>OY757021.1:24553140-25135640 GCA_963580285.1 Lucinisca nassula
AATCAAGTCTTAAGTAGGTTGAAATGATATACAGTAACGTTCCGCTATTAAGACCGCATAAGATTAAGACTAATTCTGCTTTAAAAGGCTTATTTTGAAGGGTACACTTAATCTTTCTTTGTGTTTTCTGCCCACAGTATCCTCCGGTCAAGGACCACCTTTGGGACTGTTCAAAAGTGGTCTTTAAGACCACTTTTGAACAGTCCTAAAGGTGGTCTTAAAATAGGAATTTTACTGTATTGCAACAAATTTGCACCAAGTTAATCAGTTTGTTTAGGACATAGGTTGCAGGCAAGCTTTTTTTCACCAAGGCATTTGACCTTGAAAATAAGGTCAACGCCACTAAAACTTAATCACTGTTTCCTCCAGTCTGGTGATTTAACAACGCAAGTTTGGTTAAAAATAAGTGCTGTTCCACATCATGCTGTAACCTGTCTTAAGCAAACACCTATGGGATAATCAAAGTGTGCTTGCTTAATGCAGGTGTATTTTAAAGCATTTGCCATTTGCATAGTGACAAGGTGAGCTTTTGTGATCACATTTTGTCCGCCGACTGTCGTCAGTGCATGGGTGTGTCCATCAGTCAGTAAAAAATTTCTTCAAAGAACGTCCAAACCACTGATCGGATTTCGACCAAACTTCACAGGAATGATCCTCAGTTGGTCCTCTTTCAAAGTTGTTCAAATGGTTGCGGTCCATTGACAACCTAGGTTGCAAGAGCTTAAAATAGATTTTCAACTGAAAACTGAAACCGCAAGGCCCAGGTCTTTGATATTTGGTTTGAAGCTTCATCTAGTGGACCTCTATCAAGATTGTTCAAATTATAGCCTTGGGGCCAAAAATGGCCCCGCCCGGGGGCCAACATGTTTTACATAGGTTTATACAGGGAAAACCTTAAAAAATCTTTTTTGGCCCC
This sequence comes from Lucinisca nassula, assembly GCA_963580285.1. Taxonomy (NCBI): domain Eukaryota; kingdom Metazoa; phylum Mollusca; class Bivalvia; order Lucinida; family Lucinidae; genus Lucinisca; species Lucinisca nassula. Next base: position 24,554,057 of record OY757021.1, read on the forward strand.
CGCCCATCAGGGCTTGAAGAAACTGATGGGCTGCATGTTGTTTCAACGCAGAGCTGAAACTGGCCGCACACGAGTACTGGTAAACTGCTTGGAGGATCTAAGCCTGCCGAGGCAAAACGGTGCGAGTTGGACCATCCATGCTTATAAACTCTATTGGTTTCATTGGGCGACAGGGCTTGAGATGTTATTTCATCTCAACATCTGGTAAAAGTCCCACAAAATTGGAAGCAACGTCTCCAAAATAACTACAGTGTTGATGGGGACATTAAACCTCAAACAAACAAACAAACAATAAAAAATCTTTGTCTGAAACCAGAAGGCCCAGGTCTTTGATATTTGGTATAAAGCTTCATCTGGTGGACATATACCAAGATTGTTCAAATTATAACCCAGAGGCCAAAAATGGCCCTGCCCCAGGCCCACGTTTTACATACTTACATAGGGAAAACCTTAAACAATCTTCTTGTCTGAGACCGCAAGGCCCAGGTCTTTGATATTTGGTATAAAGCTTCATCTGGTTGACCTCCACCAAGATTGTTCAAATTAAAGTATTGGTGCCAATAATGGCCCTGGCCCCGAGGCCCACGTTTTTCATACTTATAAAGGGAAACCATCAAAATCTTCTCGGAAACCAGAAGGCCCAGGTTTTTGATATTTGGTACGAAGCTTTATCTAGTGGATGTCTACCAAGATTGTTCAAATTGTAGCCTTGGGACAAAAATGGCCCTGCCTAGGGGCCCACATGTTGCATCTAGACTTATAGGGAACACCTTTAAAAAATCTTCTTTCTGAAACCACCAGGCCTGGATCTTTGATATTTGGTATGAAGCTTCATCTAGTGGACCCCTACCAAGATTGTTCAAATTATAGTCTTGGGGCCATAAATGGCCCCTCTCCGAGGTTCACGTTTTACATAGACTTATGTTGGGAAAACCTTTAAAAATCTTCTTGGAGATAGCTAGAAGATATCTTTAATATTTGCGATATCTGCATGGGTCGGCAACATTCTTTCGTGGAGATTGATCATGAAATCTTTTCTATGGTCATTCTCTGCCTTCCGCTGATTCAAGAAGGGCAGTTGTCAGTTTCTGGCAAAAGAATGTGCACTGTACTGGTTAACTGCTTACGTATAAGCCTGCCCAGGAAAAGTGTGGATAGCTAGAGGTATACACTGACTGGCTCAAAATGACCTAAAAGAGTGTTGACTGGGCCGTTAATTCCAATACCAACAAATACAAACAATATATTTGATATTTGATATGAAGCTTCATCTAGTTTTGGTAACAGAATACATTCTTGCTTAACTCTTTTTGTACCAAATGGAATCTTTCTCCTTATATACTGAGTCAAAAAAGTTCCTATACCTAAAATTGCTTCTGTTACTATAGCTACTACAGATAAAAACTACACAAAGTTTGTTATGTTTTGATAAGAAGACTCATTTTCCCGTGCAAAAGCACCATTCGTTTTTGTTTTCGTAAACACATCATCGTAGACTATTGCTTTAAACACCTAAGGGGTCACTGTGTCATTTTCGCAGAGAAAATCATTAAAACATGCTATGATTTAACATCCAAAAAATTCCCTGTACCCTACATTTCTAAAATTTGATACATGTGACATTTCTTTAGATACCATTTGCGTCTATTCACAAAAGATTTGGAACTTTATTTGCATCAGCTACGAGAAACAGGCTATCACATATTGACCTCCAATTCTTAGAAGTTGTGTGCAAATGCTGCTTTCAATGGGAACTCCATAGAAAATCGCAATCGATAGTGCTACATGCTACATGAGTTTTCTGTATTTTTTACCATCGTGATTAAAAGCAATGGTGGACACGAAGCGTTTTTTGAAAAAATGGCAAAAATTGATTGACAGGAATAAAAATTACAGCTGTTCGAAAATTGCTATATTTTTAATTGCAAGGGAGATAATTTGAAAATTTCACAAATTAAAACCTCGCTTATAATGCGAGATCATGAGATATTGTAAAAGTAAAGTGTTATCCGATGTTCAGAGAATATTGTCTTCCATCTTAGACAAAAAAGAACTTTCTGCGCATGCGCAATGGCCATTTTCTACCAAAATCTTTCTAGGCACATATTGGAAGACAACTCTGGAGCAGAAAGGTATGGACAAATACAAGTTTGAGCATTCTCTAGCTGAACGTCCGATTTAAATGTCTACAGCCAAATTTAGCTCAATAGCTACAGGATATCTTGTGAGTTTCACCCGAAATTTGTTATAGTTACTTTTTTGACTAAGTATATATAGTAGGAGTCCATTTCAAAATTTAGGGGTGTAAGGTTGTGTTTTCCTCAAAATCTGTTTGGAAACTGGCTAACGTTTTGCAAACAGTGTAGGCCCTGATCAGACGCCGCGTTCTGCGGCATCTGATCTGGGCCTTCACTGTGTGCCAAGGTACCCCTTTAAGGGTTTCTGGTACTGTTTGTTTGATTTGAGGTTTAACGTCCCCATCAACACTGTAAAGGTCATTTTGGAGACGTTGCTTCCAATTTTGTGGGACTTTTACCGGACATTGAGATGAAATGACATCTCAAGCCCTGTTGCCCAATGAAATCAATAGGGTTTATCAGCATGGACGGGCCAACTCGCACCGCTTTGCCTGGGCAGACTTAGATCCTCTAAGTGGTTTACCAGTACTTGTGTGCGGGTCGGTTTCAGCTCTGCGTGGAAGCATCATGCAGCTCATCTATTTCTTCAAGCCCCGATGGGCAGGGGTCTTTTTCTGGTACTGAATGGGTCTATAGCGGTAGCCACTAAGACAGGTTTTACTGTACACGTATTTACTTACTAAGTGTGAGTGCGTTTGGTCATACAGAGACAGGACCTGGGTTTAAAGAACCATCCCACAGTTTGAGAAGCCCAGGATCGAACCCACAACCCCTGGGTTACGAGGTTAACAGCATAACCACACCATAAGTTCTTCTGACGATCCTGCTGATCACAACAAATAATACCTTTCCAAACAGTGTAGATCCAACTGAGATGGCTTCTCAAGAAACCATCTGATCTGGACCTGCACTGGTTGTCATGCAATGCAAATACAATCTATTAAGTAATTTGCCTGAAATGGGTGTGGCTAAGTTAATTTATTCAGCAGGATAGGTGTATATCACAGGCTGTTGATACTAATCATGTTGATCAAGCATTTACTTTTGTGTCTAATGGGTACAGACAGTATACTTTTTTAAGATAGAATAAGATAAACCTCCCTTGACCAATTTTGTACCAGAAGCCCCAAAACGGGTACCCAGGCAAACAGTGCAGGCCCAGATTAGATGCCGCAGAACAGGGCGTCTGATCAGGGCCTACACTGTTTGCACAAAGTTCAGCCAATTTCCAAATTAAATTTGAAGAAAACACAATCTGATAGGGAGGAAGATTCCATTTGGTACAAAAAGGGTTAATTATCCTAAATATCCTATTAATATCTAGAGCTACTGGAGCTACTAGGGACACAAAAGCAAGTTCAAACGTACCCTGGCAAACGAGCAGCCATTGAAGTTTCACGCTACAACTAATAAACTATAAATGCTGAAATAACATATTCAGCCTATGTATTCAGACAGACAGACAGACAGACAGACCGAACCCAGAAGAGATGCTGCTAGACATGGTGTCTTATCAGGGTATACACCGTTTGCAACTCTGCCACTCATCTAGGTATTTTTATTCACAACATCGCACAGTGGTGAGAGATCTAATGTCTAATGTACAGAACTCTTAACCACAAGACCACGCTCATGTTTCTACCCTTTACCCTGCAGAAAAAAATCACTAGAATTCTACTGGAATAAAAGGCACTGGAAATGAGAAATTCCACTAAATTCCAGTGGAATACTGGAATTCCATTAGAATTCCAGTGGAATAAAATGCTTTTTCCACTGGAAATGAGAAATTCCAGTGGAAATTCCACTAAATTCCATAGGAAATGAGAATTTCTGCTGGAATTCCCTGTTTCCAGCAGAAAAAAAATGCCTTTTGTTCCAGTGGAATTCTACTGCATTAATTTTACTTGATTCCACTGGATTCTTGCGAAATTTCCACTGTGTCACTGAATTTCAATGAAACTGTCCATGAGAAATTCATTTATTCCAGTTGAAAAATCTGTCATTTTCCACTAAAATCTGTCATTTTTCCACTGAAAACTGTAAAAAGTTCAAGTATACAATTATGAATAGTCAAAAGCAATTAGGAATAGGCAACTTATTTTCATTAAAAGGCACTAATTCTGCTAAGGATCAATTTATGAAATTTCAAAATGTTCTAGAAAGGGTTTATCCTTTGGAAGCAAGGAATACACGCCGAAACTGGACAATATGGTGTGTACATGTTTTCTTGACCGGACTAGCTAGTTTCGGCCATTTAGATCTCATCAGTGACCCTCGAATATTTTCCGAATTCCACAATGGAATCAATGATCCCAAAGGACAAGAAAATATAAACTACACTATGATGTAAAAGCCTATAATACACATTGCAATGCACAAAAAAGGTGTGACGACAAAATAGGAACATCATGGATAAACAAACTGGCCAAAAACAGAGTTCCCACTGCATTTTGAAGATGGGGTTACATTTGGTCTTTAATTCATTTTTGTACCCTTGCTAGTAATATTGTGGGACCTCATCAAATTTGGGGGTTCAGGTCCAATTTTGGCTTTAAATTAAATGGGAACGCTGAAAAGCAATACATATGCCCCTACTAACTGAACACGTAAAGAGTGAATGTGCGTGTGTGTGTGGGGGGGGGGGGGGGGGGTGGCAATGTCATCAATCAATTAACAATATATGCCAATCACAAAAACAAGACTTGGTCTCAGGCGAATTAGCAGAAAGAGGAATTCAACATTCAGGGATTGAATATACCTCCCCTGTATGGGATCCCGATCTGACCAGAGATGTCCACAACATGGAACAAGTACAGGGCAGAGCCGCCCGGTTTGTCCATCGAAACTACACCTAAGGCACACCAGGATGTGTGACAAATATGGCACAGAGCCTTGGCTGGGTGTCTCTCCAACATAGACGTTACATCAACAGACTTCATATGTTATTCAAGATACAGCATGGCATTGTTGCCATCACTCCAAACTTCGTCCTACCAAACGGCCAACCCACACGAGGATGGCAACACCTACGCAGTGCAGCTTTAGGCAACAAACTACACATACAAATATTTTTTCTATCCTCGAACCATTAGGAACTGGAATCGACTGTCAACATCTGTCACCAACCACGACAGTCTGCAGTAATTTAGGGAAGGCCTAGCCAATCTGACTCCTTCACTCCTCACCTACTAGATCGCAATAGCATGTACAGTGAAAGCTCTACTAATGGTCACCTCTGTTTAGCAGCCACCTCGCTTCAGCAGCCACAATAATTCCTCCCATAGCATTTTACAATAGGAATTTCTCTTCTGGTGTATGTATTTATTTCAAAATTTATTTTTCTCAAAACTACCATTGTGGTATATGCATAAATACAATATAAGCAAGTGATAAGAAACATAAATGATGGAGAGCTGTCTTCAATAATCACTCTTTTTGTCTGTCGGTAACAAGCAATACATTATCTCAGACATGTCCCTCTGTTGAACAACCACCTCCCTTAAACAGCCAGTTTTGCAGTTTTTCCAGGATGGCTGTTTAATGGAGGTTACACTGTACATAGTTTGAGCTTGGGTGTTTTTATCTGGCATCATTGGGGCATCGCAGTTTTATCAACAGGGTGAACAACAAGATTACTACCCTTATAGTGGAAGAAGACATCCATGTCCGTGCAAACACGACAGTTCACCAAAATTGAGATGGTCAGATGTAAAAAAAAACAACCAAAAAACATTCGATTGGCATCATGTAAATAGTCCTATCTATAAGGTGGCAGCTGGATTTGATCACTTGAGAAGTTGTTGTCAGGAACAAACGAAACAGAAATGTTCAAATGGAAAAAGATTCCGCACGTCAGAGGCAAACAAACACTGAGCTATAACAAACGTTACTTTCATCGGCAAGAATTTGCTCCCTAGGGAGCAAATTCTTTCCTTCCAGAAGACTTGCCAGTTTGGAAAAGGGAATTAAAGCCAGGGAATCAACTTCATGTTTCCAAAAGAAAACATTTTTTTCATGATCCAGTTTTATCAACAAAAAACACACAAAAAAAACACGAAAATACACGTCGCGAGGGTAATACGTTTTTGTCTATCTTCTTATACTGAGTCGATCATATTTGGCTATTACCTCAGTTGAATGGGTGGCTAAATTTAGAATTTTGCTGAAAAAAAGAGCCACTGGATGCATGCATCCTTAAAACTATACTTACAATCTGCATAACAGAGGTATCCTAAAACGCATACCTTACACTGTACAGACTTTGAACTCTTCTGCGGACTTGGCATTCACCGCAGAGGAGGGAAGACTATTCCATTGGGGAATAGTTCTAGGAAAGCAGGAGTTCTTCAGGGCATTACTATAGGACTGGTACCTACGATATTGCGAGTTGTTTACTTATGATGCCCTTGTTTGGTTGACACTGTTGCAGGGGTCAAATACCTATCATTATTTATATATAAACACTGTATCAGAGTGTATCTTATAGAAGATGGTTAAACAGGACTGCTCACGACCGGCCTCCAGGGACGGCCACACTAGTTCATTAAGCATGTCACCGATGCTACTTCTATTTCGCCATCGTCTGCATGTCCATCGAGCAACTGTCCTGGATCAGCTGTCCTCTGCACCTTCTTCCCCTGCTGAATCTGAGTTTTAACATAGGGATGCCAAATGGATGATGCATATTCAAGTTGAGGGCAAACCAATGTTTTATATGCAACATCCTTTGTCTGCCTAGGTGCAAAGGCCAAATTAGGTCTAAGGAATCCTAAAGTCCTAGTAACTGCTTTAGATGTAATCTCAGTTGATAATCACTTAAATTTACTTAATATATGAATTTGTTCAATTCAAAATCTGAATGACAAACAGTGCAGATCCAGATCAAAGGGCTTCTTGGAAAGCCATCTGATCTGGATCTACATTGTTTGAAAAGGCAGGGGTTGTCTTGTTCAGTGGGAAGAGGATTAGCAAGGGAATTCATAATCTACAGGTCGATAGATGAAAGTAACAAGGGTTATTTATTAATAATATTAATTTAATATATACCACAGAACATGTTCCACAAACTTTGCTGTAAATACCCTAAAATTCAGATAGTAAAAATATATTTTTTCATGAAATCCTAGGATCACATTTACTTGAAACCTTTCACCCCCGAGTTTCTTAAATGAACTCTTCCAGCTAAGAATTTGGACAAGTCCATTCATGCAAACATGGGGTTAAATCAATAACAATAAGACAAACAAGTGTAGATCCAGATGAGATGGCTCATAATGAGCCAACTCATCTGGATCTACACTGTTTGCATAGGCCTATATACAGGTCTACAGTGTTTAAAGGATTAAATACTAGGGCATGGCCCCCTAAAATTGCAACAGGTTTATTGTTTGTTTGGTAATGTGTTTTCTTTTTAATTTTTAGCCATTAACTTCAGTATCGAACTATGGTTGTTCCCTAAAGTGAATATAAGAATCTTATATGGGTGTGAGGGGTGGATTGAAAAATCCGTCCCGAGAGACACTGTCCGGCATCACGAGGCTTGCTGGGTGCTGCCTGACTGTGATCCCGGGGGACGGATTTTTCTATCCGACCCTCACACCCATATTGGATTCTTTTTCTTGCATACCTTTCATTTCTATTGCGAATTTTTAATGCTGCTGTCACTTCGGTTTCCGACGTCCGCCATTTTGTGATGACACAACAGGGTTGTTTAGTGACGTCACGCATGACGAAGCCGCGCATGCGGTTGTAATCATTCAGTGCATTGATCAAGCACGCGATTATATTCGATTTGGGGTCGGAACACCAGGGTCAGAACATAAATTTCTATCCCAGGGTAAAATCACGGATTTCCTTGTCTGGTGTGCAAGAATCATATTTACGATGAAATTGACGACTGTTCTGTATTAACCCTTCAAACACCTAGCTGAACGGTGCATTGTGACACCCTTCTATCTTTTTGTTTTTTCATTTTAACCCTTATCTTGCTGAATATTCATTTAAACCACACCCATTTCTGTCTATCAACCAATCAAATTACTTGATGTAATTTATTGCTACAAATTCATTTACTGAATGCCAAACAGTGTAGATCCTGATCGAGGGCTTCTTGAGAACCATCTGATCTGGATCTACACTATTTGCAAAGATAGGGGTTGTCGTGAACAGCAAGATAAGGGTTAAATGTAAATAAGGTTAGACATTTAATGTGAATTGCCTACTAAGCTACAAACAGAAACCCTCAGGAAACGGGGTCTTTTCTTAACAGAAAAAATGCCCATCAGGAGCAAAATCTTTCCTTTAAGTCTAGACCCCTGTTGACAGGGGAGACGAAATACTTCTGCAACAGTCATCTCTAGGGCTGGCTAATCGGAGCTGTAAAGATAATCGATTATCAGTCCTGTCATTGTGATCGATAATCGATTAGTAGTCGCTAAGGTTGTTGTCATAATTTTACCTGTCTGGCTTTCTGTCTGAGCATGTCATGTTGCACTGCATGGTATGTATATTTGAACAGTTAGGCCAGAGCAAACAGTGTAGACCCAGCTGAGATGCCGCAGAATGCGGCGTCTCATCAGGGTCTGCACTGTTTACCACTTATCCAGCTATTTTAGGCATAACTTTGGGTAGTAAATTGTACCTATCAAGTAATCGATTAAGAGTAAAACAGCAATGGAAATCATTTTTGTGAAATTTATCGAGCGATTATACGATCATCTCCCCATGAAAGGTTTTCCATTCCTCTTATTTAAGGGTATATACTGCATTCCCAGTTAGATTTCACAAAGTCTTTGGTAGTGGCAAGTAAGGTTCTGTAGTTATGTAGTATATTTGGCACTTAGACTTCATTATGGTGCTTCCCCAAAGGCTTCCCAATATTCCCTTGCCCGACTCCCGACAAATATTTCATACCTCTCCAAGATTTCATCTTTTGATAGTTTACCATCCTGAAAACAAAATGGATACATGAGAACTGCGAATATAGAGTTAGAAGATTGTACATCAAAAATATTTGAGGGTAAGATTAACCCTTATCCTGCTGAATATGACCCCTATCTTTGCAAACAGTATAGATCCTGATCAGATGGCTTCTGAAGAAGCCTTATCCTGCTGAATACGACAACCCCTATATTTGCAAACAGTGTAGATCCAGATCAGATGGCTTCTGAAGAAGCCTTATCCTGCTGAAAACGACAACCCCTATCTTTGCAAACAGTGCAGATGATCCTGATCAGATGGCTTCTTCAGAAGCCTTATCCTGCTGAATATGACAACCCCTATCTTTGCAAACAGTGTAGATCCTGATCAGATGACTTCTGCAGAAGCCTTATCCTGCTGAATACGACAACCCCTATCTTTGCAAACAGTGTAGATCCTGATCAGATGACTTCTGAAGAAGCCATATCCTGCTGAGTACGACAACCCCTATCTTTGCAAACAGTGTAGATCCTGATCAGATGACTTCTGAAGAAGCCTTATCCTGCTGAATACGACAACCCCTATCTTTGCAAACAGTGTAGATCCTGATCAGATGACTTCTGAAGAAGCCTTATCCTGCTGAATACGACAACCCCTATCTTTGCAAACAGTGTAGATCCTGATCAGATGGCTTCTGAAGAAGCCGTATCCTGTTGAATATGACAACTACTATCTTTGCAAACAGTGTAGCTCCTGATCAGATGGCTTCTGAAGAAGCCTTATCCTGCTGAATACGACAACCCCTATCTTTGCAAACAGTGTAGATCCAGATCAGATGGCTTCTGAAGAAGCCTTATCCTGCTGAATACGACAATCCCTATCTTTGCAAACAGTATAGATCCTGATCAGATGGCTTCCAAAAAGAAGCCTTATTAATATAAGGTGGAGTGGATGGTTTGAGCCATTTTTGTTGAGGGTGACGCAAGGAACATTTCTGTGAAATTATTTCAAAATCAGTCTACCTACTTAGTAGTAGAAGTCAATTTAAAGCGTGTATAATAGGGCTGGCTAATCGGAGCTGAAAAGATAATCGATTATCAGTCCCTCATTGCGATCCATAATCGATTAGTAATCGCTAAGGTTTTGTCATAATTTTACCTGTCTGGCTTTCTTCTGAGCACGAGTCTTACCATATGTTGCACTTAACCATATGTATATTTGAACAGACAAGCCTAAGCAAACAGTGTAGACCCAGATGAGACGCCGCAGAATGCGGCGTCTCATCTGGGTCTGCACTGTTTGCCACTCATCCAGCTATTTAGGCATAACGTTGGGTAGTAAATTGTACCTATCAAGTAATTGATTAAAAACAAATCAGAAATGATAATCATTTGTGTTGAATTTATCGATCGATTAATCGATTATATGATTAATCGTGTCAGCCTTAGTGTATATTGTTTAGTTTTGGTGGCTATGTTTAGTGAAGCAAAACTATTTTGAGCAATTTTTGCAGAGGGTCACCCATGTACAAGACTTCCAAATTGTTTTCTTTCTGCGGATGAAGTCTTTCAAATGTTCCCTTCTGCGGTGCTGACTTGTGTGTTACTATCTGGACACCTTCTGGACATTGAGGGTCAGGTCATAGTGCATGGAGATTAATTTCTCAGTCTAACTTACAATGCCTCGTTGTGACAGGGGGATTGGTTGGGGTGGAAGGTGTGGGGGGGACAAGAATTGACATAATATTATGGGGGGGGGCAAGAATTAACATAATATTATGATGCTAGACATATGGGTCTGTGTTTCCCTTATACAATACAGAGCTAACTTGTATGGCACTATCTGGACCCGCTGTGGACATTGAGAGTCAGGTCCTAGTGCTACAGAAGGAGATGAAGCGGCTCTGTCTTACTAATAATGTGACATGGTGACAAAGGGAAGGGAAAGGATGGTTATGGGTCAATGGCTTATTGGACAATGCAGAGCTGACATGTATGTAAATGACTAAGCACCTTGTGGGCATTGAGGGTCAGGTCCTAGCGCAACAGACAGAGATAAACCCTACATAAAACCAGTGGGCCCCGGGCAGGTCCATTTTTGACCCCATGGGGTTTCAATTTGGGCAATCTTGTAAGAGGGCAACTAGACCTGGGCCTTGTTGTTTCGAAGAAGAATTTTAAAGGTTTTCCATATATGTCTATTGAAAACCGGTGGGTCCTGGGGCGGGGCCACCTTTGGCCCTAGGGCTATAATTTGAACAACATGGTAGAGGTACATCAGCATCAAACCAAATATCAAAGACCTGGGCCTTCTGGCTTCAAACAAGAAGCTACTTAAAGGTTTTCCATATGTAAGTGGAAGTAAAACCACTGAGCTCTGGGCGGGTCCAATGTTCACACAAAGGGCTCTAATTTGAACAATCTTGGTAGAGGTGTCTGCTAGATGAATCTTCACACTAAATATCAAAGAACTCGGCCTTGAGGGTTCAGAGAAGATTGTTTTAAGATTTCTTTCTATATAAGTCAATGTAAAACCAAAGGGCTCCGGGGCGGGGGCATTTTTGGCCCTTGGGCTGTAACTTGAACAATCTTGGTAGAGGTCCACTAGATGAAAAACAAGAAGTTACTTAAAGGTTTTCCATATGTAAGTGGAAGTAAAACCAGTGAGCTCAGACCAGAAGTTTTTGAAGCGTTTCCCTTTATAAGTTTATGTCAAACCAGTAGGCCCCGGGGCAGGGGCATTTTTAGCCACAGGGCTATAATTTGAACAATCTTGATGGAGGTCCACAAGATGAAGCTTCATACCAAATATCAAACACCTGAGCCTTCTGGTTTCACACAAGAAGATTTTTAAAGGTTTTCCCTATATAAGTCTATGTAAAACCAAAGGGCCCCAGGGCGGTGGCATTTTGGTCCCAGGGCTATAATTTGAACAATCTTGGTGGAGGTCCACTAGATTAAGCTTCACACCAAATATCCAAGACCTGGGCCTTGCTGTTTCAGAGATTTTTTTTAAAGATTTTTTCCAACATAAGTCAATGTAAAATCAAAAGGCCCCGGGCGGGGGCATTATTGGCACAAGGGCTAAAATTTGAACAAACTTGGTAGAGGTCCACAAGATGAAGCTATACATCAAGTATCAAAGACCTGCGCCTTTCGGTTTCAGAGGAGAAGATTTTTTAAGATTTTTTACATTCGGTGTCAATGTAACACCGAAGGGCCCTGAGGCGGGGGCATTTTTGGAACCAGGGCTCTTATTTGGGCAATTTTGATTAAGGTCCATAAGACGAAGATTCATCCCAAATATCAAACACCTAAGCCTTCCGGTTTCAGAAGATTTTTTATTTTTTTCCCTGTGTAAGTCTATGTAAAACCAAAGGGCCCTGGGGCGGGGGCATTTTTGACACCAGGTCTGTAATTTTAACTATGTTGGTAGAGGTCCACAAGACGAAGCTACACACCAAATATCGAAAACCTAGGCCTTGTGGTTTTAGGGGAAGATATTTTAAGTAATTAAGTATTTTGGCTCCTGTGACCTTTATATCCAACCGACCGGAAACATTTGAACAACTGTGAAAGGGCACAACTAAGGATCATTCCTGTGAAGTTATGTCAAAATCTGATAATGTTTGAAGAAATTGTTTACGCACGCACAGACCGACACAGGTGGACGACACATAAAGTGATCACAAAAGCTCACCTTGTCACTACGTGACAGTCGAGGTAAAAACCTTTGTTGTGACATTATATTCACCAATGAATACCCACAACATGGGTTAATAGTGGGGAAAATTATTGTTCACTCATCACCAAATTTTCACCATACAGTAGAACTTCGATGGCTCGTTTACCGTGGATGCGTCGAACACATTCTTGAGCCCCTAGCGAAATCCTCTACATAAGAAATAGTGGTGGATAATTAAGGAGATTTTAGTCTTTTATCTTGCAAATGTATGCTGTGTGTACTCATTAGAATCGCCTCGATGAGGCGATTCTAATGAGTACACACAGCATACGTTTTCATTATAGAATACCGAAAATATGTATAAAAGTATCTCGTTATGCCTCCTGACAATAACCTCAGTGGCTCGAACTACCCCTGTCTCGAACAGATTTTCGAGGTCCCAAAGGTGTTCGAGCCATTGAAGTTCAACTGTATCTGCTGCTATAGAAGCATCTGTGAAAAGAAAAAGTGCGGGCCTTTTATTGTGGGGGGTTGCTTTTGAGGCCCTTACAAGATTATTTCGAACCAATCGCTCATGGGCAATAACTGGAGTACCAGGAAAAAAACCACATGAACTTCCTTTTCAGAACTTGGCGTCTGTAAAGAACAGAAGGCCTTGCCCAACCGTAAGCTAGTATCAGTTGGATGCCACAGAGACGCAATAAAGAGACAAAAACCCTTTGCCTTGCCCAACCAAACTCTTATGATAGCGATTGCCATTGTTGGCTTGAACAATATGCTTTTTTTTGTTGCAACTTAACCCATACATCCACAGCAATGATAAGTCAGTACTCTTTACCACCATGTTAGGAGATCTAGATCTGTGGTATTTATGGCAAGCCATTTTACTATTTATTATGGAATGTAGATATCTTATATGCTATATAAGATATCTTATTTATTATATAAGATATCTTATATAGCATATAAGATATCTCATATAACAAATAAGATATCTTATATCCTAAAGTGGATATCTTATATCCCATATGAGATATCTTATTTAATTCTGCAATTCAGATATCTTATATGATATAGAAGATATCTTATATCTTAAATCAGATATCTTATATAACATATAAGATATCTTATATGTTAAATAAGATATCTGATTTATCAATTAAGATATCTTATTTACTAAAACACATAAGATATCTTATATGCTGTATAAGATATCTAATATACCAAATAAGATATCTAATATAGCATATAAGATATCTTATATAACATATCAGATATCTTATATATTATATAAGATATTTATATTGGTATATAAGATATCTTAATTGGTATATCAGATATCTTATTCAACATATAAGATATCTTATATAGCATATAAGATATCTTATTTAACATATAAGATATCTTATATACGTTTGATAAATAAGATATCTTAATTAACATATTAGATATCTTATATAAATTCGAAAGAAATGACAAACTAGAGCTGTCAGTGAAACTGACTAGGGCCCCGGCAGCGCTATCAGAGGAGTAGGAAAATTTGTGGACGGACAGACGGACAGACAGACTTAATTTTTCACCTATAAGTACCCAACAATCAGCTAAAATTTGCACAAGTACCCAACATGTCCCATCAAATTTGTTGGCTACTTTTTCGGACACTAACGGAATAAACGGCAAGTACCCAACTTATGTCTACCCAACATGTGCCCGTGGATGCGCTCAGACAGACAGACGGACGGAGTGATTACTATATATAGGGCACCCACACTTTCAAGTCGGGGCCCTAATAATAGTCGCTCCCTCTCTTCCGGTTGATTCCATACCTATATCCACATAAGACTGCTACACAGACAGAGGACTGGAGAAAATCGATTATTAACTGTTTCGTACGGAACCCGGGAAGGGACATAATTTTTTATTTTTATTATGTTGTGCGAACAAGATAATATCTTGAGCGGACAAGATATTATCTTGTTCGGACAACATATTATCTTGTGCGGACAAGATATTATCTTGTGCGGACAAGATATTATCTTGTTCGCACAACATATTATCTTGTGCGAACAAGATAATATCTTGTCCGCACAAGATAATATCTTGTCCGCACAACATATTATCTTGTTTGCACAACATAGATCTTAGGAAGTTGTGCGAACAAGATATTATCCTGTGCGGACAAGATATTATCTTGTTCGGACAGCATATTATCTTGTGCGCACAAGATATTATCTTGTGCGGACAAGATAATATCTTGTGCGGACAAGATAATATCTTGTGCGCACAAGATAATATGTTGTCCGAACAAGATCTATGTTGTGCAGACAAGATATTATCTTGTGCGGACAAGATAATATCTTGTTCGCACAACTTAATATCTTGTGCGGACAAGATAATATCTTGTCTGCACAACATAATATGTTGTCCGCACAAGATAATATCTTGTGCGCACAAGATAATATGTTGTCCGAACAAGATAATATCTTGTCCGCACAAGATATTATCTTGTGCGCACAACTTATAAAATAAAAAAAAATCATGTCCCTTCCCGGGTTCCGTAGTTTCGCACAAAATTTAATGCTTTCTTGAAGTATGTTTATAAATAAAACGGGTTTCCCGAACAGGTGCGATCGTTTTTTTTTTGTGTGTGTGTGTTTTTTTTTTTTTTTTTTTTTTGTTGTTGTTTTTTTTTTTTTTTTTTTTTTTATTTTGAGAGAGATATAGATAATAAATCCAGCTTGCTTTTGTTTGTATAATTTAATAACCCTCCCTCAGATAGTGGAAGTGTTAATTGAACTTCAAACTCTGCTGCTCGCTGCATGTATTTTGACAAAAAAGCAAAAACTCTCACCAGACTGTAAATATATTTAGCCTGGTTTCTGTCTCTACTTTTCGCATTTGTTCAATATTTCTTTGTCCCTTTTATCCTTTTTTCACCAAATGGAATCTTCCTCCTTATATATGGCAGGAGTCCATTTCGAAAATTAGGTATGACAGGTTGTGTAATCTGAAAATAGCTGAACGTTTTGCAAATAGTGTAGGCCCTGATCTGATCTGGGCCTCCACTGTTTGCCAGGGTTTCCGGTACAAAAGGGTTATGGAATGTTAGGCATAAATAGAAACCGGTAGTCATTTCCAGATATGCTTTTTGGCAGTTTGGGGGAGACTTCATTATTTTATTGGGTAAAATATATTAGAAATCTTATTTGTCAAATAAGATATCTTATATATTTAGGTAAATAAGATATCTTATATATTATATAAGATATCTTATATGCTATGTAAGATATCTAATATATTAAATAAGATATCTGATATAGGATATAAGTTATCTTATTTACTGGAATATATAGGATATCTAATATACCAAATAAGATATCTATTATAACATATAAGATCTCTTATATAATATATAAGATATCTTATATATAATATAAGATATCTTATTTCCATCTTTAAACAAGATATCTTATATAATAAATAAGATATCTTATATAATATATAAGATATCTGATATGTTATATAAGATATCTTATATGCTATACTAGATATCTTATTTAGTATATAAGATATCTTATATATTTTGGTAAATAAGATATCTTATATCCTTTATTAGATATCTTATATCCTATATAAGATATCTAATATAATAAATAAGATATCTAATAAAGCATATAAGATATCTTATTTAACATATCAGATATCTTATATGCTATATAAGATATCTTATTTATTATATAAGACAACTTATATATAAAAGATATCTTATATAATAAATAAGATATCTTATATAATATATAAGATATCTTATATAATAAATAAGATATCTACATTCCATAATAAATATACTACTCAAAGTTTGATAGGGATCACTTTTTTAATGCAGAATAATTTTTGGATGAATTAATCAGCTGATTCCAAATTTGATACATAATGATAGAACACGTATCCTTCACAAAACCTAGTGAATAATTTTGTCAGCTGGTGCTGCATTCAAGCGTGACAACAGCAACCGTCTTGGCACCCCCAAAATTTGCCGTGACACGAAGGGATTTGGAAAACTGATTTTTCACATATTTCCAAATGTGTTTAGACAAACGTGCCTAAAAACGTGTATGGCGTCCACGGGCATCAATTACAGTACGACATCGCCTGCGCATGCTCGTAATCCGAGTCTGTATCCGGTTTTGTTGAATCAGCTTTCATTCAGCAACCAATGCATCTTTGAGCTCCTGTAAAGTCCTCGGATGCACAGGTCGGGCTGACACAGCACGCTGAAGCATGCCCTGCGCATGCTCAATCGGATTTAAGTCCGGTGACCGAGTAGGCCAGTCCATACGAACGATTGTCTAACGTTCCAGATAGGAATCAGTGACGTTGGCACCGTTGGGACGGGCATTATCGTCCATCAGAATAAAGTCCGGGCCGATAGCATCTGCATATGGTCTCACAAACTCATCAAGAATATCATTTCAGTACCTCACTGCCATTAACGTTCCGTTTTCAACGACATACAAGTCAGTGTTACCGTTCACGCTTATCCCAGCCCAAACAATGACAGACCCCTTTCCATAGCGATCATGCTCTGCCACATCCAAGTCATCGAATCGCTCTTTAGACATTCGCCGCACTAATTGACGTTTATAAGTGAAGTTTAGACAGAATCTGGACTCCTCAGGAAACAGTACTGGCGTCAAGTCATGAACCGTCCACCTGACGTTAGTTCTGGCAAAGTCCAACCGGTCTAGCACGTGCTGTCTCGTCAACGGAACACGTACCGCAGGCCTCATGGCATTAAGTCCGAACTCGTGGAGCCCGTTTCTGACAGTTTGTGCCGAAATTCGTACTCCAGTTCCGTTCCTAAGCTCGTTATACAAACACGTAACGTTCAGGGACCGTTGACGTCGAGACTGAATCAACAAGAAACGGCCCCAACGTTGAGTTGTAGCCCTTTTTCGACCCCTCCGTGTCTGTGTGAAGGATTTCTATGGGTAAGATGCCGACTCCACATTCGGGAAACCACGCTCTGAGACACATTCAGAATCCCAGCAACACGACGTTAAAAGACGCCAGATTCCAACATTCCGACGCCACGATTCATTTCTTCGGGGCTCAGACGGTTTCTTAATTGTCCTCTAGGCATTTAAGTGTTTCACAAACTCAAATGAAGTCCATTTTACGCTTGGTAAAGTAACACTGACAAGTTTGATTGGTCTGGTGGAAAGCAGTGCTACGCAAGATTTTGGGGGTGCATGAATTCATTTGCGAAGTGTGAGAAGTGTGCACTTTTATGAGTACTGAACTGCACATGAGTTTCTGTTTCAGATATTTACCAATATACCGAGTACAAATTCTGTCAAGAAATTTTAAATTTTCAGTGCAAAATTTGGTATATAAAAAGTGATCCCTATCAAACTTTGAGTAGTATAGTAAAATGGCTTGCCATAGGTATTGCTTTAAGATTTTCAAAGCAAGGCTTAGTATAATAGTGGTTGTGTGATTTATGTCAAGCAATACATGTATGTGTTAGCAGTTACAGGCCATACAATTGCTTTAATGTCATACTGATGAACTAAAAGCTTATTGTGTCCATGTTACATGATCCAACATTCTATCATCAGGTTTTTTGTTGTTGTTGTTGTTGTTTTTTTGTTTTTTTCCAAGTCTTCTACTAAAGCAAAGAACAATCCTTTTCTACGATCATCATCCTATTTTCTTTACAATATATAACTGTCCTGTATGACAAAAAGAAGTGATAAGAAGCAGAAATTTAGTATATATACCTGCTTTTTTATCTTATTACAATCACCATTTCCCAAAGAGGCTGATATTGTTATTCAATACAAAATGGCCGGTAAATGGGACGCAATTCACGAGATGCCAAGAATTCACGAGAAGCTTATTGACTACTTTATTCTTTGCATAAAGGTCAGTCTCATGTCAAATTGCACTAGCCATAAATCAGAGTAAAATGTCTGACTCTTAAATTAAACTCTGACTCTGACTGATTAAAACTAAGCCACACCCATTTCTGACTACAACCAATCAAGTTATTTAATATGATATATTTATTCAATTCACAAACAGAACAACAAACGGAGCTGATCCTGATCAAAAGGCATATGATCAGGATCCACACTGTTTGCAAAGATAGGGGTTGTTGTGTTGAGTAGAGTAAGTATAAATATGTTTTCTGTGGAATTTTCTCTTTGTCATTATCGTAAAATTCAAACAAGATCATTTTAGTGTCCAGTAATGTGCAAAATACATGAGGTTACAAATGGAAAAGCAAACATTGCAGACACAGCAATTTAGCAGATGCAGACACTTTGCTGTCACAACATTTAAGTTTAGGATAAAAGTTCTAAGACAAACAAGAGGCTCAATGAGCCTAAACCGCTCACCTGAGGAACTTAAGTTTTAACAATTCACAGACTTGACTACTAAATCTGCTAATAGAATCCAGCCCATTGACCCTTACAGGATATAAGTCATGATTATTGCATTGCATTCCAAGTTTGAGACTTCTAGCTTCTATAGTTCCTGAGAAATCTTTGACGAAAATTTAACATTGGTCAAAATGGAGAGAAAGAAGAATGAAAGAACAGATGAACAAATAAGCTGAGAAAGCCCAATGTCTCTTACACAAAATAAGTCATCATTATTCTATTGAATACCAAATTTGATGCTTCTAGCTTTTATAGTTCCTGAGAAATCTTTGATTAAAAATTTAACATTGGTCTATTATCTCTATATGGAGAGAAAGAAGAATGAAGGAACAAATGAACCGGACTAGCTCCAAAACCTAATGCAGCCTTTCCCTTTGCCCAATGGTGCTACACATAAAATTTAAACAAGATTGGTCGACTGCCTTCTGAGATATGCTTCATTGAAAGTGTGGACGACGGATGGACGGACGACAGACGACGGACTCCGGAGCCTTGGTATACTATCGGCTCACTGGAGCCTTTGGCTCAGGTGAGCTAAAAATTCAAGTCGCTATTTCTGTCACAACATTTTCCCTACGTTAAGTCTATGGGCAAATTTTTTTGTCTCTCAAGGTCACGTAACTCCAAGGCAAATATTCCGATTCGGCCAAAATCGAACTTAACCGAGATTTTATGTCTGTCCTCGTTACCTGCAAGTTTGAAGCTGATCTGAAAAAAATTCAAGTCGCTATGGTAGTCGCAACATTTTCCCTAATTAAGTCTATGGGCAAATTTTTTGTCGCTCAAGGTCACGTAACTCCGAGGTCAATATTCCGATTCAGCCCAAAATTGAACTTAACCGAGATTTTATGCCTGTCCTCGTTACCTGCAAGTTTGAAGCTGATATGAATAAAAATAAAGTTGCTATCGTGGTCACAACGTATTTTTTTATGCTCAAGGACAGGTAACTCCAAGGCAAATAATCCGATTCGGCCCAAAATCGAACTTAAACGAGATTTTATGTCTGTCCTCGTTACCTGCAAGTTTGAAGCTGATCTGAAAAAAATTCAAGTCGCTATCGTAGTCACAACATTTTCCCTATGTAAAGTCTATGGGCAAATTTTTTGTCGCTTAAGGTCATGTAACTCCGAGGTCAATATTCCGATTCGAACTTAACTGAGATTTTATGCCTGTCCACGTTACCTGCAAGTTTGAAGCTGATCTGAATAAAAATAAAGTTGCTATCGTGGTCACAACGTATTTTTTTATGCTCAAGGGCAGGTAACTCCAAGGCAAATAATCCGATTCGGCCCAAAATCTAACTTAACCGAGATTTTATGTCGGTCCTCGTTACCTGCAAGTTTGAAGCTGATCTGAAAAAAATTCAAGTCGCTATCGTAGTCACAACATTTTCCCTATGTTAAGTCTATGGGCAATTTTTTTGTCGCTCAAGGTCACGTAACTCCGAGGTCAATATTCCGATTCGGCCCAAAATCAAACTTAACCGGGATTTTATGCCTGTCCTCGTTACCTGCAAGTTTGAAGCTGATCTGAATAAAAATAAAGTTGCTATCGTGGTCACAACGTATTTTTTCATGCTCAAGGGCAGGTAACTCCAAGGCAAATAATCCGATTCGGCCCAAAATCGAATTTAACCGTGATTTTATGTCTGTCCTCGTTACCTGCAAGTTTGAAGCTGATCTGAAAAAAATTCAGGTCGCTATCGTAGTCACAACATTTTCCCTATGTTAAGTCTATGGGCAAATTTTTTGTCGCTCAAGGTCACGTAACTCCGAGGTCAATATTCCGATTCTGCCCAAAATCGAACTTAACCGAGATTTTATGCCTGTCCTCGTTACTAGCTACAACGATGACAACATTTTCCCCATGTTAAGTCGATAGGCAATTTTTCGGGCGCTCAAGGGGACGTAACTCTTGAGTGAATTATCTGATTCGGCCCAAAATCGAACTTGACCGAGATTTTATGCCTGTACTGGTTATCTGCAAGAATGGAGTCGATCAGAAAAAAATTGACGGAGCTAGAGTGATGACAAGCTTTTTCCTATGTGAAGTCTATGGGAGCTAGATGTTGCCATGGCAACCAGAGTTCCACTCAGATCTGCCTGAAAACCTAATGAAGCCTTTCCACTTGCCCAATAATGCGACACATGAAATTTGATCAAAGTTGGCCAAGTAGTCTTTAAGATATACATTTTTGAAATTCCCATTAACCCTAATGCAAAAACACACAAGGGCAGGTAACTCCTAAGTGAATGATCCGATTCTGCCAGTTATCGAACTTGACCGAGATTTCATGGCTGTGCTGGTTATCTGCAAGAATAAAGCCAATCTGAAAATAATTGAAGCAGCTACGGTGATGACAACATTCTCCCCATGTTAAGTCAATAGGCAATTTTTTCAACGCTCAAGGGCACGTAACTCCTGAGTGAATAATCCGATTCAGCCCAAAATCGAACTTGATCGAGATTTCATGCCTGTCCTCGTTATCTGCAAGAATGAAGTCGATCAGAAAAAAATTGACGGAGCTAGAGTGATGACAAGCTTTTTCCTAACGCTCAAGGGCACGTAACTCCTGAGTGAATAATCCGATTCAGCCCAAAATCCAACTTGATCGAGATTTCATGCCTGTCCTCGTTATCTGCAAGAATGAAGTCGATCAGAAAAAAATTGACGGAGCTAGAGTGATGACAAACTTTTTCCTATGTTAAGTCTATGGGAGCTATTTTTTGCCATGGCAACCAGAGTTCCAATCCGATCTGCCCGAAAACAATATGCAGCCTTTCCCCCTACCTGATAATGCTTCACATGAAATTTGATCAAGATTGGCCCACTGGTTCCTGAGATATACTTCTTTGAAAGTGTGGACGACGGACGACGGACGCCGGCTCGTGGTATACTAATACCTCACATGAGCCTTCGGCTCAGGTGAGCTAAAAATGTTATATTGTGTGGATAGGAAATATCAACAGGTTTCTGACAAGCTCCTAAATCAAAACTTTGTTTATAGAAACCTTGCATCATGTAACATCATCATCTTCATCATCATCCTCATCTGCGGTCCTATACCCTAATCTATGCATAGCAAGCGGTTTCTGACTTATTATGATCCTACTATTACCCGGAAACTTTAAAATACTGACCTTTTTGTCTATTTACGAGTAGGTTTGGGAAGAAAAGCATATGGTTTACACCATGATCAGATCTCTACTTCAAAAATAGTTCTTTTGAACTATCCTTCAATAGTTCGTGAGTAAAAGTCCCATGAAATGCAATTTCAAAACCGATATTGGAATTCACCCACACTTTTACAATGATAGATCAATCTGCTCAATACTCACAGCCATTTTTATTTGCTTGTCTTAGTTTGCATATTTGTCCCAATTTTCATCATTTTCAGTTTCATATTTCATCATTTAAGGTTTCATGTTTCATCATTTATGTCCCAAATTTCTCATCATTTTTGACCAAATTTTGATTACTTTTCTTCCAGATTTTTATTATTTTTGTACCATTTTTATAATTTTTGCCCCCTATTTTAATTACTTTTTGCAAAATTTTCATTATTTTTGTCTCAGTTTTCATCATTTTTTGTCCCAATTTTCATTCTTTTGGTCCCATTGTCATAATTTTTCCCCAGTTTTCATTACTCACCCCCCCCCCCCCCCCCAGTCCTCATTATTATTGCCTCATTCCCATCAGTTTTGACCCAATTTTCATTACTTTTTTATCCACTTATCATCAATTTTGTCCCAATTTTCATTATTCTTCTCCCAAATTTAGTTACTTTTACAACAACTGTCTGTAAAAACAGAAAAAAACTGAATAAAGCTCCAAAGTATAATAACTGTAATACTGAAAGCATCAAAAAGAAAGCACATGCAATAACTGCAGACAACCAACCACAAACATACAACAACCCATCAGTAAACAATAGCATGCTATTTATCACCTTATTCTGTGTAATAACCAACATAACAAACCTCATTTATATCAGCTATATGTATTAAATGCTCAGCTACTGCTTTACTATGGTCATCATCGGCGGGGAAAATCCAGTCTTTCACTTCTTGCGGGTCCATCTGGCCATCCCCGTTTTTATCCAGATCATTCCTAAATTGTTCCCGTTCATCTCTCACCCATTCTGGCTCTTCACTGTCTTTACTAGACCATATTTCCTCTAGAAAAAACATGGGCTACTGAATATTTCTGATGTTAACAGTCTGCAAACCTTTAACAGACACTATCTTCTCAAAAGAAAACTGAGCCACAACACTGCCATTGATTTTTTTCTTTATTATAACAGTTCCATTTTTCATACACCCAAGTCTCCTTATAACACGCTTCATGTGTAGCCCGGTTTCAATATGGATACCAAAAATGTATATAGAATAATGATTATATAGAAAAATGACCATAAATGGTCATTTTCTATATAACCATTACATTTTTTGTTGGGATATAACACTGTTGTTAACTAACATGGTTTTTGATTGGACCATTAATAGTGTTTAAAAGAGGTTGTAGTGTATGCAGATGAAAAGATATCTCTGCTTGCTTCAAGACTGATGGTCCACAATGTATGAATTTTGTCTGATATATAGATACAAAGTTAATGAATGAAGCAAACTGGATCTGTTATCGTTTTCAAACTAAGGAATTCATTGGCGTCTATATGTAAATCCTTATTTGGACCTGTCTATATCTTTGAATTACACATCTGGCCACAGCAGTTTTAATCCAAAGTCTTGAACACAGTGTAGTGAAATTATGACAAAACATTGTTGAAGCCAGATATCTAGATTTACCACTTTTTTATAAATGCTGTTAGGAAACAAGATTTACAGAAAGCAGCATAATTTTAAATAATATAATATACATTCGGTTCAACTTCGGTGAAGCTGATGTCGCACCTGCACCCGACCCCCACCCCCACCCCCTCACTACCCCCGACTTGCCCTACGCAAAATATAAATGATTTTTTTAAGGCAGAAGAAATTAATATAGGACTTTAAGTGGTATCCATAGTCTATATATTTGTGGTAAGAAACAGAGTTCACATATGCAAAAAGTATTGAAAATTCAACAAAGAATTATATCCAAGCAACATGCACATCCTCATACCATGGAGAAACCACAAGAAAAGTTTCAAAATGATTGGTATAAAACTGTAAGAGGAGGTGCGATGGCAAGAGGTGCCTACTGTTTTTCAAGGTTAAAATGACTAAGTTCACAATGCGGAAAAGGTGAAAAAAAATCATCCAATATTTATATCCGAACCACATGCACATCCTAATAACACGGCAAACACATACAAAGTTTCAAAATGATTGGTATAAAACTCTAAGAGGAGTTGCGATGACAAGGGGTACCTACTGTATATCAATTGAAGGTTAAAAATGACTAAGTTCACAATGGGAAAAAAATGACAAAAATGGATACGAGAATTATGTCCAAACCACATGCACATCCTCATACCATGGCAAAAGCACATACAAAGTTTCGAAATGATTGGTATAAAACGGTAAGAGGACTTGCGATGACAAGAGGTACCTATTGTATATCAATTGAAGGTTAAAACAAGAGACTATGATGGTCCTATATCGCTCACCTGAGCTAAGCGTTTTATATACTTGATATTGAAGTTTCACAAGGTAGACTGCTTTAAGACTTTGTTTAAATTTTATGTTAAAGAATTTAGCCACAGGGATATAATTTGAAAATTCTTGGTAGAGACTAACCAGATCTACCTATGTTCACTAGACAAAGCTCTGAACCAAATATCAAAGGCATGGGCCTTCTGTTTTCAGACAAGAAGATTTTTAAAGGTTTTCCCTATAGATCTCCAAGTAAAACATGTGGGCCCCAAGGCGGGGTCATTTTTGGCCCAAAGGCAATAATGTGAACAATCTTGGTAGAGGTCCCCTAGATGAAGCTTTATGCCAAATACCAAAGACCTGGGACGTCTAGTTTCAGACAAGAAGAATTTTAAAGGTTTTCCCTATATAAACCTAAGTAAAACAGGGCAGGGCAATTTTTGGCTCCAGGGCAATAATTTTAACCATCTTGGTAGAGGTCCACTAGATGGAGCTTCATACCAAATATCAAATACATGGGCCTTCTGGTTTAACTATATAAAGTAGAAGTGGAGGCAATGATCAGGAATCTATACAATTAACCCACAGCTCCCATCAGGGACACCAAAGGGAAAGAAACACAAACATGAAACAACAGACCCTAATGCAAACATCAATAGCGGAAAGCCAAAAGGACAGTTACTTTCCCACAAAATGGCCAATAGGTCATCCAAAATAAAATAATATAAGCGACACAAACACCCAAAGACAAACCATAAAGCCTATGTAAAACTAGTGGGCCCCGAGTTTGGGGCCATTTTTGGCAACAGGGCAATAAATTGAACAATCTTTGTGGAGGTTCACTAGATGAAGCTTTATACCAAATATCAAAGACCTTAGCCTTCTGGTTTCAGACAGAAGCTTTTTAAAGTTTCTTTTTTTCTTTTTTTGCCCCTTTTTGTTGCCATGGCAACCAGAGTCCTGCATGGAATGGAATTCTTTGAACTACTTTGATGGAGGACCAGCCAAAGATGATTTCTGCCAAGTTTGGTTTCAGACAAGATGATTTTTAAAGGTTTTCTCTATAAGCCTATGAAAAACTAGTGGGCCCCGGAGTTGGGCCATTTTTGATTCCAGGGCAATAACTTGAACAATCTTTGTAGAGGTCCACTTGATGAGGTTTCTTCCAAATATCAAAGACCTGTGCTTTCTGGTTTCAGACAAGAAGCTTTTTGAAGGTTTTCCCTATATAAGCATATGTAAAACTAGTGGGTCCTGAGGTGGGGCAATTTTTAGCCCCAGGGCAATAATTAGACCAATCTTGGTAAACGTCCACCAGATGAAGAAGATGCATACCAAATATCAAAGACCTGGGCCTTCTGGTTTCTGACAAGAAGAAGTTAAAAGTTTTAAAGTTTTCCCTATAAAAAGTAGAAGTAAAACAAAGATCAGGAATCGATACAATTAACTTACTACACCCATCAAAGACGCCAAAGGGAAAGAAACACAAACATTAAGCGACCAGACCATAATGGAAACCTAAACAAAGGAAGACCATAAGGACAGTTACTTTCCCACAAAATAGCCATATGACCATCCAAAACAAAAAGACACAAGTGATACACACAGTAAGTAACAAAATACACACAGTAAGTAACAAACAACAACATAAATAAATCGCCACAGAAGAACCGCCTTGGAACGATCAGTGGAAAGATTTCCACGGGGGGGGGGGGGGGGGGGGGGTGGGGGGGGGGGGCTTAAATCGATTTTACGTGGCCACAATCCTCGCCCTTACTTCCGTCGCGATTTAGACAAATAATTTGTTCAGTCCGCATGAAGGCCTCCTAACTCATCAGTGCAACATCTCCGTGAACACAAATAATCAAAGAACCACAGAGGTGAGCCAACTGTGAGGACTCGAGAGCAAGAAACTACTGAAATGCTGGAGCAAAAGAAAACAAACAGCTCCGATGGGCCTATGAAAGCCTATGAAAAACTAGTGGGCCCTGGGACAGGGCCATTTTTGGCCTCAGAGCAATCATTTGATTAATCTTGGTAGCGGTCCACTAGAGGAAGCTTTCATACCAAATATCAAAGACCTGGGCTTTCTGGTTTCTGACAAGACGATTTTTAAAGTTTTTCCCACATAAAATATGATCTATAAAAGTGTTATCCTTTGGAAGCAAGGAATACATCCTAGAACTGGAAAAAATGAACTATTTTAAAGGTTTTCCCTTTTTAAGCCTATGAAAAATCAGTGGTCCCCGGGGTGGGACCATTTTTGGCCCCAGGGCAATAATTTGAACAATCTTGGTAGTGGTCCATTAGATGAAGCTACATACCAAATATCAAAGACGTGGGCCTTCTAATTTCAGACAAGAATATTGTTAAAGGTTTTCCCTATATAAGCCTAAGTAAAATCAGTGGGCCCCGGGCTGGGGTCATTTTTGGCCCCAGGGCAATAATTTGGACAATCTTAGTAGAGGTCCACTAGATGAAGCTACATACCAAATATCAAAGACCTGGGCCTTCTAGTTTCAGACAAGAAGCTTTTTAAAGGTTTTCCCTATATAAGCCTATGTAAAACTAGTCAACCCTGGGGTGGGACCATTTTTGGCCCCAGGGCAATAATTTGAACAATCTTGGTAGTGGTCCATTAGATGACGCTACATACCAAATATCAAAGACGTGGGCCTTCTAATTTCAGACAAGAATATTGTTAACGGTTTTCCCTATATAAGCCTATGTAAAATCAGTTGGCCCCGGGCAATAATTTGGACAATCTTAGTAGAGGTCCACTAGATGAAGCTACATACCAAATACCAAAGACCTGGGCCTTCTAGTTTCAGACAAGAAGCTTTTTAAAGGTTTTCCCTATATAAGCCTATAGATGTAAAACTAGTCAAAGTAGAAGTAAAACAAAGATCAGGAATTGATACAATTAACTTACTCCATCCATAAAAGACACCAAAGGGAAAGAAATACAAACATTAAGCGACCAGACCATAATGGAAACCTAAACAAAGGAAGGCCATATGGACAGTTACTTTCCCACAAAATGGCCATATGGCCATCCAAAATTAAAAGACACAAGTGATACACACAGTAATTAACAAACAACAACATAAATAAATCGCCACAGAAGAGCCGCCTTGGAACGGTCAGTGGAAGATTTCCACTGGGGGCTTAAATCGATTTTACGTGGCCACAATCCTCGCCCTTACTTCCGTCGCGATTTAGACAAATAATTTGTTCAGTCCGCATGAAGGCCTCCTAACTCATCAGTGCAACATCTCCGTGAACACAGAAATCAAAGAACCACAGAGGTGAGACAACGGTGAGGACTCGACAGCAAGAAACCACTGAAATGCTGGAGCAAAAGAAAACCAACAGTTAGACTCCGATGAGCCCGACCAGAGACAGAGCATCAGGCACCAACCAACATTATCTCTTTAATTTTCAATAAGCCTTTACGTTGGAGCCGTCATAGAATCTGAGGCCTGACCCGTCGGCGTGCAATTAAAGAGGGAAGCAAAGTTGCCAACCGTGATTGGGTTAACTACCATGCATGCAGTCTGTCGTATAATATCCATGTTGTACCCAATCTTTTTATATCGAAGAATGATTTTACGAAATTGGGTGCTGAAGTCATTGCGGTTATATATTTTTCTGAATTTATATACTAAGTCACCATAAAATTCGGGTTCCGATAGACCTTGTTGCAGAAGAGATTTAAGTCCAATATTGAATTTTGAAATTAAATCAGAATGGCGTCTATAAAATTTTGAAAAGGCTTCGCGACGGAAGTAAGGGCGAGGATTGTGGCCACGTAAAATCGATTTAAGCCCCCCAGTGGAAATCTTCCACTGACCGTTCCAGGGCGGCTCTTCTGTGGCGATTTATTTATGTTGTTGTTTGTTACTTACTGTGTGTATCACTTGTGTCTTTTATTTTGGATGGCCATATGGCCATTTTGTGGGAAAGTAACTGTCCGTATGGCCTTCCTTTGTTTAGGTTTCCATTATGGTCTGGTCGCTTAATGTTTGTATTTCTTTCCCTTTGGTGTCTTTTATGGATGGAGTAAGTTAATTGTATCAATTCCTGATCTTTGTTTTACTTCTACTTTGCGTAGTTTATGGTACCGATAACCCTGATTAAGAAGTTTAGCCGTTAATAATTTATTACGAGTGTTGAAGTCAGTTACATGACTACACACTCTAGCAAATCGAATTAATTGCGAAATATAAACGCCATAGGATGGCGCACGAGGAACATCACCATCCAAAAAAGGAAAATTTACAATCTCAAAATCAAAGTCATCGCGTTTATCATAAATTTTGCACGAAACAAATCCATCTACAATAGATAGATGTAAATCCAAAAACGGGGCCTCGGTATCAGAAGAATTTGCTTTATTTAACTGAAGTTCTAGGGGGTAAATCTGACTGATCAAACCATCAAAATAGGTATTATCAATATTTAATAAATCATCTAAATATCTAGAAGTAGAGCTAAAAGCTTCAATAATTTCAGATTGGTTATCAATGGAAAGCGACAAAATGAAGTCTCTTTCATAACAATACAAGAACAGATCAGCCACAAGAGGTGCGCAATTAGTACCCATCGGAATACCCACAATTTGTCTAAATAACTTAGTACCGAATCTAATATAAATATTGTCAAGTAGAAAGGTGAGGGCATAACACACTTTCTGACATGACCAAAGTGTATAATTCTTATGTTCTTTAGAAGTGAAAAATGCATTTCTGACATTACATGCAAGATAGAGAGAATCTTCTCTGTGAAAATCCCATTCAATTAAATCATTAAGCTTTTCTTTTATAAGATTATGAGGAAGTGTAGTGTAAAGAGTGGAAAAATCGTAGGTAGACAGACTAGTAGCACGAAATTGTCCCGATTTCAATTTATTTAAAACCTCATTCGAATTTTTTATAGACCAAAACAGATTTCTTCCTGATCTTTCAAAGACTTTATCACAATATTTAATTACATGCGTTTTAATAGCAGTAAGACAAGAAGTTAATAATTTAGAAAGTTCAGTGGTAGTGCAAGAACTTGAATTTGCAATAAATCGTGCTTTTTTATGTTTTTTATGAAGTTTTGGTAACCAGTATAGCGTAGGAAGCTTGTCTTGGCCTTCGTTAACAGACACAGCAAACTTGGTGGCTGAAAGACAAACATGTTTATCTACTATAGCTCTCTCTTCAGCCAAAGGCTGAAGTTCATAGGCCTTAGTACCACCAAGCTCCTGCTTAAGTGTGTTAACATAGTGGAGCCGTCACACAACGACGACGTTGTTAGCGGCCTTGTCTGCAGGGGCCAAAACAAACTTCTTATGAAATTCTTGAATACCTAGTTTAAGATGACGTAAAGACGTCTTGGGCTTAGGAGGTAATAAGTTAGTATTTTGAGAATAGAAAGAAATGCGTTTATTCACTAGTCTTAAAATGCTAAGTTTCCAGTCCTTTAGGGCTTTATACTCAACATACTCTCGCTTACACCATCGATTACCGAATTCATTCAAGGAAGCAGCGATTTCATCTCTACATTTACTGAAATCAATTTTAGAAGGAAACCGATATTTCGGTCCTTTAGAAATTATATTCCTTATCCTAGAATCAGGAATAATTTTCAAATTGCCAGTAATTACATGACCAGCAGCAGGATAGCAATACTTTGAGTTTTTACAATCACATGAATCAGGAGTATTAGTATCAATATCAAGATCTGAAACAAGTTTATTGAAATTAAAAATGATAGATCTAACAGGTTTGTTATATTTATAGCAAATTATAGGTGTTTCAGTATTTTGAAAATAAGCAGGAATGGAAGAAAGCACCGATCTCTCACGGAAGATACTGGGCAAATCTATAAAATCCATACCCTTATTAATGAAGGATATTTTGAAGAAATGACGTTTATGATTAATTTCAGAATCAATGTAAGGACGGAGAGTATGCTGAGTATAGCCTCTAGTTAAATGAGCCGCATCATATAACTGATGAGAACTATCGAAGAATTTATTCGCCTCGGTGTCCAGAAGACGTAAAACAGAAACGGGTAATGAACTTAAAAATGAAAGCATAGAGTGGCGTCCATGATTTAATAATATAATTGACAGTCACTTCAGTCTAGTATTGTTTCGTTTAAACGCACGTGATTTACACCCTGGGATGGGGCCATTTTTGGCCCCAGGGCAATAATTTGAACAATCTTTGTAGCGGTTCACTAGAGGAAGCTTCATACCAAATATCAAAGCTCTTGGCCGTCTAGTTTCAGGTAAGAAGATTTTTAAAGGTATTTTCTTATTTTCCCATTTTCGTTGCCATGACAACCAGAGTTCTGCATGGAATGGAATTCTTTGAACTTCTTTGAGAGAGGACCAGCCAAAGATCATTTATGCCAAGTTTGGTCAAAATCTGTTCTTTGGTTTAGAAGTAGATATCTTTTAAATGAATTGTAGACGGACAGTCATCCAGACGGACGAACGAAGACGACGGACGGAGACTGATCACATTAGCTCCCCTGGAGCCTTGGCTCAGGTGAGATAAAAACCTGTGGCCCCAGGGCTATAATTTGAACAATCTCGGTAGAGGTCCGCTAGATAAAACTTGAGACCAAACATCAAAGACCCGGGCCTTCTGGTTTCAAACAAGAATATTTTAAAGGTTTTCCCTACATAAGTCTATGTACAACCATTGAGTCCCAGGGCGGAGTCATTTTTGGCCCCAGGGCTATAATTTGAACAATCTTGGTAGAGGTTCGCTACTTAAAACTTGAGACCAAACATAAAAAAACAGGGCCTTCTAGTTTCAAACAAGAAGATATTATAGGTTTTATTTATATTAGTCCAGGGCGGAGCCATTTTTGACTCCAGGGCTATAATTTGAACAATCTTGGTAGAGGTCAACTAGATGACGCTTCATACCAAATATCAAAGACCTGGTCCTTCTGGTTTCAGAGAAGAAGATTTTTAAAGATTTTCCCTATCTAAGCCTATGTAAAACATGTGGGCCCTGGAACTGGGCCATTTGTGGCCCCAGGGCTATAATTTTGTAGAGGTCCATTAGATGTAGCATCATACCAAATACCAAAGACTTGGGGCCTCTGGTTTCAGAAAATAAATTTTTTAAAAGTCTTCCCAATATAAGCCTATGCAAAACCAGTGGGCCTCGGGGAGTGGCAATTTTCTGCCCCAGGGCTATATATAACTTGAATAAATATCTCAGACTTTTGCCTTCTGGTTTTGGACAAGAAGATTTTTAAAGGTTTGCCTACATAAGCCTATGTTAAACCGGTGGGCACGAGCGCGGGGGATTTTTTGGCCCCAGTGCTATACTTTGAACAGTCTTGGTAGAGGTCACTAGATGAAGCTTCATACCAACTATCAAAGACCTGGGCCCTCTGGTTTAAGATAAATTGATTTTAAAGGTTTTTCCTATTATAAGCCTATATTTAACCATTGGGCCCCGGCGCAGGGGCATTTTTGGCACCAAGACTATAATTTAAACAATCTTTGTAGAGGTCTACTACATGAAGCTTCATACCAAATATCAAAGACCTGGGCCTTCTGGTTTCAGACAAGAAGAGTTTTAAAGGCATCCAGAGTTCTGCATGGAATGGACTCCTTTGAACAACTTTGAGAGACGACCATCCAATGATCATTTCTGCCAAGTTGGTCTGTTAAGTGGTTTATGAGGAGATGTTGTTTAAAGCAATTGTGGACGGACTGACGAACGGGCGGACAACGCCGGACGGTGAGCGATCACAACTATTCTGCTCAGGTGAGGTAATGACTAAGTTCACAGTGTGGAAAAAGTGACAAATTATGTCCAAAGGTTATGCACATCCTCATACTATGGCTAAAACAAATGCAAAGTTTCGAAATGATTGGTATAAAACTGTAGGAGGAATCTATTTGACCTTTCCTCCGCATTTTGAGAGCAATTTCTTTCCTATTAGCATAATCTCTATCTAGGCGATTCTAAAAAATTCTCAGGGATTACCTTTCCAAAGAAAATATTTAACCTCACCACAGCTATTGTTAAGGTCATGCGTGGCGGCCGTAAAATGTCTCCCTGTCCTTCATCATAGGGTGGGTAATATTTTCTTGTGCTTCAGGATCATTGATTCCTCTTCATGATTTTGAACATGTCTGAAGGTCACTGATGTGGTCTATTTGGCTGAAACTAGCTAGTCTGGCCCTGGAAAAGCTTGTCTACTCGACACTTTTTCAGTTCTCACAGTGTTGTCATCCTTGCTCCCAAAAGGATTACCTTTCCACAGAACATATTTGTACACAAAAAAATAACTTCAAATTTTCTGGTGCATATATTAAAGTACCAAACAGAAATAAGAGCTTAGTCCCCAAAGCTCCAATATCAACACAAGAGGGACATGATGGCCCTGGATCGCTCACCTGATCCATAGTGTAACAAGTGGGCCCCGGGGAGGGCCATTATTGGCCCAAAGGCTATAATTTTTATAATCTTGAGGGAGGTTTAAAAGGTGAAGAGCTTCATTCCAAATATCAAAGACCAGAGCCTTCTGGTTTCAGCCAGGAAGATTGTTAAAGTTTTACCTTATATAAGTCAATATAAAACCTGTGGGCCCCGGGTTGGGGCCTTTTTTTATTTTTTCCCCTTTGCTATAATTTGAACAACCTTGGTAGAAATCCACAAGACGAAACTTCATACCAAATATCAAAGACCTTGGCCTTCTGGTTTCAGACAAGAAGATTTTCAAAGGTGTTCCCAATATAAGTCTATGTAAAAAAGTTTTTTGGCCCCAAGGATAAATATCAAAGACCTATTCCTTCTGGTTTCGGACAAGAACATTTTTCAAAGGTTTTCCCAATATCCATTGGGCACCAGGGTGGGTTCATGCTTGTCCCTAGCGCTATAATTTGAACAATCTTGGTAGAAGTCTACTAGACAAAGCTTCATACTAAATATCAAATACCTAGGCTGTGTGATTTTAGACAAGAAAATTTTTAAAGGTTTTCCCTATATAAGTGGGCCCTGGGGAGGGGCCATTTTTTTGCCCCGGGGCTATAATTTTAACAATCTCGTTGGAGGTCCAGAAGATGAAGATTTTTACCAAATATCAAAGACCTGAGCCTTCTGTTCTCAGGCCAGCGGATTTTTAAAGGTTTTCCATATAAAAGTCAGTTGGCCCCGGGGCAGAGCCATATTTGGCCACCGGGCTATAATTTGACCAATCTTGGTCGAGGTCCACTAGACAAAGCTTCATACCAAATATCAGAGAACTTAGCCTTCTGGTTTCAGACGAGATGATTTGTAAAGAAGTTCACTATATTAGTCTATGTAAAACCAGTGGGCCGCTGGGAAGGGGTATTTTTGGCCCCAGGGCTATAATTTGAACAATCTTGATAGAGGTCCACTAGACGAACCTTCATATCAAATATCAAAGACCTGCGCCTTCTGAGTTCAGAAAAGAAGATTTGTAAAGCTTGTCCCTATATAAGTCTATGAAATACCAAAGGGCCCCGGGTGGGGGTATTTTTGCCCACAGGGCTATATTTTGAACAATCTTGATAGATGAAGCTACACACCAAATATCAACCTGGGCCTTCAGAGAAAAAGATTTTTAAAATTTCCCTATAAAAGTCTAAGTAAAAACACAAGGGCCCAGGGGCGGGGGCATTTTTGGCCCCAGGGCTTTAATTTGAACAATCTTGATAGAGGTTCATTAGATGAATCTTCACACCAAATATCAAAGATCTGGGCCTCGCGGTTGCAGAGAAGAAGATTTTAAAAGATTTTCCCTATATAAGTCTATGTAAAACCAAAGGGCCCCGAGGTGGGGCATGTTCGACGTAGCATCACACCAAATATCAACCTTGACATAGGCTTATATAGGGAGTGTGTCTTGGATCTTTGGGAAGTTTTTATCTAGAGCCCCCTTGATTTTGCTGGCCTGGAGAAGGGCCTCCTGTTTTGGGTCAGCACGGGGGTTGTGTACTCCTCACTACTGTCTGGGTTGTCCTTCCGAAGCTGAACCTTGAGAGCCAACTGGAACTTCATGCCACCCAGAGCGTCGATCTCTTTCTCTAGCTTGCTACTGATTTGGGGCACCACGCCTCGTGGAAAGCCCTGGGGTCTGCACTATGAGGATTATTGGCAGGCACATCCATCTGTCAGCCCCTCAAGAAGTTGCCAATGACCCATGGGGTGTGACTGAAGACTCAGCAGATGCAAACCAGTCCAGGATCTCAGAAAAGAAGATTTTTCCATTTTCCCTATATAATATGTTCTATAAAAGGGTTATTCTTTGGAAGCAAGGAATACACCAAAGAACTGGAAAATATGAAGTGTACATGTTTTCTGGGTCAGACTAGCTAGTTTCGGCCAATTAGGCCTAATCAGTGACCCTCAATATAAGCCTATGCAAAACCCAAGGGCCCAAGGGCGGGGGGGGGGGCATTTTTTACCCCAGGGCCATAATTTGAACAATCTTGATAGAGGGGAACTAGATGAATCTTCACACCAAATATCAAAGACCTGAGCCTTGATGTTTGAGAGAAGAAGATTTTGAAAGAATTTCCCTATATATAAGTCTATGTAAAAGTCGTCTATGTAAAGGCAAAGGGCCCAGAGCGGGAGCATTTTTGGCCACAGGGCTATAATTTGAAAAAAATCTTGGTAGAGGTCCACTAGATGAAGCTTCATACCAAATATCAAAGACCTAGGCCATGCGGTTTCAGAGAAGAAGATTTTTTAAGTTTTCATTAAAAAAGATCTGTGACCTAGAATCTACAACGGACCGGAACCATTTGAACAAATTTGGAAGGGGACGACCTAAGGATCATTCCTGTGAATTTTGGACATAATCTGATCAGTGGTTTAGGAGGAGATGTTGTTTGAAGAAAAAGTTAAAGCATGCATGCACGCACGACGGACAAAAAGTGACCCCAAAAGCTCACCATGTCACTACATGATAGATGAGCTAAAAAGCAAGCATCTTACCAATGTATTCTTCCAAGCTAATGAAACCATCTTCATCTTTGTCAATATCTTCTATAGTTTCCTGCAAATTAAAATTTAAAAGTTCAATATTTTCTGTAGTTTCCTGCAAGTCAAGTTTACAAATTCAGTATCTTCCATACTTTCCTGCAAATTGAATTTACAAATTCAATATCTTCTACAGTTTCGTGCAAGTTCAATTTACAAATTCAATATCTTCTGTGGTTTTCGGCTTCGGCCCATCGGAGTCTAACTGTTGGTTTTCTTTTGCTCCAGCATTTCAGTGGTTTCTTGCTGTCGAGTCCTCACCGTTGTCTCACCTCTGTGGTTCTTTGATTTTTTGTGTTCACGGAGATGTTGCACTGATGAGTTAGGAGGCCTTCATGCGGACTGAACAAATTATTTGTCTAAATCGCGACGGAAGTAAGGGCGAGGATTGTGGCCACGTAAAATCGATTTAAGCCCCCCAAGTGGAAATCTTTCCACTGACCGTTCCAAGGCGGTTCTTCTGTGGCGATGTATTTATGTTGTTGTTTGTTACTTACTGTGTGTATAACTTGTGTCTTTTTATTTTGGATGGCCATTTTGTGGGAAAGTAACTGTCCTTATGGCCTTCCTTTGTTTAGGTTTCCATTATGGTCTGGTCGCTTAATGTTTGTGTTTCTTTCCCTTTGGTGTCTTTGATGGGCGGAGTAAGTTAATTGTATCGATTCCTGATCTTTGTTTTACTTCTACTTTTAAGTTTACAAATTCAACATTTTCCATATTTTCCTGCAAGTTAAATTTACAAATTCAATATTTTCTATAGTTTCCTGCAAGTAAAATAAATATACAAATTTAATATCTTCTGTAGTTTCTTGCAAGTTAAATTAAAAAAAAATCACATTTGAGTCGGAACATGATAAAACCAGCAACAAGACCCGTCAGGCTGGACAGCCAGCAAAGACTTGAGATCAGCTAGCATGGTCTGAACAGAGTTTTTTTCCTGGTTGCATGCGATTTCTACAGATTCTAGTCTGTGTAAACTGCATATCCCAGAGAATATAGAAATCTCATGTGCAAAGACTCAAGCCTGATAAGGTGGCAAGTGAGGCTTATCTGAGCCTCTAGTCCCTGGCCACTCAATATCACGAAAACACGCCTATATAATTTTGCCCCCCTTGAACCCCACTTTTATATAGTAAAACTGGAGTTTCAGGGGGTATACCTTATTTTTCTTATTTCTGTTCTAAAATATAGATTGTGGGTACTCGTTAGAACCGCCTCGATGAGGCGGTTCTAACGAGTGCCCACAATCTATATTTTGACCAGAAATAAGAAAAATATCACAAATTTTCATCATAAAATTTTCAATTTTTCGGCGATAAAGGTGGCAATGTATTTGTATAGGCGTGTTTTCGTAATGAATTTTCTCTTTGCTTTCATTGTGCTTCAGCTCATTTTGGACTCAGTATAGAAAAAAAAACACCTAAAGACGATTGCTATTATCTTTCTTTGCCGCATTTTTTTTTTTTTTTTTGGTGATAACTTCTTTATTTTTTTTTTTTTTGATCAACCCAGAGAGAAAGTTGTAGAGAAGCTCCGCCAATTCTTCTAAACGATTCAGCCTTCAGAGTTACAGTCAAACTTGTTCGAGACAGGGGTAGTTCGAGCCACTGAGGTGAATGCCAGGAGGCATAACGAGATACTTTTAGACATCTTTTCGGTGTTCAGTAATGAATATGTAAGCTGTGTGTACTCATTAGAATCGCCTCATCGAGGCGATTCTGATGAGTACACAAAGCATACACTTGCAAGATAAAAGACTAAGATCTCCTTAATCATCCCCCACTATTTCTTATGTAGAGGATTTCGCTAGGGGCTCAAGAATGGGTTCGACACATCCATGGTAAACGAGCCAACGAAGTTCTACTGTATTTACTTTTACCTCTAATCAGATGGACTTTTTACAATTTCTGAGTTTTTCGATAAAAAATAAGTCAAATTCTGTCACTCACACTCTCGAAATGTAAATAAATGACTAGCCTATTTATAAGAATATCAGTATATGGACAAAACCTGTGCAGCCAATGAAGCTTACAACTGAAGTGACATTGTACAAAGCATTAGAGGGTAGACAGTCAAAATATGAAAGAAGTGGTTTAAATAAGTTCTGATGTTAGATCCTTTGGAAGCAAGGAATACACCAAATAAACGAAAACAGCAGAATCGGTTTTATTGAGTCTGTTCATGACCAGTACTAAAATCTGCAACACCGGCCACGCCCTCTAGCACCGGCTTAAGCAGAACTCTATTTTCAAAATGATACCAAATGACCTCAATGATCCCAAACGACCAGAAAATATAATATGCACTGTGATGATGTAAGAGGAGACGTTTTACGGCCGCCACACAGCACAACACCAGCTTCAGTGAAAATAAATAATTACTGAAGTTAGATCCTTTGGATGCAAGAAATACACCAAATAAACGAAAATAGCAGACTCGGTTTTATTGAGTCTGTTCATGACAAATACTGAAATGTGCAACAGTGACGGTGACCTAGGGGTGTAACGATGCATCGATAGTTCGATGCATCGCGATAGGGACTGCCTCGATAGCAATGCATCGATAGTACTTTGGACTATCGATAGCTATCGCCGATAGTTCACTCAACTATCGATAGTTTCGATTTTTTTTTTTTTTTTTACTTGAATATACTTTGAAAATATACCTGTACTGTTGTGTAATGACGCAAGTATTTTTGCTTAGGATATCCATTCAGCTGTAATCAGGACAGAATGATAAACCTTCACATATGTGCATGATGATCTGAGTCTCCGCTGGTCACACGTGTATTATAGTTTTTTGCCGTGTGGTTAATTTCTCGCGGCGATGAATTTCCCGCCGTCATTTTTGCACGTGCAGTTGAGGCAGTCAGAAATTTTCCCGCGTTTTTCAATAACAAAACGTCAATGCGTTTGTTGCATGCAACTTTTTGAAAACATGACAGTGAAACCTGTGTGACATGTGAAGGCTCAGATCAGCCTGCGCAGTCATATATAAATGTTTGCTGTTTGTATTATCCTTGCGTAGTATAACTTCTGGGACGAACGCCATTTCCCTGTTCAGTTTCGAAGGCATTTGCAAGATGCACAAGCTGATCTTGTGTATGAAGAAATGTTTGTTTTTGCTGTGTGCTGACTCATTCACATAGATAAATTTATAATAAATGACGGTATAATGCAGTTTAACTTGTTGTATATGTGACTCTTTTTGCGTGTAAGGACCAGACTTTTAAACCGCCCTTTTGTGGTCTCATTCGAAATGTTTCTCGAAAAATGCACAGAATGTGCATGCGAGTACATGATAGACTCAGATTAGTCGGTAAGTATGCACAAATGCATCAATGATGATGTCATCAGTCGGCTGGCCGGACCGATTGGGGTTAAATTCTTGGGGGAATATTTAAGCAGACAAAGTTTTATTTTCCTGTCGTCATTCTGTAGGGAAAAAACGTGCAGCAAGAGCCCTTAGGTCACCGTCTATCAAGTACTTTCTTAAGGTGATTCTGGACGTTTTGATGGTGGACACTGGACAACCCTGGACAAATTGGCATTTTGATTTTTCGTGGGTCTTTCTAATTTTATTTTTGGTTGTCTTTGTATTATAATAGAGGGATATTCCAGAAAAAATAACAGGTCAAAACGGCCAATTTTCATTACATGAAAACTTTGTTTTATTATTGCTGCTTGTCGTAGCTGTCTTGTGTGCAAGGACTAAATGCCCACAGAGTCAGAGAGCCCAGCTCGAGCCCTGTACATATTGCTAGATGAAAAAACCGACTTGATAATTGCTTTACTTCTATTTCGATAGTCTAGCTTTTGATGCTAACTTCAAATAAAAAATATGTAAATTCAAGTTTTAATGCAGTTTGTTAGATTCATGTCACCATTAAAGAGGTGCTAAAATAGCGTGCTGAGATTACGTAATACTATGTAATAATCGGGTTACCTAATTAACTGAATCCACAGATTTATTTAACACAGGCGGCAAACATCAAATAATTGAAGAACGATTACCATGTGTCAGTTTCCACAAGCAGAAAATCTCAAACACTGCAAAGGTCTTAATTTTAGGCCATTGCAATTTTCCTAACTCGTTCTGTCACTCTTAGCCATTTTATGTGAGTGATACAACATCTATGAATCATTAATAAGTGTGCCCGATAGTATCACGATAGTATCGTGATAGTATGCCGCGATAGTGATAGTATCGTGATAGTAGTTTCCACGATAGCAATACTATCACGATAGTCAAAATTGGCATCGATAGTCAGCCCTATGCAACACTAGTCACGCCCTCTAGCACCGGCTAAAGTAGAACTCTATTTTAAAAATGATACCAAATGAACTCAATGATCCCAAAGGACCAGAAAATATAATCTGCACTATGATAATGTACGGGGAGACGTTTTAAAGCCGCCACAAACCATCATACACCCTTGATCCATATTTTTAAAATATTTAAAATACTACACCAGTCATTGCGATAGACTGCTACACAGATTTCTATTTTAAAATAGACGACTGTAGTGAACCGCTGATCACGTGATTTTTCCGAGCGCTTCTGTTGGTCGATGAATATACGTCACAGAATGTAAACCTGTCTGATGGATTAGACTGCTACACAGATTTCTATTTTAGAATATTCATTAATAGATGGTCTGTGTAGCAGTCTATCATTGCGACTGCGTTTTGTGTGTGTGAATTCGGGTTTAACGTCGCTTTCAAAAATCGTTCAGTCATATCACGACGGTGTCTGGTTGCGACAGGGAGCTCAATGCTCACTTTCATAGTGCTGCCTCACTGAAGTATCATGTCCCAGGCACATTACATGATACCACATCCAGTCACATTATCCTGACACTGTGTCCTAGCTCTACCCCGTAAATCTGAGTGCCAAGCGAGGAGCAGCTAGTACCATTCTTAACGACTTTGGTATGTCGCGGCCCGGGATCGAACCCGTGATCTCCCGTTCCACTCCCACTCCCACTCTACCAACTGAGCTATCGGGGCCAGTGCGACTGCGTTTTACTCTGGAATATGCACATTGTAAACATGCAAGATATTGAAATTATTGGAATGGCCCTCATAATTATCCTTCAGTCAAGCACTGAACAGAAGACAAATCAAATCGGTCCCCATTATAAAACAATCGAAACTCTAAGTTGCCATTGCAACAAAACTAAAGAGCCGAATTTCATAAAAAAAAAAAAAAAAACATAAAACCTGTTGAGGCAAATATGGTGAATATTTTCATGAAGTCTCGGCCTCCTAGAGCATATGGTTTGAATGGTTTCTGAGGAGATGATTTTTTAAATATTTTTTTTCCATTTCTTTTGCATTTGGTTTCCAAGACAACCAGTAAAAAATGAGCAGTAGGCCTAAAATCATATGGCAGATAGAAGATTGCCTAAGGAACATTTCTAGGATATGTGCAGAGCCTTGGCAGTAAATAAGTCTATGGAAACTTGAAATAAGTTCTGAAGTTAGATCCTTTGGAAGCAAGGAATACATCAAATAAACGAAAATAGCAGACTCGGTTTTATTGAGTCTGTTCATGACCAGTACTGAAATGTGCAACACCGGCCACGCCCTCTAGCACCGGCTCAATCAGAACTCTTATTTTCAAAATGATACCAAATGAACTCAATGACCCCAAAGGACCAGAA
Source organism: Lucinisca nassula (assembly GCA_963580285.1). Classification (NCBI taxonomy): domain Eukaryota; kingdom Metazoa; phylum Mollusca; class Bivalvia; order Lucinida; family Lucinidae; genus Lucinisca; species Lucinisca nassula. The sequence goes on from OY757021.1 coordinate 24,595,541, forward strand.
AATATAATCTGCAATATGATGATCTACCGCGAGACATTTTATGGCCGCCAGACGACACAACACCAGCTACAGTGAAAATAAATACGTTCTGAAGTTAGATCCTTTGGAAGCAAGGAATACATAAAAAAAAAAAAAAAAACGAAAGAAGCAGACTCGGTTTTATTGAGTAAAGTTTTCATAAAACACAAACTAATGAGCCGATTTGCATAAAAAAACATGTAACTTTCAATCCCCGTGAACAAGGATGCTACAGATAGAATTGGGGCCCTATCATCCCAGTGGCCGCAGAGGAAATGTCGTTGGAAAGTGCGGACGCAGACGACGATGGACAATTCTGGTGAGCTAAAAATCAACTTTAATAGATGTCAAAAATGCTAACTTTTAAACCAAATCATTTTGGAGGAAATGTTTTGTTTGTTTGAATGTGGCTTGTCCCCGTCAACACTATTTGGATCATTTTGGAGACATTACTTCCAATTTCGTGGGACTTTACATTGCATCATCTAATAAGCATACATTAATAACCCACAAGGTCCCTTTTTTCCTGTCAGAATGTTTGTTTGATGGATTTGAAGTTTAACGTCCCTGTCAACACTGTAAAGGTCATTTTGGAGACGTTGCTTCCAATTTTGTTGGACTTTTACCCGACATTGAGATGACTTGACATCTCAAGCCCTGTCGCCTAATCAAACCAGTAGGGTTTACAGGCATGGACGGGCCGACTCATATCGCAGTGCCTGGGCAGGCTTAGATCCTCTAAGTGGTTCACCAGTACTCGTGTTCGAGTTGGTTTCAGCTCTGCGTGGAAGCATCAGGCAGCCCGTCTATTTCTTCAAGCCCCGATGGGCGGGGGCTATCCTGTCAGAATGATGAGTTACATTTATATGCAGACACAATCTATTTACATTTACATCTCAATGTACAGTAAAACTTACTGACCAAGAGGACAATATCTGGCCTAACCCCCTCACAATGTGTACACATGTCTTGACAACACTTGTAGGATTTCACATTACATGGGCTTGACCTCAATTCAGGGTGTGTCGTTGTGCCGTGTGTAGTGCGGACCATTCCCCGTACATCAATTAAAATTAATGTTGTTATTTTTACATTTTCTGGTCCTTTGGGACCGAAGGGTTTAATCTTTATTTGCGAGCTGAGTTGCGCTCGTCCCGGGGCTAGGCGGCATGAGGGATGGAGCATTCGTCTTTATCTCTCAGGAAGATACCCAATCAAACTGAGTCTGCAGCTTTCAAACTTTGGATACTATAATCCCAAAGGATCTCCTTTTCAGATTATTTAGAGATCACAACAGTTGTCGTTGTGCCGTGTGGAGTGCGGTAGAACCATTCCCTCTACATCGATTTAATGTTATTTTTTACATTTTCTGGTCCTTTGGGACGGTAGGGTTTGATATTCAACCTTTGGATGCTATGTTACCAAAGGATCTCCTTTTCATATTATTGTGGCTAGTTAAGACACACAAATTGGCCTACTCACACAGCAACTAAGGCTGACATGATTAATCGTATAATCGATTAATCGATCAATAAATTCCACAAAAATGATTATCATTTCTGATTTGCTTTTAATCGATTACTTGATAGGTACAATTTACTACCCAAAGCTATGCCTAAAATTGCGGGATGAGTGACAAAACAGTGCAGACCCTGATGAGACGCCGCAGACGCGGCGTCTCATCTGGGTCTACACTGTTTGCTCAGACATGTACGTTCAAATATACATATGGTAATGGGCAACATATGGTAAGAGTGATTCTCAGACAGAAAACCAGACAGGTAAAATTAAGACAAAAACCTTAGCGATTACTAATCGATTATCGATCGCAATGACAGGACTGATAATCGATTGTCTTTTCAGCTCCGATTAGAAAGCCCTAACAGCAACAGAAAGACAGATAAGGCAAGTCTTTTGTGATGACTGAACGATAGATCACTTTATTTCTACATTTAAACCTATGTTGTGGGTACTCATTAGAACTGCCTCAGCGAGGCAGTTCTAGTTCTAATGGAAAATTGACAAAAACCATCCTTCTTAATTTATCACAAAATACTTACTTTACTTGTTGCTATGACTAATACATACTAGCAAGAGTCTGAAATTGAAGAAATACATTTAAGTCTAACATATACACTGGCTGATCTGAGTTTTACTGACTGCATATCCAATGTTTCGCTCACGAACACTTCCATGTAAAGGTTGAACAATACTGTCTCTGTGTGAGGGAAGGTTGACATCAACATCACTGCAATGGGACTCCCACTTCTAGTACTCCAATACAGGCAAGTAAAAGCTTCATCTCTGACTTAACCCTTACCCTGCTGAATAAGTAAATTTAGCTAGACCCATTTCTGACTAGCAACCAATCTCAAGAACTCATTCAATTTACAAACAAACTGACAAACAGTGTTGATCTTGATCAGCTGCTTCTTCACTGTTTGAAAAGGTATGGGTTGTTGTGTTCAGTGGGATAAGGGTTCAAATGTTTTAGACAGTGATGCGACTCAACTAGACCGTCGTGCAGTTCCTGGATTTACAGTTAGACAATCAGGATACGGTTTAACCCTTAAGATGCCGTTGAAAATGTCGTCTGCATATGTCGTCTGCTGAATCTTCTTGCAAACTTTTCAGAAATATTTTTTTCATACAGGCAAACAGTGTGGACACAGATCAGACTGCTCCTCTAGGAGCAGTCTGATTTGGGTCCACACTGTTTGCAAAAATGACTTTTAAAGTATTACCGGCAGACGACAATTGTCGTGATAGTAAGAGGGTGCTGCATTAATAGTAACTTACTGAGACTACAAAATCTTTCATATGTTCTGCCTCTTCTGGGTGTAAAAATGACATGAACTCTTCTTTAGAAAGTTTACCATCCTTGTCCATATCAGCAGCATCCCACTTCCTCTTGTCCTTGTCAATCAAAGCTTCATGTGGGTTATTTTCATCTGCAATTACCGAAGCAAACAAACTGGACATATTTTTCCATGCCATTGTTTTAAATATAAGTGAGACAAGTTTTTTTTATTTCCTGTTTTCTATGATTTGACCTTCTGACGTACTTTTGCCCCGACATGAATCATATTCGAACTTGACCGAGATATTGTCAAGATGATCATTCTGAGCTAAATTGATGATGATCGGACCAAAACTGTGTCCTCTAGTGTGTTCAATTTTTTTTTAATGATTGGACCTACTGACCTATTTTCTGACCCTACATGACCCTACAACTTTGATGATGATCAGACCCAAAACTGTGACCTCCAGATTGTTCAGAACGTTTTTCTATGCTTTGATCTGCTGACAAACTTTTTGACCCTACATGAACAATATTCGAACTTGACCGAGATACTGTCATGGTGATCATTCTGACCAAGTTTGATGATGTTTGGCGCAAAACTGTGGCATCTAGAGTGTTCACAGGAAAAAGTTTACGCATGCATGAGGGACGACAACGCCGGACATTTCAGTCAGAAAAGCTCACCATGACCTTCGGTCAGGTGAGCTAATTATTTTACTTATTCACACCGCTACTGGGTAGGCTTAACCCTTATCCTGTTGAATATGACAGCCCATACCTTTACTAACAGTGTAGATCCTGTTCAGATGGTTTCTGAAGAAGCCGTCTGATCAGGATCAACAGTTTGTCATTCACCTTATTAGCTCACCTGAGCCGAAGGCTCATTGGTGAGCTTATAGGGTGGTCATGCTGTCTGTATGTATGTCAACATTTTCAAACATCTTCTCCTCTGGAACCGCTGGGCCGATTGAAGCCAAATTTCATGTGGGGCCTCAGTGGGATGGGGGAACGAAAGTTCCTTCGCGGGGTCCAGGTCACATGACCAAGATGGCCGCCATGCCCATATATGGTTAAAACCCTTCAAAATCTTCTTCTCCGGAACCAGTGGGCCGATTGGCCTGAAACTTGGTATGTAGCATTGGGGACTCGGGCCCATCATATTTTGTTCAAATGATGACCCTTGGATGACCTTGACCAATTTTAGGCCAAGGTCAAATTTGGTCGCATAGACTTTTGTATGGGAAAAAGTCAATCCGTGTTTTTTTTGGAAACTATTGCAGCCTGTGATCTGAAAATTAGTAGATGCAGTAAGCTAAATGGGTGGATGAAACCACATGAGTATTCAAGGTCAAGGTCATTCTTTGACCTTTGTTCAAGGTCATTCAGATATGAGAATTAAAACTTATTTTTATCAGAAACCACAAAGCCATTTGTAACGAAATTTCATATGAAAGTTTTTTAGAAAAAGGTAATGACAATTAATCAATATGAATTTGGTCACGTGACCAATATGGCCACCATGCCCATATAAGGTAAAAACCCTTCAGAAATCTTCTTCTCCGGAACCATCAGGCCGATTGGTCTGAAACTTGGTATGTAGTATTAGGGACTCGGGTCCATCATATTTTGTTCAAATGATGACCCTTGGATGACCTTAACCAATTTTAGTCCAAGGTCAAATTTGGTCGCATAAACTTTTGTATGGGAAAAAGTTAAAACCGTGTATTTTTGGAAACTATTGCAGCTTGTGATCTGAAAATTAATAGATGCAGTAAGCTAAATGGGTGGATGAAATTACATGAGTATTCAAGGTCAAGGTCATTATTTGACCTTTGTTCAAGGTCATTGAGATATGAGAATTAAAACTTATTTTTCTCAGAAACAACAAAGCCATTTGTAACGAAATTTCATATGAAAGTTTTTAAGAACATGGAATGACAATTAATCAATATGAATTTGGTCACATGACCAATATGGCCGCCATGCCTATATAAAGTAAAAACCCTTCAGAAATCTTCTTCTCCGGAACCATCGGGCCGATTGACCTGAAACTTGGTATGTAGCATTAGGAACTCAGGCCCATCATATTTTGTTCAAATGATGACCCTTGGATGACCTTGACCAATTTAAGTCCTAGGTCAAATTTGGTGGCTTAGACTTTTGTATGGGAAAAAGTCAAAACCTTGTATTTTTTGGAAACTATTGCAGCCTGTGATCTGAAAATTAGTAGATGCAGTAAGCTAAATGGGTGAATGAATCTACATGAGTATTCAAGGTCAAGGTCATTATTTGACCTTTGTTCAAGGTCATTCAGATATCAGAATTAAAACTTATTTTCTCAAAAACCACAAAGCCATTTGTAACAAAATTTCATATGAAAGTTTTTAAGAACAAGGAAATGACAATTAATCAATATGAATTTGGTCACATGACCAATATGGCCGTAATGCCCATATAAGGTAAAGCCCTTCAGTAATCTTCTTCTCCGGAACCAGTGGGTCGATTATCATGCAACTTTGTATGTAGCATTAGGGACTTGGGTCCATCAAATTTTTTCTCAAATTATGACCCTTGGATGACCTTGACCAATTTTAGGCCAAGGTCAAATTTGGTTGCATAGACTTTTGTATGGGAAGAAGTCCAAATCGTGTATTTTTTGGAAACTATTGCAGCCTTTGATCTGAAAATTAGTAGATGCAGTAAGCTAAATGGGTGGATGAATCTACATGAGTAGTCAAGGTCATTCTTTGACCTTTGTTCAAGGTCATTCAGTTATTGAGAATTAAAACTTATTTTTCTCAGAAACCACATAGCCATTTGTAATGAAATTTCATATGAAAGTTTTCAAGAACAAGGAACTGACAATTTATCAATATGAATTTGGTCACATGACCAATATGGCCGTCATGTCCATATAAGGTAAAAACCCTTCAGAAATCTTCTTCTCTGGAACCAGTGGGCCGATAATCATATAACTTGGTATGTGGCATTGGGAACTTGAGTCCATGATGATGACTCCTGAATGACCCTGACCTATTTTAGGCCAAGGTCAAAGTTTTTCGCATAGACTTTTGGATGGGGAAAAAGTCAAAACTGTGTCTTTTTTGAAAATATTGCACCTGGGGATCTGAAAATCGGTAGATACAGTAAGCTAAATTAATGGATGAAATGACATGAGTATTCAAGGTCAAAGTCATTCTTTGATCTTGATTCAAGGTCATCCAGATATGAGAATTAAAACATATTTTTCTCAGAAACCACTGAGCCATTTGTAACAAAAATTTCATATGCAGCATTGGGGGCTCGGGCTCATCACATATTATTCAAATGCTGACTTTCTGATACCTATTTTACGCCAAGGTCAAATTTGGTCACATAGATTTTGGGATGGGGAAAAGGTCAAAACCATGTTTTTTTTTCGGAAACTATTGCAGTCTCTGATCTGAAAATTGATAAATGCAGTTAGCTAAATGAGTGGATGAAACAACATGCGTATTCAAGGTCAAGGTCATTCCTTGACCTTGGCCTAAGGCCTTTCAGATATGAAGATTAAAATTTATTTTTAACCAGAACCTCTGTGCCGTTTGTGACCAAATTTTATACTAAGCTCGTAGAAACAAGTAAATGAAGATTTAAATACATGCGTTTGCTCAAATGACCAAAATGACCTTCATGCCCATATAAGGTAAAACACTTCAGAAATCGTTTACTCCAGAACCAGTGGGCCGATTTTCATTAAACTTGGTATGTAGCATTCGGGATTTGGGATTTGGACCCACTATAGTTTCTTCAAATGATGACCCCTGGATGGCCATAACCTGTTTTACGCAAAGGTCAAATTTGGTTGCCTATACATTTGTATTGGAGAAAGTAAAAAAAAATGTGTATTTTTTGGAAACTATTGCAACCTGTGATCTGAAAATTGGTAGATGCAATAAGCTAAATGAGTGGATAGAACTAAGGTCAATATTATTCTCTGACGTTGTCCCAAGGTCATTCAGATGAAATTAAAATTTATTTTTCATAGAAACCACTACTCCATTTGTAGCCAAATTTCACTTGAAAACTTATAGGAACAAACAAATGAAAATTTATTAATATGAATTTGGTCACATTACTAAAATGGATGCCATGTCGATATACATGTATACCCTTCGGTTTTTTTTTCTTCGAACCAATGGGCCCATTATCAAGTCACAAGACCGAGATTAATACTTGGTAAAAACCCTATAAAATCGTCTTCTCAGAAATGAAATGGCTCCATAAGCTCTCAGCACTCAGGTGAGCGGCTCAGGACCAATGGTCCTCTGGTTTGCATTATCTGCTGGTTCCTAGTCTGAAGGTTATCCGCGTTGGAAAAACAGGTAACCAGACCCCCCTCACCTGAAAAGGTCAGGGGGGTCTTGTTACCTGTTTTTCCAATATTGACAATGTGCAAGCTGGGAGCCAGCAAATAATGCAAATATGGTGAATGCTGTTTGGGAATTGAACAAATACACTCAATCAAGCAATCTGATTGGTTCATAGTCAAACATGGATGTGACTTAATTGAATTATTCAGCAGGATAAGGGTTAAAACCATTTAGGCAGAGATGTGACTCAGCTGGACTGGATCGGGCAGTTCCTGGATTCACATGGTTGGACTATAAGAATCTTATATGGGTGTGAGGGATGGATGGAAAAATCCGTCCCGAATGACACTTTCCGGCATCACGAGGCTTGCCGAGTGATGCCGGACAGTGATCCCGAGGGACGGATTTTCTATCCACCCCTCACACCCATATTGGATTCTTTTTCTTGCATACCTTCCATTCTTAGACCGTCCATGCTAATAAACCCTATTGGTTTCATTGGGCGACAGGGCTTGAGATGTCATTTCATCTCAATGTCGGGTAAAAGTCCCACAAAATTGGAAGCAACGTCTCCAAAATGACCTTTACAGTGTTGACGGGGACGTTAAACCTCAAATCAAACAAACAAACCATTCCTTAAAGCGGATTTTTAATGCTGCAGTCACATCGGTTACCATAACCCGAGATCTCTGGCTGTAGTGACCTAAAGCCGCCAAATCAGAAAATAAAAAAGGCTTTAAGAACGTCAGAGAAGGCTCGGGTTACGGTTACCAATGTCCGCCATATTGTGTTGACACTGGAGGAATGTTTAGTGACGTTGCTGTGACGTCAACCTTAACGACGGCGCATACGAGGTCGTAATCAACAAGTGCATTTATCAAACACGCGATTATATTCGATTTTGGGTCGGAACACCAGAGTCAGAACATAAATTTCTATCTCAGGGTAAAATCACGGATTTCCTTGTCTGGTGTGCAAGAAAAACTCTTGACTGAGCTATATGGAGCATGGACATTTTAATTAGCTCTTGACTGAGCTATGGAGCAGGGAAATTTTATTTAATTCCTTCAATCCTGTAGACAAGTACCGATACCTATGCAAACGGGGAAGATTAAGATATGGCAGCTCATAAATGAGCCCCGCCAAGCGAATTTGTGTCTTCGAGCATTCCGTCATGACAAATTTTAACTGCGCATGCCCAGCCATTCAGAGGGGCCAGGGATATGGCTTTCTGTCTGAAGGTTCCTCTTGATTCACTGCTTGTATAAGCGAGCAGCGAAGGTTCTGGCGAGACTGCGCGGATGCGCAGGCTCGCCTGAACCTTCGCTGCTCGCATAGGCGATAAGTACCAAAATCGCTTGACGGGGCCCAAATAGAAATTGTGTTTGTAAACACAATGCCCCCATCATATGCTTGTCCCTAAAAGCCCAATTTTCCAAGGGCCATAACCAAAGAAAATTTTCCAGGGTTTTTTAAAATGTTTATCAGGTCATGTACTAGTCATTCCCTATCAGACTGTGAAGTTCCTAGGCAACAATTTAAACATTTTTAAGTGGCCAGAAATGGCAATTAAAGGGACATCAACAAAATATTACATTGGTCGAAAATTTAATCAGGTAAGATTCTCCTCATAAGACCAATCATTATACATATTGACAATGCTCTAGCTCAATTACTTTTTGAGATATCTTTCACATGGCATTTAGTGAGTGTGAGCGTGCATGCATGCATGCGTGAGTGCATACATGCGTGTGTATATGCATGAGTGCATCTATGCATGTGTGTGTGGGGGGGGGTGGGGTGTATGACAAAGGCAATATCCCCACCCCCTTACAACTTTGTTATGCGAGGCGGATAATAACTGTTTATGTGTATTTATGAAGAAAAAAAAGAAAAGAAGAAAAAAATCCATTCCTCCACCGGGGTTTTAACTCACGACCCTCCGATATATAGTTGACAATCTCATTCGTAGTCCAGCACTCTATCCACTACACTGGCATTTGACTAACGGTTAATCAAAAGGTAAACCTGAAAAACTCAAGTTCGAAAAATGACAAGTTCGACCAAAACTTTGGTCATTGGTGCCGCTAATAACTCCTGTAGTATTTTTCGGAATTGAGTCAAAAGTTCATCAGGTCATCTACTCACCGCGAATCTATTCACCAATTTTCAAGGCTCTAGCTCCAATGTGTTTTTGCGATATTTTGCTGACAAGATTTTATCAAAGAATATTCCAGGGGCAATAACTCTTGAAAGGGGCATACTCCGGCTGAGAACTAAATTACGCGTCAGCTAATATTCTACAAGGAATCCATATATGAAATTTCAATACCCTAGCATACACGGTTCTTAAGTTATGCTATGCATCACCAAGCATATATGTACAAATACCCAAAGTGACAAAGGGCCATACCTCATGAAACTTTTTTCGGAATTTAGTCAAAAGTTCATCAGGTCAGCTACTCATAACCACCAATCTATTCACCAACTTCCAAGTGACAAATGACCATACCTCATGAAGTATTTTTCGGAATTTAGTTAAACGTTAACTAGGTTATCTACTCATCACCACCAATCTATTTACCAACTTTCACGGCTCTAGCCCCACTAGTTTTTGAGACAAGATTTTATATAAAAAAAAATAAATAAATAAATAAAAGGGCAATAACTCTTGAATGCGGCATAATCCGGATGAGAAAACAAATTTGTGTCAGTTAATTTTCCATGAGGAATCCACATATGCAATTTCAAAACACTACCATACACGGCTCTTAAGTTATGCTATGTATCGCAAAGCATACAATTTTATAAATACCCAAAGTCACAAAAGGCCATAACACATTAGGAATTAGGAATTTTTCGGAATTTAGTCAAAAGTTCATTAGGTCATCTACGCATCACCGCCAATCTATACACTAACTTTCAAGCCTCTAGCGCCAGTAGTTTTTTTTTTAGATATTTTGCTGACAAGATTTTATCAAAATATTTTCAAGGGGCAATAACTCTTGAAAGGGGCATACTCCGGGTGAGGAAAAAAATACGCATCACCTAATTTTCAATGAGGTATCCATGTATGAAATTTCAAAACTCTAGTATACACGGTTCTAAAGTTATGCTATGCATCACAAAGCATACAATTTGCAAATACCCAAAGTGACAAAGGGCCATAGCTCATGAAGCATTTTTCGGAATTTATTCAAAAGTCAATAAGGTCATCTACTAACCACCACCAATCTATTCACCAACTTTCAAGGCTCTAGCTCCGATAACTTTTGAGATATTTTGCTGACAAGATTTTATCCAAAAAAAAACCAAGGGCCAAAACTCTTGAAAGGAACATATTCCGGATGAGAAAAAAAAATATGCGTCAGTTATTTTTCCAAGAAGAATCCATATATATGAAATTCCAAAACCCTAGCATACACGGTTCTTAAGTTATGCCATGCATCAAAAGCGTAACGGATGGAAAAAACAGATGAATAGACAAACGGATGAACGTACGAACGAAGCAGAAGTAATATGCCCCTCCAACTTCTTTGAAGTTTGAAGTTGGGGGCATAATGGGCATTTTGTTACCAAACCCACATTTACAAGAATGAAGGTATCAAAATTCAAAGGTGAAAGATATGTTATGGCAGCCCATTTGTGTATGGTAATTTATATTAGCCCATTCTTGGGGCGAAGGTGTTGTTTATTTTGCCTCACTCGTAGAGGGGGAATGTTGTTATTTCTTCGGGTTTTACACTTCCATTCATTTTCTTCCTCCTCCCCCTCCCTCATTTTCATCCGTTCTGTCTCTTCTATCTCTTTTCTCCCCTTCTCTGGGAGATGACAAAATGACGTACACGGGTTGACATATCTTTAAACCCATACACAGTCAGAGGTCATTACGACAACACACCCGTGCGATAAAGTGCATTTTTCACATCTCCAAAATGGCTACTTTTCTGATGAAAATCAGTGATATTTTTTCCTTTAAGTACTGCAAACATAGGTTGTGGGTGCTCGTTAGAACCGCCTCATGGAGGCGGTTCTAACAAGTACCCACAACCTATGTTTTGGAGCAAAAATAAGAAAAATAATATGTATATACCCTCGTAAACTCCAGTTTTCACTATATGAAGTGGGGTATAGGGGGGCCTTCATTTCACGGACTTGTACACGTGATGGAGATAGTTATGACAGCACATTTGTGTATGGAAATTTGTATCATTCCATTGCACGACCCGCAGAAAAAGCAACCGACTGAAGTCGGTTGATTTCTAAGAGTGCCCTAAAATCACCGTGTCATTCTGTCATTCGGTCAATCGGTCAGTCTGTCAGTCTGTCCGTCCGTAACCCGTTTGTGAAAATTGGTGATAGTGACTTAACCGCTTGGAATATTTAAACAATTTTTGGCATACTGATAGATATCAATGAGATCTAACCAATGAACTAGTGAAATATTACATTCCATTTAGTATAGCCTCGCCGAGGCGAAAAATGTGAAAAATTTCGAACTGCTTCTCCTCGGAAACCGTTGGGCCGATTGAAGTCAAATTTCATATGGAGCCTCTATGGGATGGGGGAAACCAAAATTTGCTCATGGGGTCCAGGTCACATGACCAAAATGGCCGCCAAGCCATATATGGTCTGTCTGTTTGTCCGTCCGTAACCCGTTTGTGAAAATTGGTGATAGTGACTTAACCGCTTGGAATATTTAATTTTTTTTTGGCATACTGATAGATATCAATGACATCTAACCAATGAACTTGCGAAATATTACATTCCTTTTAGTATAGCCTCGCCGAGGAGAAAAATGTGAAAATTTTCGAACTGCTTCTCCTCGGAAACCGTTGGGCCGATTGAAATCAAATTTCATATGAAGCCTCTATGGGATGGGAGAAACCAAAATTTGCTCATGGGGTCCAGGTCACATGACCAAAATGGCCGCCAAGCCATATATGGTCTGTCTGTTTGTCCGTCCGTAACCCGTTTGTGAAAATTGGTGATAGTGACTTAACCGCTTGGAATATTTAAACAATTTTTGGCATACTGATAGATATCAATAAGATCTTAACAATGAACTTGGGAAATATTACACTCCATTTAGTATAGCCTCCCCGAGGCGAAAAATGTGAAAATTTTCGAACTGCTTCTCCTCGGAAACCGTTGGGCCGATTGAAGTCAAATTTCATATGGAGCCTCTATGGGATGGGGAAAACCAAAATTTGCTCATGGGGTCCAGGTCACATGACCAAAATGGCCGCCAAGCCATATATGGTAATAACCCTTCAAAAATAGTCTTCTCCAGAACCACTGGGCAGATTTCCACGAAACTTGATAAATAGCATCGTGGACGTAGGCCCATCATAAATTGCTAAAATGGTGACCCTGGGTTGACCTTGACCTTCTTTGTGCCTAGGTCAAACTTTGACACATATGCTTTTGTATTGGAAAAGTGAGAATGCATTTTATCCTGCAAATGATTCAGAATACAGTACTAAAGTATAAGATATATTTTTGCTCCTTACGATAAGGCGCATTTATTGGGGGAACCGTTTTAGGTCCAGGTCACATGACCAAAATGGCCGCCATACCCATATACGGTAACACTCATAAAGCTAAAAGCATCCGGCGGGTCGTGCACTTCAGCTGAAGCACTGGTTCTTGTTAACATTTGCATCATGTGAAAATGGGCTTAATGATTTAATTGAATGGACTTTTCACAGAGAAGATTCTCTCTATCTTGCATGTAATGTCAGAAATGCATTTTTCACTTCTAAAGAGCATAAGAATTATACACTTTGGTCATGTCAGAAAGTGTGTGATGCCCTCACCTTTCTACTTGACAATATTTATATTAGATTCGGTACTAAGTTATTTAGACAAATTGTGGGTATTCCGATGGGTACTAATTGCGCACCTCTTGTGGCTGATCTGTTCTTGTATTGTTATGAAAGAGACTTCATTTTGTCGCTTTCCATTGATAACCAATCTGAAATTATTGAAGCTTTTAGCTCCACTTCTAGATATTTAGATGATTTATTAAATATTGATAATACCTATTTTGATGGTTTGATCAGTCAGATTTACCCCCCCCCCCCCCCCCCCCCAGAACTTCAGTTAAATAAAGCAAATTCTTCTGATACCGAGGCCCCATTTTTGGATTTACATCTATCTATTGTAGTTGGATTTGTTTCGTGCAAAATTTATGATAAACGCGATGACTTTGATTTTGAGATTGTAAATTTTCCTTTTTTGGATGGTGATGTTCCTCGTGCGCCATCCTATGGCGTTTATATTTCGCAATTAATTCGATTTGCAAGAGTGTGTAGTCATGTAACTAACTTCAACACTCGTAATGAATTATTAACGGCTAAACTCCTTAATCAGGGTTATCGGTACCATAAACTACACAAAGCCTTTTCAAAATTTTATAGACGCCATTCTGATTTAATTTCAAAATTCAATATTGGACTTAAATCTCTTCTGCAACAAGGTCTATCGGAACCCGAATTTTATGGTGACTTAGTATATAAATTCAGAAAAATATATAACCGCAATGACTTCAGCACCCAATTTCGTAAAATCATTCTTCGATATAAAAAGATTGGGTACAACATGGATATTATACGACAGACTGCATGCATGGTAGTTAACCCAATCAGGGTTGGCACCTTTGCTTCCCTCTTTAATTGCACGCCGATGGGTCAGGCCTCAGATTCTATGACGGCTCCAACGTAAAGGCTTATTGAGAATTAGAGAGATCTAATTCAAGGTAATGTTGGTTGGTGCCTGATGCTCTGTCTCTGGTCGGGCCCATCGGAGTCTAACTGTTGGTTTTCTTTTGCTCCAGCATTTCAGTGGTTTCTTGCTGTCGAGTCCTCACCGTTGTCTCACCTCTGTGGTTCTTTGGTTTTTGTGTTCACGGAGATGTTTCACTGATGAGTTAGGAGGCCTTCATGCGGACTGAACAAATTATTTGTCTAAATCGCGACGGAAGTAAGGGCGAGGATTGTGGCCACGTAAAATCGATTTAAGCCCCCCAGTGGAAATCTTCCACTGACCGTTCCAAGGCGGCTCTTCTGTGGCGATTTATTTATGTTGTTGTTTGTTACTTACTGTGTGTATACCTTTTGTCTTTTTATTTTGGATGGCCATATGGCCATTTTATGGGAAAGTAACTGTCCTTATGGCCTTCCTTTGTTTAGGTTTCCATTATGGTCTTGTCGCTTAATGTTTGTATTTCTTTCCCTTTGGTGTCTTTTATGGCTGGCGTAAGTTAATTGTATCAATTCCTGATCTTTGTTTTACTTCAACTTTCTATGATATGGGTGGCTAGTAAATATAACTTCGATTAACCCACTGCTGGGACATAGCATGTAATGGCTCAAACCGGCCTGTGTATCCACAGTCCCATCAGAGCCTTCACTAGTCACACGAACTTTTTCACATACACCGATCTTTCTCTGGAACAGCAGGTTCCTATCTAACTGTTCTAATATACACTTAGCACTAGGCTTCAAACCTGTCTTACAGGTAAAAATAACCTGCCTGTCATACAAACATGAGCCAACGCATGACAAAACCTACAATAAGGCATGTGCGCCCAACGAAAACTCAGATCAGCCTGCGCGTCCGCCCACTGCTGCTCCATGGAGTAAGAGAAGTCTCTGATCAGACTATATGGATGCGCAGGCTGATCTGAGTCTTCACTGGGCACACAGGAAGCCTCCGTGGTGTAGTGGTTACGCTACTCGCCTTGTAAACCAGGGGTCGCAGGATCGATCCCGGGCTTCTCCAGACTTTCGGATGAGTCTTTAAACCGAGGTCCCGTCTCCGTATGACCTTAGCTGTTGGTGGGACGTAAAACTCAAACACTCACTCACTCACTTGGCACACGTCTTATTGTAGGTTTTGTCATGCACTGGCTCATATGGAACTGCATTCAGCCTAAGCCGCCCTCCAGCACCTTCCCTTCTATATTTATATGAAAGACTTACCATGTTCATTCCCATAAGTACCTTGTCTGTACGACTCCCAACTCAAAGTGTCACCGACAACGTGAAGTGTTTCCCACATTCTGTCGGTATCATCTCTAATATGTTGTACATATTTTATCCAGTTTATAAGTTCTTCTTCCGTTACAAAGCCATCATTATCCCTGTCTATATTGTCTACCAGTTTACTGGGCAAAAAAAAAAAGAAATAAACATCAACCCATTTTGTACCTCAAAATTAAGGGGTGACAGGTGGTGTTTTCTTCAAAATTAATGTGGTATAATTTGACAAAGTGGAGCTATTCAGGTGTTGTCAGTTTATGTCAAATTCGCTGAGTCCACAAGAAGATTCGGTAGAGTGCCTTTCGCATACTTTCTGCGAGCGGACCAAACGGTCATATACACACACCACAGCTTTGTTTGTGTTACAGTTTACTTGGTTTACCTTTTTGTTAAAAGAACAGTCCAAAGTAGGTGCAAACGATAGCTCCGCCTAGTAATTTAACCTGCAACTACTATAAATGGCTGAACTTTTTTGCAAACAGTATAGTCCCTGATAACATGCCGCGTTCTGCGTAGTGTGATCTGGGCCTGCATTGTTTGTCAGGGTACCTGTGTCGGGGTTTCTTGTGTGTGTGTGTGTGTGTGTGTGTGTGTGGTGCGTGCGTGCGTGCGTGCGTTTGTGTGTGTGTGTGTGTGTGTGTGTGTGTGTGTGTGTGTGTGTGTGTGTGTGTGTGTGTGTGTGTGTGTGTGTGTGTGTGTGTGTGTGTGTGTGTGTGTGTGTGTGTGTAATAGGAAACTTATCTGGTGCTTATGTACATCTAAATTATTTTAGTATGTATATGGTAAGGCGGTGCGAGAGAAATATTTTAGTTGAAATACGGTAGGCAAAATATGCTGCTCCATGCACAAAACATGAACATATCATACGATGTATGCATGAGTGGGTTGTGGAGATTTTTTTTACCATACAGTTGGCTGCTATAAGGTTGATTTCTATAAAATTTGCCTAAAAATCGCCAACCGCCAAATTGTGCCATACATAATTATCATTCCACTCACGCTGTTGTGTGTGTACGTTTTGACGGGAGTTGTACCATTGATTTATAGTGACGTTTCATCATTTTTCCCCTAGGGGAAATACTATTTTAACGCAAATCAATTATCTACTCGATTTTGCTATATGGCTATGATTGTGGACGGTATCTTCACTTTGCAACGATTTTATTGAGCTAACACGAGTATGCATGATTTTCCGGTAGTATTCATAGGTATAAATACCCTGAAAAGCGAACACTATTCAGCAGCAGGTCAAGTGCTAATGTTTGAACACACCATTGTGACGGGACAATGAAAGTATATTGAAAGGTATGTTAAATCTATGTTTAGTATTATTTTTGTATGAACATGCTTGTAGGTTTTGGAGGGGTTTACTTCTAGTATACCCCAACTTTCTGAAGCCTATTCTGGATTCACTTTTGAAGCCTCTGTGGTGTAGTGATTAGGCTACTAGGTTTGCCAGCTAGAGGTCGCAGGATCGATCCCAGGCTTCTCCAGAAGTAGAATGAGTCTATTAAGCGAGGTCCTGTCTCATTCTGACCCTAGATGTTGGTGAGACGTAAAGTTTGTACATACAAAGAATGTGATAATGATATGTGAGAGTGTTTGGTCGCCACACGTAATAACGGCCTGAGCGGCGTGGATGACGTCAGCTGCGTCATCAGCGTCAAGAGGACGGTTGTGACGTGGTGCCTTCCAAATACAGAAAGAATTTACGACAAACAGTGTTGATCCTTATGAGACACCAACAAATGTTGTGGAGAATAGATGAAAATCTTCCAGGATTTAGTTTCTAGCTGTTATTAATGTAATGAATTTGTGAATAGCTATATTTGTGAGCCGTGTCGCGGAGAAGGGTATGGAACCGTTTGTTATGTTTCCTGGAATTGGCGGGTGACCAGGTAGCGCAAAGGCGTGGTCTGTTCAATTGCCTCTTACCTGTGATAATGTAGTGAGCACGAATTTGATGGGTATTATGCTCAATAGTCGTGAGCATTAATTGGTTTCTGTAGTGCTCAGTAAGGAAACATATACTTTGAGTATTCTTGTGTCAAGCGCTGGGTGTTGATAATTTGATGCACAGTCGAGTTCTGCTGTGCAGTTATTTGTCGCATGCACTGATCAGCCTGTGTATCTGGTCGACGCATGCGCGATAACGGTATATGCATGAACATATTCTTACTTCTCTGGGAGGGGGATCATGATATAGCATGTATGTTTTGTGAACTGTATCTTAGTCGAATTATCGTAATTTGCAGGCACAACAATGTATGGTGACCTGCTGCTCCCTGCCAGATAGGAGCAGGTACTGGTGCGACGCTGTCGGTTTAGTGTCCAGCAAGGGCGGACAGACCCAATAACAGACCGTCGAGACCATATTAGACAGGTTGTTCAAAACAACCTAGAATCGATTCAATGAAGAAGTTACCGGGACTACAAGTTCGTATGAATACGAATCGATAAATAATATAAATCAACTTGTTGTCGACAACACTGTCGACAAACTAGTTTTCAGCACTGCGCGAGAAGTGGTTCACCCTAAGTGAACGTTTAATCTGGCCAGTCGCGTTTTGTGATTCTTTTTCTTATTTTATTGTTGTTTTTGTTATTTGCTTCTATAGACATTCGCGTCACCCTGTTCCGAGCACAGAACATTGTTTTGCCTTCGGGAAAGACGTTGTGAGTGGGCTATAGAAGCAAATAAATGTGATGTTTTGTGTTAGTATTGTTGTATATAGATACTGTAAATAATTCATGCCATTCATTTGATATCTTTCTTGTGCCTTACCCCACAGCTGCCCGTACACCTGTCAGAGATCACGCTCGGTTATCTTGTCAGCATGGGGGTTTGCGGGACGCCGTAAACCCACATGTAACAGTGTGTGTGTGTGTGTGTGTGTGTGTGTGTGTGTGTGTGTGTGTGTGTGTGTGTGTGTGTGTGTGTGTGTGTGTGTGTGTGTGTGTGTGTGTGTGTGTGTGTTTTAACATTTTCGTGTCCGCTCCATAACTTTTAAACCGCTTGACATATTTTCATGAAACTTCACATAAATGTTAAACACCATAAGACGAAGTGCAGAACACATGAACCGTAACTCTTGCTTTTCTACATTCAGAGGTATTGCCCTTTGAATGTTATAACTTGCAATTTTTACCATACACTTCTGTCCTCTCTGCAACTTTCAAACCGTTTGAGATACTTTCATGAAACTTCAAACAAACGTAAAGCACAATAATAGGATGGGCGAGTTCGACTTTCAAGGTCAAGACCTCAAGGTCAATGTCACTGTGGCTATTTTTTAGAAAAACTTTGTCAGCCCTGTAACTTTCAAACCGTTTGAGCCATGATAATTTCATGAAACTTCAAACAAATGTAAAGCACAATAATAGGATGGGCGAGTTCGACTTTCAAGATCATGACCTCAAGGTCAAGGTCACTGTGGCTATTTTTAGAAAAACATTGCCATCGCTCCAGCGCCCGCATTTCTTCACCAATTTCAGTATTACTTCACACAAATGTTCCTTATGACAATATTTCGAGCGAATTCGATTTTCAATGTCATAACCTCAAGGTCAGGATCAATGTGGCTATTTTTAGAAAAAACTTTGTCATTGGTCTAGCGCCTATATTTCTTCACTTATTTCAAAATAACGTCACACAAATGTTCCTTATAACAATATCTCGACTGAGTTCAACTTTCACGGTGGTGACCTCAAGGTCAAGGTCACTGTGCCTATTTTTTAGAAAAACTTTGTCATCGCTCTAGCGTCCAAATTTCTTCAGCAATTTCAATACCAGAGGACCAGTGGTCCTGTAAACGCTCACCTGACAGGTCACCATTTGAACAAATTATGATAGGCCCGTGTACCAGATGCTTCCTGCCAGGTTTCAAGGTCATTTGCCTTACGGTTCTAGAAGAGAAGAATTTCGAAGTGTTTTTACCATATATGGGCATGGCCACCATCTTGGTCATGTGACCTGGACCATATGAGCAAATTTTCATTTGTTCATCATATAAAGGATCCATATCAAATTTCACTTGAATTGGGCCAACGGTTTCTGAGAAAAAACTGTTTGAAATATGGAACCTGGTTAATCTTGGTCCCAGGTCACTGAATGATGACTTTTCTTACCCATGAATCTTCATGTATTCATTTACTTTGCCTGATCTACCAATTTGG
Source organism: Lucinisca nassula (assembly GCA_963580285.1). Classification (NCBI taxonomy): domain Eukaryota; kingdom Metazoa; phylum Mollusca; class Bivalvia; order Lucinida; family Lucinidae; genus Lucinisca; species Lucinisca nassula. The sequence goes on from OY757021.1 coordinate 24,614,935, forward strand.
TGACATTGTCTTCAATGGTTTCCTAAAAATCCATTATTTTCACTTTTTCCCATGCAAAAGCCTAAGTTGACAAATTTGACACTGCCATAAAATAGGTCAAGGTCAACCCAGGGTCAGCATTTGTAAAAACTATGACGAGCCCGAGTACCATATGATATATGCCAAGTTTCAAAGCCATTGGCCTTACGGTTCTGGAGAAGAAAATTTTTGAAGGCTTTTTACCATATATGGGCGTGGTGGCCATCTTGGTCATGTGATCTAGACCGTACTGGCAACTTTTCATTTGTTCAACTCACAAAAGCTCAATATTGAATTTCACTTAAATTGGCTCAGTAGTTTCTGAGAAAAAATGTTTTTTTTGAAATATGAAATCGGAGTGACCTTGGTCTAAGGTCAATGAATAACCTTGACCTTTCTTACCCATAGATCTTCATGTATTCAGTTACTTTACCTAATCTACAAATTTTGGTGACACTGTCTTCAATGGTTTCCCTAAATATCCATTATTTTCACTTTTTCCTACGCAAAAGCCTAAGTCAGCAAATTTGACATTACTGTAAAGTAGGTCAAGATCAACCCAGGGTCACCATTTGAACAAATTCTGATAGGCCCGAGTACCATATGCTACATGCCAAGTTTCAAGGCCATTGGCCTTACGGTTCTTGAGAAGAAGAATTTCGAAGTTTCTTTACCATATATGGGCGTGGTGGCCATCTTGGTCATGTGATCTAGACCATGTTGGCAGCTTTTCATTTGTTCAACTCCCAAAGGCTCCATATTGAATTTCACTTCAATTGGCTCAGTAGTTTCTGAGAAAAAATGTTTGAAATATGGAACCTGCGTGACCTTGGTCTAAGGTCAATTTATGACCTTGACCTTTCTTACACATAGATCTTCATGTATTCAGCTACTTTACCTTATCTACTAATTTTGGTGACACTGTCTTCAATGGTTTCCTAAAAATCCATTATTTTCACTTTTTCCCATGCAAAAGCCTAAGTCGGCAAATTTGACATTGCTGTAAAATAGGTCAAGGTCTACTCGGGGTCACCATTTGTACAAACTATGATGGGCCTGAGTACCATATGCTACATGCCAAGTTTCAAGGCCATTGGCCTTACGGTTCTGGAGAAGAAGAATTTTTAAGGCTTTTTACCATATATATAGGTGTGACGGCCATCTTGGTCATGTGATCTAGACCGTATTGGCATTTTTTCATTTGTTCAACTCACAAAGGCTCCATATTAAATTTCACTTAAATTGGCTCAGCAGTTTTGGAGAATAAAATGTTTGAAATATGGATCCTGAATGACCTTGGTCTAAGGCCAATGAATGACCTTGACCTTTCTTACCCATAGATCTTCATGTATTCAGTTACTTTACCTGATCTACAAATTTTGGTGACACTGTCTTCAATGGTTTTCCTATAAATCCATTATTTTCACTTTGCCCCATGCAAAAGCCTACTTCGGCAAATTTGACATTGCTGTAAAATAGGTCAAGGTCAACCCGGGGTCAACATTTGTACAAACCATGATGGGCCCGAGTACCATATGCTACATGCCAAGTTTCAAGGCCACTGGCCTTATGGTTCTGGAGAAGAAGATTTTTGAAGGCTTTTTACCATATATGGGCATGGCGGCCATCTTGGTCATGTGATCCAGACCCCGCGAACAAACTTTCGTTCCCCCATCCCACTGAGGCTCCATATGAAATTTGGCTTTGATTGGCCCTGCAGTATAGGAGAAGAAGATCTTTGAAAATGGTGGACGGACGGACGGACGGACGGACGACGGACCATGGCTATACTATAAGCTCACCTATGAGCCTAAAGGCTCAGGTGAGCTAATAACTTCATACAAATGTTCCTTATGACACTATTTCGAGTGAGTGTGACGTTCATGCTCATGACCTCAAGGTCAAGGTCACTGTGGCTATTTTTAGAAAAAACGTCATCGCTCTAGTGCCTTTATTTCTCCAACAATTTCAAAATAGCTTCACAAATGTTACTTATGACAATATCTGGGGCGAGTTCGACTTTCAAGGTCGTGACCTCACTGTCAAGGTCACTGTAGCTATTTTTAGAAAAACTTTGTTTTTGTCATCGCTCTAGCGCCTACATTTCTTCACCAATTTCAATATAACTTTACACAAATGTTCCTTATAACACTATCTCGAGTGAGTGTGACGTTCATGCTTATTGCCTCAAGGTCAAGGTCACTGTGGCTATTTTTGGAAAAACGTTGTCATCATTCTAGTGCCTTTATTTCTCCACCAATTTCAATATAACTTCACACAAATGTTACTTATGACAATATCTCGAGCGAGTTCGACTTTCAAGGTCGTGACATCACTGTCAAGGTCACTGAAGCTATTTTTAGAAAAACTTTGTCATCGCTCAAGCGCCTACATTTCTTCACCGATTTCAATATAACTTTACACAAATGTTCCTTATGACAGTATCTCGAGCGAGTTCCACTTTCAAGGTAATGGCCACTGTGGCTATTTTTAGAAAAACTTTGTCATCACTCTAGCGCTTACATTTCTTCACCAATTTCAATATAACTTCACACAAATGTTCCTTATGGCAATATCTCGAGCGATTTCGACTTTCAAGGTCAAGGTCACTGTGCCTATTTTTAGAAAAACATTGTCATCACTCTAGCGACAACATTTCTTCGCTGATTTCAATATAACTTCACAAAAATGTTCCTTATGACAATACCTCGAGCGAGATTGACTTTCAAGGTCAAGGTCACTCTGGCTATTTTTAAAAAAACTTTGTCATCGCTCTAGCGCTTACATTTCTTCACCGATTTCAATATAACTTCACACAAATGTTCTTTATGACAATATCTCCAGCGATTTCGACTTTCAATGTCAAGGTCCACGTGGCTATTTTTAGAAAAACTTTGTCATCGCTCTAGCGCATACATTTATTGATGGATTTTAATAGAACTTCACACAAATGTTTCTTATGATAATATCTCGAGTTGCTTCGACTTTCAAGGTCATGGCCTCAAGGTCAAGGTCGCTGTGGCTATTTTTTTTAAAAAAAAACTTTGTCATCGCTCTACCGCCTACATTTACCAACAGATTTTAATATAACTTCACACAAAAGATGCTTATGATAATATCTCGAGCAAGATATACTTTCAAGGTCATGGCTTTAAGTCAAGGTCACTATGGCTGTTTTTAGAGAAACATTGTCATCACTTTTGACATTGCTATTTTCAGCTGAGACGATGGCACTGGCCGGGGGTATACGTGCCCCACTGGGCACTTTGTCTAGTTAAAAGAAAGAATTCATGTATATTGTAAACTGAACGTCTTGCTTAATGAAGAAGAGATCTGTGAAATTCATAATACATCGGCCCTATCTGTATATTTTCTCTCTATGTCACTAATTAAAATTCTAAATATTTTGAACATATTCATAGGCTATAATCTAAGTTAACAATATGGACAAAAGATGTAGTAAATATAACTTCATAAGAAAACTTCAGTTTTGAAGATTCTTTGGCACTTTCTTCTTTCTTGGTTTCTTCTGTGTTTACAGTGTGACCTTATAAACGGCATTCAATTCAATGCTATGGCTTGCACATGTAGCATAACGCATACATATGACCATTTATAGAAATTCTGCTGTAAATGTCAATCAGAACAAAACTTCTTGGATGCCTTAGTCTCACCCATGTATGTTTAAGTTAAAAAAGTGCTCATATTTTCGAAACCATAAGTTGGATTTGGGTCAGGTTGGTGTTTGGGGGCAAAATATTAGGTCATTTGCACGTTATTGTTTTTAAAACATACCTTTTTTAGAGTTCATACAGTAAACCCATCGCAATCTTTTTACTGAACCCAGGTAAGCCTGTGGTCTAGTTGTTTTGGAACGCCGCGTTTCTGTACATGACCCTACGCTATGTCCTGCTGCAAGCAAAAGCAATGACGCTGCGTACACACCGCGGATCCGCCGGATTTCGCTTATTTACCTCTGAGAAAGTTTTAAGACAGGCAACGTTGCCAATCAATTTTGCCGCACAAACACAACAATTACCCCGCGATCCCCTCCATCGGTACATACACCCTGTGATGATCACAGATTTAATCCTTTTTATCAAGCCCCCCCCCCCCCCCCCCCCCCCCACTCCCTCAACGCGGAGCTGCTTGGGTTCACAAAAAGATACTGTATCTCAGTAACCACTGGCTACATCCCTTTTATGTATGACTCCAAGTTATCTAGTAATGCAGCTTTGTCGGATTGTTACAGGGTCACTGATGAGGCTTTATTAGCCGAAACTACGTAGTATGACCCATCTTCTTTCTTATGAATGTTTTCATTGCTCTTAAAGGATTTCATTTTTGATTTTTTATTTGCCTTCACTGCAGCTGGTGTTGTGCCGTGTGGCGGCCGTAAAACGTCTCCCCGTACATCAACCATAGTGCAGTTTATATTTTACTTTTGGTCCTTTGAGATCAGCGTGAATATTCTGAGTAATCAGAAATAAATTATTGGTTAGACTCATATTCTAGACAGGTTTTTAATTATTTGGACCCCATTTTGATTTATATCAGTCTGTGAATCGACTGCCTATTCGAAATTCGCAAAATTGCAGTATGTTTCCTCTGGCTTTCTTTGCCGGATTATTACAGGGTCACTGATGAGGCTTTATTAGCCGAAACTACGTAGTATGACCCATCTTCTTTCTTACGAATGTTTTCATTGCTCTTAAAGGATTTCATTTTTGATTTTTTATTGGTACTGTGCAGGATAAACTAGCTCAACTTACCCTAGTTTTTCCTTGCTCTCTTCCGGTGACAGATTGTCGAAGTCTTCTGCTAAGGCATCATGATTGTAATCTGCATTGTGCACACCATCAAGAGGCTGAAATATGGTAATGAGCGGGCTCGTAAGAAACAGGATTATCACATAAATATCCAGGGCCCAGATGTTCAAACATTGTTAGTTTCACGGGCTTGTTAGTGGTCATGTTGTTAACTGTTATAGCAAGTTCAATATCTAATATTTTGTTATTTTTGCTGAAAAAATGTGAGTAGCTTTCGCAAATGCAAAAGTATTCACATTTTTTCAGCAAAAATATAAGTATAGTGGCCATATGAAATGATCAAAATTTTAATAACAAGAGACTAAGGACTTTGTTTGTTTTCAGCAAAACTAACAATGTCATTAGCTTAGATACTGTTTATACATTGATCATTTAATATGGCAAATATGTCAATATTTTCCTGAGAAAATGTGAGTAGCTTTAGCATTTGCAAAACTTTCTCACATTTTCCAGCAAAATATCAGAAAATCATTAGGTTTTGTGCTTGCTAGATAAGTTAACAATTTGATCAATAACGAGTTAGTTGAGCTAATAATGCTTTGATTAACTGCACCCAGAATATTACATTTTGTACTTGCTAGATCAGTTATCAGTTGACTTCCTAAAATAGTATAAACTAACAAGTTGACCAATGAGAGTAAGTTGAGCTAAAATGCTCTGAATAACTGTACCCAGAAATTAGAGTTATCGGTACAATAAACTACGCAAAGCCTTTTCAAAATTTTATAGACGTCATTCTGATTTAATTTCAAAATTCAATATTGAACTTAAATCTCTTCTGCAACAAGGTCTATCGGAACCCGAATTTTATAGTGACTTAGTATATAAATTCAGACAAATATATAACCGCAATGACTTCAGCACCCAATTTCGAATAATCATTCTTCGATATAAAATGATAGGGTACAACATAAATGTTATATACGACAGACTGCATGCATGGTAGTTAACCCAATCACGGTTGACAACTTTGCTTCCCTCTTTAATTGCACGCCGGTGGGTCAGGCCTCAGATTCTATGACGGTTCCAACGTAAAGGCTTTTTGAAAATTAGAGAGATCTAATTCAAGGTAATGTTGGTTGGTGCCTGATTCTCTGTCTCTGGTTGTGCCCATCGGAGTCTAACTGTTGGTTTTCTTTTGCTCCAGCATTTCAGTGGTTTCTTTCTGTCGAGTCCTCACCGTTGTTTCATCTCTGTGGTTGTTTGATTATTTGTGTTCACGGAGATGTTGATCTGATGAATTAGGAGGCCTTCATGCGGACTGAATAAATTATTTGTCTAAATCGCGACGGAAGTAAAGGCGAGGATTGTGGCCACGTAAAATCGATTTAAGCCCCCCAGTGGAGTTCGTTTCCGTTGACCGTTCCAAGGCGGTGCTTCTGTCGCGGTTTATTTTTGTTATGGTGTGTCTTTGGGTGTTTATGTCGCTTATGTTATTTTTTTTTTTTTTTTTGGATAGCCTATTTGCCATTTTGTGGGAAAGTAACTGTATATTTGGCTTTCCGCTGTTGGTGTTTCCATTAGGGTCTGTGGTTTCATGTTGGCTGTGTTTCTTTCCCTTTAGTGTCTCTGATGGGAGCTGTGGGTTGATTGTATCGATTCCTGATCATTGCCTCCACTTCTATTTTATGCTTGCTAGATCAGTTATCAATTGACTTCCTAAAATAGTTTAAACTAACAAGTTGACCAATAACGAGTTAGTTAAGCTAATAATGCTCTGAATAACTGCACCCAAACAAAATATTAGATTTTGCACTTGCTAGATTAGTTATCAATTGACTTCCTAAAATAGTATAAACTAACACGTTGACAAATAACGAGTTAGTTGAGATCAGAACAGAACATAACTTTATTTTTCTCTCAGATTGTACGTATAAAATAACACATGAGGAACTAAACTCGTATCAACGCAAGACATATTAGCTTGTTACATATGGTGCGGGCACAGTTTACAGGGACTAAAATTTGCTTAGAACAAAAGATATGAAGTTACTTAGCTGCTGTAGTACTTTAACATTTCTCAGGGATAATAGTTGTTGAAACTTTATTATGTTAGGGTGTTTTAGATAATATCTCGGAAAGTGTGCTTTTCGAATTTCTTTAAAGAAATCGCATTCAAGCAAATAATGAAACTCGTCTCCCAAAGCATTTCTATTGCATAAAGTACAATACCTTTGTGACCTCTCAACATTTTCCCAACGCTCCCTTTCTATTGGTAATCGGTGATTTGTTGTTCTGAATCTGGCAATTGGTATATGAAATTTAGGTTGAAGGTCAGTAACATAGAATTCTGTCTTAAAGTCGGTTTTAAAGATTCTGTAGTTTATGCATTTCGGGCTGCTTTGGATATCCGCGTTCCATTTTTGTACATACTGCGTTTGTAGTCTATTCTGAACCTCCCTGCAGAGCCAGTTACTATTTGGAACATTGTTACTTAACCAAACATAATTTAAACCAACATCTTGAAATATTTTCTCTATGCATAAAATCCATTTACACGAATAAATATTATTTCTATGCAGGTACAGTAACAATAAATACATTTTAAGTGATAATTTGCTGTTTTTGCCACATAAAATTTTAGGCATAAATTTTATCATTTTAACTTTTATCTGTAATTCTAATGGGTAGCGGCCAAACTCCCCATAGATCATGACCAGCGGGGTGCTAATTTTCATTTTAAGTATGCTTTTCATAAAGTCTAAATGGATTTTTTCAAGAGGCTGTAAGTTTTTAAAACCAGTGACCTCGCTCCCGTATAACAGTATAGGGACTATTGTTCAGTTGGCAATCAATCGGCAAGTAAAGATGGACAATTCTTTTCCGTTAAAGATACATTGCTTTGCTGGCAAGTGTTGATAAAGTCTTAATATGCTGTACAGCTAATAATACTCTGAATAACTGCATCCAGAAAATTAGAGTTTATGCTTGCTAGATCCGTTATCAATTGACTTCCTAAAGTAGTATAAACTAACAAGTTGACCAATAACGAGTTAGTTGAGCCAATAATGCTCTGAATAACTTCACCCAGAATATTAGATTTTGTGCTTGCTAGATCAGTTATCAATTGGCCTCCTAAAATAGTATAAACTAACAAGTTGACAAATAATGAGTTAGATGAGTTAATAATGCTCTGGACAACTGCACCCAGAATATTTGATTCTGTACTTGCTAGATAAGTTAAGATAATGAGTTAGATAAGCTAATAATGTTTTGAATAACTGCACCCAGAGTTTTTGATTCTGTACTTGCTAGATAAGTTAAGATAACGAGTTAGATAAGCTAATAATGCTTTCAACAACTGCACCCAGAATATTAGATTTTGTACTTGCTAGATAAGATAATAATTTGACTAATAACAAGTTAGTTAAACTAATATTGCTTTGATTTTGTCTGTTTGTATTAGAGTTTAATGGACAAGTCAACACTATTTGGTCATTTTTGAGCCGACACTATTCCTGGGCAGGCTTATAGGAAAGCGGTTAACCAGTACACTGCACATTCTTTCGCCAGAAACTGACAACTGCCCTTCTTTTTCAGCGGAAGGGAGAGAATGACCGTAGAAAATATTTCATGATCGATCTCCATAAAAGAATGTTGCCGACTCCGGCAAGTATCGAACCCGTGTCCTCCTGATCACCAGTCAGATGCGCAAACAACTGAGCTACCGAGGCCAGCAAATAATGCTTTGAACAACTGGGCCCAGAATTAATATCAAAACCTCCTCCATTACAAGTCCTCTACTTACATTTAATTCTATTTTAACAAGGCAACGCAAACGTAGCAGCCCTGCGCAACTGCATACAACTCATCAACATCTAAATCCAAGCTGAACCTGTTAGACCAAAGTGGCATTTTATATTAACTTTGATGCTTGTATGCTAATCACTTTGTCTTCTATCCTGCTCACAGGGTTTTTAATGTCAAGTCCATCATGACATTGACCGTTGAACCATGACCTTGGAAATCAATAGGGTTCATCCTCTCTCTGTGGGGAACATTTGTGGAAGGTTTGATGCTTTTATGATAATAGCTTTGACTTCTGTCCTGTTTACAAGGCTTTTAATGTCAAGTCCACTCTGACATTGACCTTTGGTGTTGAAAATCAATAGGGTTCAAACTCTCTCCAAGGGGTTTGATACTTCTATGATGATAGCTTTGTCTTCTATCCTGTTCACATTGTTATCATGGTAAGTCTATAATGACCTTGACAGTTGACCTTTGAACTTGAAAACTGACAGGATACATCCTCTCTCCATGGGGAACATTTTTAGAAGGTTTGATGCGTCTATGATGATAGCTTTGTCTTCTATCCTGTTCATAAGGTTTTTAATGTCAAGTCCGGTTTGACCTTGACCTTTGACACTGACCTTGAATATTCAATAGGATTGATCCTCTTTTCGCGGAGAACATTTGCGGAAGGTTTGATGCTTCTATGAAAATAGCTTTGTCTTCTATCCTGTTCACAAGGTTTTTAATGTAAAATCCATTGTGACCTTGGCCTTTTGCTCCTTGACCTGGGGAACATTTGTTGTTCTCTATCCTGTTCACAAGGTTTTTAATGTCAAGTCCATTGTGACCTTGACATTTGATCCTTGACCTTGAAAATGAATAGGGTTCATCCTCTCTCTATGGGGAGCATTTGTGGAAAGTTTGATGCTTCTTTGATGACAGGTTTGTCTTCTATTCTGTTCACAATGTTCTGGAGACACATAAACACGGATGCACAGCAGCAATGCTATATCCCCATCGCAGGGGATAATTAGATTATGTTCAATGTATGACACTCCTATAGTTCCAGATAAGAAGGAGTCACATTAAGGGGAATGGGAACACCTTCAGGGGAAGCAACTCCTGCAAAAGTATTTTTGTCTCCCATGTCAATAGGGGTCAACTCTTAAAGGAAAGAATTTGCTCCTAAGGAGCAAATTCTTTCCTTTAAGAGTTGACCCCTTTTTCCGTGGGACAGAACCTATAGAAAAGCGTACAGGAAGTCCCGAAAGTTATCTCCCTTAGAAAAATGGCGGAAAAATCTGCCAGGTGTTCCCATTCCCCTTAATGGACACTTTTTGTAAACGTATTGTGGATACAATAAATTGCAAGTTTTAGCCTCCACTTGTCAAAGGCAATTCTAGTGAGTATCAACAATCTTTTGACATTTTAATGGACAAGAAAGACAACTATGTTGTAGGTACTTGTTTAAAAATTACCTATGATTGGAGGTCAGAAAGTTAGTGGAACGAGCAGTATTATACATGTAGGGACTTCCTTTTTTGCTAGTGAGTCACAGGACAACAAGGTGAGGAAAGCGTCCCCTATTGTGGTACAAGGTGAGAAAGCGTCCCCTAGTGCGTTATCTCTCACGTAAGACGCCGAGACAAGAAGCCCATGGGCCACTATGCTCATCCGCGGTCATGTGGTTTATACCATATACAGGCATGGTGCCCATCTAGGTCATGTGACAACAACAGGCTACCATGCAATCATTAAAATCAACCGTCTTACCTTTTTTCCATACAAATGTCTAAGTGACCAAATTTGACCTTGCAGTAAAACAGGCCAAGGTCAACCAAAGGTCATCATTTGAACAAAATTGCTGCATACCAAGTTTCAAGGTCATCGACCACTTGGTTCCTGAGAAGAAGATTTGTTTAAGGTTTTTCGCATATATGGGCACGATGGCCATATTGGTCATGTGACCCAGTCCTTACGAACAAGCATTCATTCCCCCTTCCTAAAGAACTTCCACATGTAATTTGGTTTCAATCAACTAGCAGGACAAAGGTCAGAAAATGACCTTGACCTTTGGAATTGATACACTTACATTCAGCTAATTGAAAATGTCATTACTGATGCCACAGGCTACCATGCAATCAGAAAATTCTACTATTTTGCCCTTTTTCCATACAAATGTCTAAGTGGCCATATTAATGTCTAAGTGATCAAATTTTACCTAGACGTATAACAGGTCAAGGTCAACCAAAGGTCATCATTTGAACAAACTTGGCAGGGCCCGATTCCCCGATACTGCATACCAAGATCATCGGCCATTTGGTTCCTGAGACGATTTCTAAAGGTTTTTAACACATACGGGCATGGCGGCCATATTGGTCATGTGACCCAGTCCTTATAGACAAACGTTCGTCCCCACTTCTCATAGAATTGTAATTTGGTTTCAATCGACTCGACCCAGCAGTTTAAATTGAGAAGAAGATAAAAATACTGAATGTGAGCTTTCCAGAACAAAGGTCAGTAAAAGACCTTGACCTTTGGAATTGATAAACTTCAATTATATCATTTCTGACGCCACAGGTTACCATGCAATCAGAAAAATCCACTGTTTTGCCCTTTTTCCATACACATGTCTATGTGACCAAATTTGAATTTGATGTAAAATAGGTTAAGGCCAACCATAGGTCATCATTTGGACAAACTTGTTAGGGCCCGAGTCCCCGATGCTGCATACCAAGTTTTAAGGCCATCGGCCATTTGGTTCCTGAGAAGCAGATTTTAAAGGTTTTAACCATATATGGGCATGGCGGCCATCTTGGTCATGTGACCAAGATTCCATGAACAAACTTTCTTTCCCCGACCCATGGAGGACCCACATGTAATTTGGTTTCGATTGGCCCAGCAGTTTCTGGGGAGAAATGGTTTTAAAATGTTGACGCGGACCTGGACGCGGACGACGGACGGCGGACCACCGCCTATGCTATAAGCTCCCCCGGAGCCTACGGCTCTGGTGAGCTAAAAACTACATCTGAAAATGTCGTCTGCTTATGTCATCTGCTGAATTTTTGGAAAACTTTTTTAAAACATTTCTGCATATATGCAGTGTGGGTCAAGTCTGATCTGAGCCCCACAATGTTTGCAAACAATTATTCTAAGGTAACAAGCAGACGGCAAACCAGATGACAATTGTCGCGATTGACATTTTATGTGTTAATACTTACTTTATCAATAACTCTTACCTTCTCCGTTGGTGGAAGAGTTGAACACAGGGTTGATGTGAACAGAGCCCATGTTATGCCAGCAGCAGCAAACTTCATCTTTCTTATTTTTTTGATTTCCTGAAGACATTAAATATTTTATCAAGTTAACCCATTGTATACTAGTGGACTCTTCCATTGCTATATGTTGGACAAGTTCATTTGTCATATAAGGCGTGTAAGGCCTATTTTTTCGTTTGTATTCTATTTTTGACCGAAAATTCTGTTAGCAAATAGAGCAGGCCCAAATCAGACGCCTCATTCTGCAGCGTCTGATCTGGGCCTGCACTGTTTGCCAAGGTACCCTTATTAGGGGTTTCCCGCATGCAATGGGTTAAAACGTATAAGGATAATTTATAGAAAAACTATAAATGTGTCAGTATGACAAAAATGCTCCCACCCAGGGGCCAGCATCATCCGGAAACAGCAAGCATTTTGCAAATAGATGAAGTTGTAAAAGGGCCATAACTGTAGTGGTAAACCGCTTAGAGGATCTAAGCCAGCACAGGCAACGCGGTGAGTCGGACGGTGCTTATAAACCCTATTGGTTGCATTGGGCGCCAGGGCTTCAGATGATATTTCATCTCAGTGTCGGGTAAAAGTCCCACAAAATTGGAAGCAACGTCTCCAAAATTACCTATACAGTGTTGATGGGGATTTAAACCTCAAATCAGACAAACACAAGAAATTCGGTGAAACCGAAGGATGCTCCCCGAAGATGCGCAGTAGTAGGAGGGTTATGTTAGTGAAAGAGTAAAATATGGTGGTATGAAATGAAGTGTGATATGAAATATGTAATTTTTACGGAACTCGGGAAGGGACATGATTTTTTATTTTTATTATGTTGTGCGAACAAGAAAATATCTTGAGCGGACAAGATATTATCTTGTTCGGACAACATATTATCTTGTGCGAACAAGATATTATCTTGTGCGGACAAGATATGACCTTGTTCGCACAACATAATATCTTGTGCGCACAAGATATTATCTTGTTCGCACAACATATTATCTTGTTTGCACAACATAGATCTTGGGAAGTTGTGCGGACAAGATATTATCTTGTGCCGACAAGATATTATCATGTTGTGCGGACAAGATAATATTTTGTCCGCACAAGATAATATCTTGTGCGCACGAGATCTATGTTGTGCAGATAAGATATTATCTGGTGCGGACAAGATAATATCTTGTTCGCACAACTTAATATCTTGTGCGGACAAGATCATATCTTGTCTGCACAAGATAATATGTTGTCCGCACAAGATAATATCTTGTCCGCACAAGATATTATCTTGTCCGCACAAGATATTATCTTGTGCGCACAACTTATAAAATAAAAAAAATCATGTCCCTTCCCGGGTTCGGTAAATTTTTGATATGACTGAAATTCTGTTGAAAAAGCACCCATCCACTATAAGTGTTGGAATATTAACGTATTTTTACTAGTGGATACTTCCATTGCTATATGGTTGACAAGTCCATTTGCCATATAAGGGGTGTCAGGCCTATTTTTCATTTTTATTCTACTTTGAAGGAAAATTCTGTTAGCAAATAGTGTAGGCCCTGATCAGACGCCGCGTTCTGGGGAGTCTGATCTGGGCCTGCACTGCTTGCCAAGGTACTCCTTTCGGGGTTTCCTGCATACAATGGGTTAATCAATGAACTAAGTGCCAGATGTGAAACAAGAGGGCCCAATGGCCTTATATCGCTCACCAGTGTACCAGAAAATCATTAGTAAAGGAGACCACTTGACATTGCTACACTGAATATCTAAGCTCTGGGCCTTATGGCTTCGGAGGAGAAGATTTTTGATTTTTTTTTTTTCATTATAAGTCTATAGGAGCTAAGGGGCACCAGGGCATGGCCCATTTGGACCCCAGGGGCAGGGTTAGCAGGATTTATGTAGGTGACTATTTTATATTGCTAGACACTAAATATCTAAGCTCTGTGCTTCAGAGTTTCAGAGAAGAAGATTTTTGAAGCTTTTCTCCATTATGAGCCTATGGGAGCTAAGGGGCCCCGGGGCGTGGCCCATTTGGGCCCACGGGCATTTTTGGAGGATTTATGTAGGTGACCAATTGCCATTGCTACATGCTAAATATCTAAGCTAAGTGTCATGATTGGCAGGATCTATGTAGGTGACCACTTGACATGGTTACAAGCTAAATATCTAAGCTCTGGGCCTGTGGTTTCAGAGAAAAATATTTTTGAAGCTTTTCTCCATTATGAGTCTATGGGAGCTAAGGGGCCCCAGGGCGTGGGCCATTTTTACCCCAGGGGCATGATTGGCAGTATTTATGTAGGTAACCACTTGCCGTTACTATATGCTAAATATCTAAGCTCTGGGCCCTGTGGTATCAGAGAAGAAGATTTCTGAAGCTTTTTTTCCATTATGAGCCTATAGGAGCTAAGGGGCCCCTGGGCGTGGCCCGTTTGGACCCCAGGGGCATGATTGGCAGGATTTTATGTAGGCGACCATTTGCCGTTGCTACATGCTAAATATCTAAGCTCTGGGCCCTGTGGTTTCAGAGAAGTTATTTGAAGTTTTTTTTTCCATTATGAGTCTATTAGAGCAAAGGGGCCCCAGGGCGTGGCCCGTTTGGACCCCAGGGACATGATTGGCAGGATTTTATGTAGGTGACCATTTGCCGTTGCTAGATGCTAAAAATCTAAGCTCTGGGCCCTGTGGTTTCAGAAAAGAAGATTTTTGAAGCTTTTTTTTTCCATTATTAGTCTATGGGAGCTAAGGGGCCCTGGGGATGTGGCCCATTTTGACCCCAGGGGCATGATTGGCAGGATTTATGTAGGTGACCACTTGCCGTTGCTTCATGCTAAATATCTAAGCTCTGGGCCTTGTGGTTTCAGAGAAGAAGATTGTTGAAGCTTTTTTTTTCATCATGAAACTAAGGGAACTAAGGGGCCCCGAGGCGTGGCCGGTTTGGACCCCAGGGGCATGATTGGCAGGATTTATGTAGGTGACCACTTGCCGTCGCTTCATGCTAAATGTCTAAGCTCTGGGCCCTGTGGTTTCAGAGAAGAAGATTTTTGAAGTTTTTTTCCCATTATTAGTCTATGGCTGCTAAGGGGCCCGGGATGTGGCCAATTTGGACCCCAGGGGCATGACTGGCAGCAATTATGTAGGTGACCACTTATTATTCTTACAAGCTAAATATCTAAGCTCTGGGCCCTGTGGTTTCAGAGAAGATTGTTTAAATTTTACTCATTATAAATCTACGGGAGTTATATGTTGCTATGGCAACCAGAATTCCAATCTGATCAGCCCAAAAATCAAATGCAGCCTTTCCCCCTACCTAATGATGCTTCACATGAAATTTGATCAAGATTGGCCATGGGGTATTAGAGATATACTAATTTGAAATTGTTTACGAACAGACGCACGCACGCACGACGGACGACGGACAAAATATGATTACAAAAGCTCACCTTGTCACTACGTGACAGGTGAGCTAAAAATTAAATATAGTAGCTGCCTGCTGTAAATCTTAAACCAAAAGTCTAAGAATTCCCTAGTTATTGCAAAAATAAGGAGAACTGTAAGGCCCCTTCCCTGCAAGTGCCTGTAAACATTAAACCATAAGACAAAGAAACTCAGTTTTGTGTTCCCTAGCAAGTGATTTTAAATGAAGAATGTCACAAGAAATACGCATGTGAAATACGAAAGCCCTATTGCCCATGGTTATGAAACAACAGGAAATATGTTTTTTGAAAAAGGGCAGATAATTCAGTGAAAATAAGCAATATAGTTATGGCTGGTAGTCAGAATGTAGGTTTTGTGATAGTATATGTGTGAAGTTTCAGGAGAGTAGGACAAATACTTTTAAAATTTTGACCGAGTTTAAGTTGTTTGGTTATTGTTGACAAATACACGAACAAAAGCAATATAATTCTGGCCCTTTGTCCGAATGTAAGTCTTGTGAGTGTTAGTATAAGTGTGAAGTTTCATGAGGATAGGGATAATACTTTTGAAGTTATGACCGAGTTTAAGTTTTTGGGTTAAGGCGAGACAAACACACGGACAAAAGCAATATAGATCTGGTCACTTGTCAAAATGTAGGTTTTGTGATTGTTAGTATGTATGTGAAGTTTCATGAGAATAGGGATAATACTTTTGAAGTTATATCCGGTTAAATGTTTTGTTTTAGATATGGCAAACTTACTTACAGGGTGATTACCATAGGGCACCAAAAATACACACACCCAAAACAATATAGTTATTACCCTTTGTCAGAATGTAGGTTTTGTGATGGTAAGTATGTGTGTGAAGTTTCAGGAGAGTAGGGCAAATACTTTTGAAGTTATGACCGAGGTCAAGTTTTTTGGTTAAGTTGTGCCAAACACACGGACAAAAGCAATATAGTTCTGGCCCTTAATCAGAATGTCGGTCTTGTGCTTGTTAGTTCGTGAGTATAGGGATAATATTTTTAAAGTTATGACCGGTTAACTGTTTGTTTTAGATGTGACAAACTGACTGACATGGTGATTACTATTGGGCACCGAAAATACTGTGTGGGGCCCTAATTAAGCAGGAAGCAACTCCGTAAATACTTTGGCAGCGTTATGCTTCTTGCATTCTGCGATTTCTCTCATTATCCCCCATCAGTGTATCAAGTTTCACTAAATTACCTTTAAAACTTTTAGAGATATGCTCCGGACAAGCTCAATATAGTAAAAATTAAAAAGGGAAAAACCCTGTAATTACTTGTGACAGAGTTACGATTCTTGCTCTCCGCACTTCCTCTGGTGGCCATCTATCGGTGTATTGAGTTTCACTTTATTCCCTTCTATCGTTTCAGAGATATGCTCCGGACAAGCTTTTCATTGAAATAGTTATGAAGGATAGTAACTCCATAAATACTGGTGACAGGGTTATGGTTCTTGCATTCTGCAATTCCCTTCATCGCACTCTATCAGTATATCAAGTTTCACTTAACTATCTTTAATACCTTCAGAGATATACAGTGTGACGGACGGACGAACGGACACGGATGGACGGGCTGTCCGTTCTAACGAAATGGGTCTTATGTGACTTTTTGATGGTCTAACTTGGGTATTATGTGACTTTTTTTATGTGATCAGTCACTTAAACAGATTTTTTTTCTAACAAAATGGGTCTTATGTGCGGAATAAACTGCATGTGACTGGAGTCTAAACCTAGATAAGTAGAGTCACATAAGCATCTTTTCGTTAGCCCGGACAGACAGACAGACGGACGGACGGACAAAGTGACCACTATAGGCTCTCCCTTTTATGCTCTTCCTTCGGGGAGCATAAAAATTATCATACTGAAATCTGTGTTTTGTTTTGTTTGTTTGAGTTGAGGTATTACGTCCACCGTCAACACTATTAAGGTTATTTTGGAGACGTTGATTCCGATTATGTGGGACTTTTACCTGACATTGAGGTGAAATGACATATCAAGCCCTACTGTCCATAAAAACCGCTAGGGTTAAAGGAGCGGTCCGACTCGCATCACTTTTCCTGGGCAGGCTTAGACCTAAGCTGTTTACCAGTACTCAAGTTCGGTCGGTTTCAGCTCTGCGCAGAAGCACCGTGCAGCCCAATCTATTTCTCCAAGCCCCGTGTGAAGTTATTGGAAAGGTCCCTCAGGACCTTTCCACAGTGTTTATGTGAAATTTGAAGCATTTTCGCTCCAGTGCAGACTTCTCGCTATAATTTGCTATTTGCAATCAAACTCAACGTGAAGAAACAATGTGAACCAGTCAAAAATATGCAGGGATACTTCAGTTTTCTATGTAGTGTGTCTATTTGGCGAAATGACCATAAATGAAAGTTTACCATTTACAAGTATGAGGTTTCACAAAAAGCTTGCCTTACGCTAGAAAGCGGCACAACATATCTGTAATTGAATGTATCCTTATTCCAGCTTCCGCAAATTGTTGAACCGTCTGGCAACGTCCCTTTCGTATGCGTGACGCTGATTTACAATATACTTGAACTGACAAAAAGCGAAATAAATATAAAGATTAAGATAAAGGAGCTTTATTTAACGAAGCATATCCGAAACAAATAGCATAAGCGTTTATTGCGACAAACAAAGTATCCTTTAGCATATACTTACCTGCCTTCATTTATCTTCCTAGGACTACCCCTGATTATGTGAGCGTTTGCCAAGGGAGCTCCTAGTACTGTTTTTTACGCCTTTGGTATGGCCCAGCCGGGGATCGAACCCGCGACCTCCCATTCCCGAAGCAGACGCTCTACCACTAAGCTATCGGGGCCGGTATATACTAATGAAGATGGCCAGAAAAGACGACATCATAGAAAACATAATACCAATGGCACCAACAGGAAGGGCAAACCAAAATTTTTGATATACAGTGAGAATGCAACGGAAAGGAAAGTAATCAGCTGCCTCTTCTCCAACGAGAAAAAGGGTGTTTTATCAGCCTTGGGGAATCAATTGCGGAGGCTGAAAGTCACTACAGTTTCTGTGTCAGTATAATCAGTTTTACTGGTATGACGTTGCATTGACGTTGATACGGCGTTTCATTGACGTTGGTACGGCGTTGCATAGACGTCATGTGCCCGCTGGGAATAACTAATCTTTCTTATGGGTGGCACGGATCCAATATACATATATATTGTTCCTTGTTAGCGTCGTTCAAACGCGTAACACGACCTACGTTTTATAACAACAATAAGAAAACTAATGCAATCCCTGTAATCCCAACTTCATTGCAGTTACATGTAACATACTGATATCCAGTAACTGAAAACCACTACTCGAAATGATAGTAACAAGTACTCTGCGCGGAAATAAATTTGATTGCTCAGGCAGGCTAAAGTTGTTGTTAAATGCTCGTATCTAAGTTAATGAGGGCGCCTAGACATGGTATAGTGTGTTGCACGTACGTGTACACGTTAGGCCACAGTCACATTTAGAGAACGGCATTTTGTACGGGTCGAGGTCATCGGATGCGGGGATCGAAGAGTGTCCCAGGAACTTGGTGGTTCTACAAGCAGCACTTCTACATTGCCAAGCCGGTAGGAGATGCTGAGGGCTTGTACCAACATCTGGATCATTGCACACTCATCCTGCCTGTTGGTTGGGAATAGGACTTGGAGCTGTTAATTGTATCGATTCCTGATCATTGCCTCCATTTCTGTTTTGCGACAAGTCTTCTTCCTGGACCACTAGCCGCTTGTTTCTGTATGGAAACTTGCAAAAGCATGCTTCATTTGCAGCCTAAGTCCGATGGCCGAAATCACGCGGCCCCAAAAGAGAGCACCGTTGGCCTACTTTCTGCTCTCGAGCACAGTAGAGAAATCGCGATCTGCAACCGATTTGTCACTGATTACTCTACATTTTTCTCCCAATTTAGACTGGCATTCAAAATTTCTAAAGCTTGCAGTGCTTCACTTTACTCGGTAGGGCAAAGGCAGTCCAACGCGATTAACTCTTGTTGGACAGACTACCGCGATTCTCAGCCCAGAAGCACAAAACTTACGTCTCGCTGTGGAGCTATGGAGGTCTGTCCGCTCGACCCTGGCAGACGTAAAATGCCTTAGCTTGAACGAACGAACGTATCAGTGTCATCATCATCATTATTCTCTGTTCAGCTACTCCAGATCGATATCACAACACATCTGGACTTATGAAAGAGTACTTCCAAAGCCACTTGTGGCTTTCTTGAAGTCATGCCGACTTCATGGGATTCCTGAGGTGACCACAGGCCTTCAGCACCAGAGTGTCACTGTCGTTTGACGTTAGGATCTGCGCAGTCCAGCCCCCAGCCAGAACCAAGAAGGCAGCTCGCAGCACAACCAGCAGTCTCATTCCAGATTTCTGGCCTGGCCGAGGCAACATTTTCAGAAACTGAATGCAGATACATATTGACAAGACCTTACCAGTGAGATTGTCTAATGCTTGATTTCTTTATAAATAGCCTCACCGAGGCAATTTTCCACTTACTTGCACCGCCGTATAAATTTCAAATCGTTAGAGATATTTTATAAAAAAATTTCGGCAAACAGATACATATTGATAAGATATAGTCAACAATGATGTTTAATGCCTGATTTTTTTTTATATATATAAATGGCATTGCCAAGGCAAAATATTCACAAACTGATTGCAGGTATATAAGTTTTATTTTAATAAGATTTGGCAAACAGATGAATATTGACAAGACCGTCTAATATGTTCTTGAAAGGGTTATCATTTGGAAGCAAGGAATACACCACAGAACTGGAAAATATGGAATGCACATTTTTTTTCTGTGCCAGACTAGCTAGTTTCGGCCAATAAGGCCACATCAGTGACCAATTAGGCCTCATCATAATGCCTGATTTCTTCACAAGAAGCCTGGCCAAGGCAACGGTAGGATTATTATCACACGTTTTTCAAAGAAAAAGTGGGGCTATTGTAATTGTATTCGTTGTCCGTTCGTTCGTCCGTCCGTCTGTACGTCCGTCCGTCCATCCGTCTTAACGGATTACTCCTCCTAGACGGTTATAGATAGAAAATTGAAACTTTGGGAACTGATAGATGTTTGGTCCTGGGAGTGCATGACACTTTCGGAATTTCGAGCACGACCCTAGGGGTGGACCCAGGGGTTGGGGCTCGCGGGGTTCAAAAATCAAAATTTCCAGAACATGGTCGTGTATTTGTTTTGTTTGATTTGAGGTTTAACGTCCCCGTCAGCACTGTAAAGGTCATTTTGGAGACGTTGCTTCCAATTTTGTGGGACTTTTACCCGACATTGAGATGAAATGACATCTCAAGGCCTGTCGCCCAATGAAACCAATAGGATTTACGGTAGTATGGACGGTCCGCCTCGCACCGCGGTTCCTGGACAGGCTTAGATCCTCTAAGCGGTTTACCAGTACTAGTGTGCGGGCCGGATTCAGCTCTACGTGGAAGCATCATGCAGCCCATATATTTCTTCAAGCCCGTATGGGCGGGGGCATTACATGGTCGTGTAACATATCATATCAAAGCGAACGGCATGGTGAGTAGATTATGTAGTGGTGTGGGAATATGCGATGGTGTGCCATCGACTGCGCGATTCTAGTATGCCCCCTCCTATTCGAAGAATAGCGGAAGGCATTAAGTTTTACCCCTGTCCGTCCGTTCGTCCGTCCGTTCATTCGATCGTCCGTCCCGACATCGTGTCCGGGCCATAACTCCTAAACCGCATGGAATATATTCATAAAACTTCACAGGTGCATTCATCACACTTAGACGACGTGTCACGAACAAGGAAGACAACTCTTGCATTTTTGGTTTTTGAATTATCTGACCTTGACTTAGTACCATATAGTAAACCGTGTCCGGGCCATAACTCCTAAACCGTATGGAATATATTCATGAAAATTCACAGGTGCATTCATCACACTACGACGATGTGTCATGAACAAGGATGACAACTCTTGCATTTTTGATTTTTGGATTATCTGCCCTTGATGCATATATTTTATGATTGATTTGAAGTACATTTGTAATATTTTTTTATGAATGGCATTTGGCGGGGGCGTCCGTGTCCTATGGACACTTTTTCTAGTTTTGTTAAGTTTTGGCATGCAGAGAGATTGACAAGACCAAACATATGAGTTTGTCTAAAGGCTGATATCTTTATAATTCACCTCGCCGAGGCAAAAATTTCACTAACAGACATAGACTTTAAAACTTTCAACCCGCAAGAAATATTTTGACAAGTTTTTGCAGGTAGATATATATTGGCAAGATCTAATTACAGTAGAACTTCGATGGCTCGAACACCGATGGCTCGCTTTCCATGGATGTGTCGAACCCATTCTTGAGCCCCTAGCGAAATCCTCTACATAAGAAATAGTGGGGGTAATTATGGAGATTTTAGTCTTTATCTTGCAAATGTATGCTGTGTGAGGCGATTCTAATGAGTACACACAGCATACATTTTCATAATAGAACACCGAAAAAATGTTTAAAAGTATCTCTTATGCCTACTGGCAGTAACCCTCGGTGGCTCGAACTACCCCAGTCTCGAACAGAGTTTCGAGGTCCCAAAGGTGTTCGAGCCATTGAAGTTCGACTGTAATTATATTGTTATATGCGATTTTTTATACTGATAGCCTCTCCGGGTAAAATAATAACAAACTGATTTTAGATATATTATCCGCAAGGTATATTTCAATAATTTTTGCATGAAGATGTATAATGCAATATTTTTTTATATAAAAAGCCTCGCCGGGGCAAATTTTTCACCAGCTGATGATGGACATATAATTTTCAAACCGCTAGGAATATTGTGATAATTTCCGCCGGCATGAGAAGAATGTTGAGCTGTATGTAGTTTTCGTACTTTGTCTGTTTTTCTTCCATCTGTTTGTCCTTCTGTTTGTCTTGGCCCAAGAAATGATTGTTAACTGGTTTCTATAGATTCATTGCGATACAGTCACTTGCATTTTTTTTCCGTCATACATTCTATCAATTTAACGTTCATTTCATGAGAACAGATAGCTTTTTAAGTGGCTGTCACACAAAAAAGTGACACATAACGATCTGTCCTGTCGACGAAAAATCACATATTGACTGTCTGGTGACAACGCGTGGACGTCCGTCAACACGTAACTTCAAACTTTTTCTTTAATTCTAATATCTTGTCTAAGATATTTTTATTTGGTATATCGTGTTTCTTTGGCATTGCCTTAAACATGGGTCGGTCAAACTCCTGAGTCAAGTGCCGGGTTTGGCTAGCGCCAGTAATTAGAATATATAGCGATATTGGTAATTTCCAGATTAATTTTTTTTCCTTTAACTTTGCAGTGTGAACTTATAATGCCTAATGCTGCTGCTGACAGAAAGTCATGGTCGCATAAATTGAATGGTCATTGTATAGTTTTGGCATTCATCGTGTTGATTGGGGTTTTGTATGATATATTATAATTAACAGCAGATAATGTATAGTTACAGTCACGTGGCTGCTGCTCCAGCTGACACAGAAGGTACAGGTAACAGTGACAGAACTTTGCGTAATATTCATGTTACTTGTTTATGTAAAACGTATGATCTCTATCTTTTATGTTGTTGGAAGTTGACATGTGGTTTTACTTGACAGCTGACAAAGTACAGTAACACTGATTTGACTTCTGCTGCCAAGATCGCACACTTTGAACTTTGATTGAGATAGTCATGTTAAAGTTTTTGTATTGTTGTGGTTTTCAACCTACGATTTGGATTGATATGTAGACACTTCAATGGGTGCAGAAAAGATACTGCTGTCAGCAGATCAAGGTCAAAAACTTACTATTTAGAAATTTAGATCAAGGTCTTAAACTTAAAAAATTGTGCTCTGCAATACATGGTTGCATCTGCCGATGGTATACATGACCCCGTGGCCACTTTCTCTATTTTTTCCTTGCCTTTTACTGGCAAGACGTATGGCAGCTATTGGTGTAGTTGCCAATTCTACCACTGATTTTTTTAGGTCTCAGCTAAAACGAAGTTTAAAAACAGGAAATGCAAATTATACAACTTAAGAATTTTTCATCTTAGTTTTAAGTATGAATGCTATTGAAAAATAAAAGCGATTCACAAAATGACAGCGGTTACCGTATTTGATCATTCTTGATTTTAAGGTTCTAAAGCGAATAGTTAAGGGTTGGTCATGTTCTAAAAGACAAACATTACGCACGTTTATTATTATTAATTATGTTTATTGGTATTATATTTACTATTGTGATAATGCTCTGTTCATTCCGCTGACTAGACTGCAGCAGACCTTTCCTTTGGATTCTTTTTAAAGAAGCCAACTTGTATTACAGTACATCAATAAATAAATGCACTAGAGCCATAACACGGTTTTTTTTTTTTTTTTTGTTTTTTTTTGTTTTTTTTTTTTTGTTTTTTTGTTTTTAAAGTTGATCTTACTTCACAACATAATAAATGTATGTGCTACAGTGATAACAGTTTTTCTAAAAATAGCCCAGGATTACGGAACCCGGGAAGGGACATGATTTTTTTTTTATTTTATAAGTTGTGCGCACAAGATAATATCTTGTCCGCACAACATAATATCTTGTCCGCACAAGATATTATCTTGTGCGGACAAGATATTATGTTGTGCGGACAAGATATTATCTTGTGCGGACAAGATATTAAGTTGTGCGAACAAGATATTATCTTGTCCGCACAAGATAATATCTTGTCTGCACAACATAGATCTTGTGCGCATAAGATATTATCTTGTGCGCATAAGATATTATCTTGTCCGCACAAGATAATATCTTGTCCGCACAACTTCCCAAGATCTATGTTGTGCAAACAAGATAATATGTTGTGCGAACAAGATAATATCTTGTGCGCACAAGATATTATGTTGTGCGAACAAGATCATATCTTGTCCGCACAAGATAATATGTTGTCCGAACAAGATAATATCTTGTCCGCTCAAGATATTATCTTGTTCGCACAACATAATAAAAATAAAAAATTATGTCCCTTCCCGGGTTCCGTACCCTGTAAGTCGAACTTGCTGCGATATTTTATCATACCCGACATTTGTGTGAAGTTATATTAAAACTAGAAATGTTTTCAGAGGAAAACAATGTCGCCCCTTAAACACCCATTTGACTTTAATAACTGGGTTAAGGTCACCAAAATGTAAACTGCAACCAAGCCATTTTTGGCCAAAAACTGACAGTTTTCGGAAGCCTGTGAACTTAAAAAAATATTCATTAAAAAGCTCAGATCACCAGAATCTAATCAAATTTTGTCGAGTGTAATTAAATATTGTACCGAGTTTGACCAACATTCATTAATGCTTGGATGCTATAGGGTACTAATAAGTAAGGCTTGCACGATTAATTGGATAGTCAATCAACTGACTGATAAATTCCACAAAAATGATTATCATTACTGATTTGTCTGTAATCGATTGTTTGATAAGTACAATTTACTTCACATATGGGCCCCGTCAAGCGATTTTGGTACTTATCGCCTATGCGAGCAGCGAAAGTTCAGGCGAGCCTGCGCATCCGCGCGCCTTCGCTGCTCGCTCATACAAGAAGTGAATCAAGAGGAACCTTCAGACAGAAAGCCATATCCCTGGCCCATCTGAATGGCTGGGCATGCGCAGTTAAAATTTGTCATGACGGAATGCTCGAAGACACAAAATCGCTTGGCGGGGCTCATATGATAGCTGGACGAGTGGCAAACAGTGTAGTCCCTGGTGAGGCGCCGCGTTCTGTGGTGTCTCATATGGCTCTTCACTGGTTGCTCAGGCCTGTCTGTTCAAATACATATGGTACAGTACAGTAGGGTAAAAGGGGGGGGGGGGGCAATCTAGTCCTCAGGACTAGATTCCACCCTCTGACGTCATATCCGGCGGCCATCTTGAATCACGTGACATCCGGTCGGCCATCTTGGGTGAAGTATTTCCGACCGCCATCTTGAACCGTCGTCACGTCCTGTCGGCCATCTTGGATGACGTCATAACGCGCCACTTTTATCGCGGTCGAATTTATCGCTTTTGAAAAAAAACGCGCCATTTTTTTTTCGCGCGCTTTCGTGTGCTATATTGTCCATGTACCTTCTAAGCGCAACTTCGGTCATTACCCTTATGATCCCCTGTCTGGGGTAGAAGCATTGGGCGGGGGGTGGGGGTGGGGTGGGGAGGGGACCTTTTTTCGAGCCCTAGAGCGATACTGTATTAACTCCTATGACTGCCGGATACGCTCTATAACCGCGTTTATTGTTCTTGCCGGTTATCCTCAATACTACCTCCTCACTGCCTCCTCACTACCTCCTCAATGCCACCTCACTACCTCCTCACCGCCTCCTCATCGCTTCTTACTTCGGAAAACAATTGTTCGGTACCTTATCGACCCTTTAAAACATCTTCAACAGTCATTCAACACGCATGTCCTGGTTACCCTCACTGCTTCCAGGTTACCGGCTTGCACTGGTAACCCTCACTGCCTCCTCACCGCCTCCTTACTTCCTCCTCGACGTCTCCTCACTACCTCCTCATTACCTCCTCACTGCCCCTCATTATCTCCTCAACACCTCCTCACTACCTCCTCCACTGCCTCCTCACGGCCTCCTCACTACCTTCTCATCGCTTCTTACTACGGTGAATTAGTTTGGGCTTGTTCGACGTTGGCCTTATCGTCCCTTTAAAACATCTTCAACAGTCATTCAACACGCATGCTCTGGTTACCCTCACTGCCTCCACCGGCTTGCACTGGTAACCCTCATTGTATCCTCACCGCCTCCTTACTTCCTCCTCACCGCCTCCTCACTACCTCCTCATTACCTCCTCACCGCCTCCTCACTACCTCCTCATTACCTCCTCACCGCCTCCTCACTACCTCCTCATTACCTCCTCACCGCCTCCTCATTACCTCCTCACCGCCTCCTCACTACCTCCTCATTACCTCCTCACCGCCTCCTCATTACCTCCTCACTACCTCTCACTGCCTCCTCATCGCTTCTTACTACGGAGAACGAGTTTGGACATGTTCGGTGTTGCCCTTATGGACCCTTTAAAACATCTTCAACATTCATTCAACACGCATGTCCTGGTTACCCTCACTGCCTCCAGGTTACTGACTTGCACTGGTAACCCTCATTGCGTCCTCACCACCTCCTCATTACCTCCTCAATGCCTCCTCACTACCTCCTCATTACCTCCTCACCACCTCCTCACCACCTCCTCACTACCTCCTCAATGCCTCCTCACTACCTCCTCATCGCTTCTTACTATGGAGAACGAGTTTGGGCATGTTCGGTGTTGCCTTATCGTCTCTTTAAAACATTTTCAACAATCACTCATTATGCTAACGCTTGTTACCCTCACCTGTCCCCAGTTACCCCTCACTGCCTCCTCACTACCTCCTTACCGCCTCCTCACTACCTCCTCACAGCCTCCTCACTACCTCCTCACAGCCTCCTCACCCACTCCTCAATTCCTCCTCATTACCTCATCGCTTCAAGGGCACTTTGGCGGACGCCATGGCTATATTTGTGCCTATTGTTTTAGCATGCTTGTTACAGTCACTGGCTCCCAGGTACCCTCACTACCTCCTCACTGCCTCCTCATCGCCTCCTCACTACCTTATTACCTCCTCTTCACTATCTCCTCTTACCGTCTTTAGTCAGTACCCCCGCATTCTTCTCTCCCCATATCTGGGTGTATGGAGGCTATGTGTGTGTGCTAGGTGGGAGCTCAATGTTTCGACCTAGTCATAATGGTTGAGAACAGTCTCGATCCGGTTTGGGCAGGATTCATCCGGATTTTTTTTTATACAATTAAATGTTATGTATCTTCCTCCTCCTCTTCATTTATGCGAAAATCTCCGAAGCGGCCACATCGAGTAGCATTTCAGGACAAATAACGAAAAAAATAACGAAAAAGTATCATGTATGCTTGCCAAATTTGTTCCAAACAGTTCAAAAGGGGAGACAACATGCGTCGACACGTTAAAACCGTTCATGGGGACTTTAAAGATGATGACACGATAGATGATAGTGAGAGTCGAGAAACCTTAGAACTGGAAGAAGGCGACGATAAAAATGGTGGCGATGACACGAGTTTACAGGATTACATGGATGAGGAGGAGGAAATGGAGGCGGAGGAGGAGGAGGAGGAGGAGGAGACAATAGAAGACAGTAAAGAAGCAGATTCAGATGACGCTTGGCGTTTATTGATTGAGGAGGTGTATGAGCGTTGCCAGTCAGAGTTTAATGAAAGAGT
Organism: Lucinisca nassula; assembly: GCA_963580285.1. Lineage (NCBI taxonomy): Eukaryota > Metazoa > Mollusca > Bivalvia > Lucinida > Lucinidae > Lucinisca > Lucinisca nassula. The sequence continues at coordinate 24,642,492 of OY757021.1, forward strand.
CGCCAAGTACATGCTGGACAAAGGGAAAGACCAAGAGGCAGCTAGGAAGAAAGTGTATGATATTATGTTACCCACGTACAGAAAAGTGCTGGCGAACGTTTTTGTCAACGAAATGTTGTGGTTTGAAGCCATGAAAAAAGATCGTACTTGCCTTACTGTTAAAAATACGGTATCCGATTTGAAACTTTACGACGGAAGCTTGGAAATCTGCCGTCAACAAACGCAAATTTTTGTTTGACAGAATCTTAAAAGAATACGACCCGCCAGAAGTATCAGACACCAGGGATTATGATAGAAAATCCGAAAAACAAGGAAATATAGCGGGAAATAACAATTCACAGGAAGGTAGAGGAAGTGACAGATTAAAAGTCAACTTAGTGAGTCCATCGGAAGCGATCGCATTGAGAGCTAAGGATGAGTTATTACGCGAAGGCAGAAAACGTGGATTCGATGGTTTTACGCCGGAAGACACAGCTGTGATAGAAACGATGAAAAAACAAAGACGCCGAACACCCTGGACAATTGTACAGAATGTGTAAAAAAAACCTGTGAACCTGGACTCGACATAAAATATGTCACTTTTTTATTGTCAAATATGTACATGTACTATGGTGTTTTTTTTTTTCCTATTTTTTGGAAAACCCAATAAAGAAAAAAAAAGCAATGTTACGTCTTATTTGATATTTCTTTCCGATATCTGGTCAATATTCTATGTTCATCCTTGCCTCCTTAATGTCTTCTTGAACAGTCATTTTGTGTTATTTTAACTTTTTAAAACATTTGTTATATGTGCAGTTGTTGAACAGAATCCCCAGTTCCCAAGTGACAGAATATCGTCTGCTCAATACTTTCACTTGTGTATTTTAAGTATTGACAAAAGTCGCCTATACACATTTTATAATAATTCACAATTTTACAAGGTCACATAATTTACTACACCTTTGTACTTAGTTAACTTATCAATGAAAAAAAAGTATAATAGGATGGGGCATTTCAATGTGAAATCATCGTGTAATTGATGTATTAAGGAGGCGAAGGACAACAAGCCCAAACTCCTCTAGAGGCGATGGTGTTAAAACAATCAACACGGCTATAGTATCCGACAGTCATAGGAGTTAATACAGTATCGCTCTAGGGCTCGAAAAAAGGTCCCCCCCCCCCCCGCCCAATGCTTAAACCCCAGACAGGGGATCATAAGGGGTAATGACCGAAGTTGCGCTTAGAAGGTGCATGGACAATATAGCACACGAAAACGCGCGAAAAAAAAAATGGCGCGTTTTTTTTTCAAAAGCGATAAATTCGACCGCGATAAAAGTGGCGCGTTATGACGTCATCCAAGATGGCCGACAGGACGTGACGACGGTTCAAGATGGCGGTCGGAAATACGTCATCCAAGATGGCCGACCGGATGTCACGTAATTCAAGATGGCCGCCGGATATGACGTCAGAGGGTGGAATCTAGTCCTGAGGACTAGATTGCCCCCCCCCCCCCCCCCCCACCCCTTTTACCCTACTCAGTACAACATATGGCAGGAGTCATGCTCGGACAGGAAGCCACACAAGTAAAAAATTGTGACAAAATTTTCAGTAATTAATAATCGATTGTCGATCACAATGGCAGGACTGATAAACAGTTATCTTTTCAGTGCCAATTAGCCGGCCCTACAGATAAGCCATTGTTTGGCTCCAAAAGAACAGATCTCGGGAGCCCTTGACCTTAGAGTGCAGAGAAGCCATTTTTGGCCCAAAATTGATTGTTTTTGGAGGCCAGTGACAATGAAGAAAATGTTAAGGTCACCATAATACGATCAAATCTAGGTGTTGTAATGCCACAGTACTGGTAAACCGCTTAGAGGATCTAAGCCAGCGCAGGCAACGCGGTGAGTCGGACGGTCAATGCTTATAAACTCTTTTACTTGCATTTGGCGGCAGGGCTTCAGATGTCATTTCATCTCAAGTCCCGGGTAAAAGACCCACAAAATTGGAAGCAACGTCTCCAAAATGACCTATACAGTGTTGATGGGGATTTAAACCTCAAATCAAAAATTCGGTGAAACCGAAGGATGCTCCCCGAAGATGCGCAGTAGTAGGAGGGTTATGTTAGTGAAAGAGTAAAAATATGGTGGTCCTATACACTTTTAAGTGTAATATGAAATATGTAGTTTTTGATATGACTGAAATGCTGTTAAAAGGGGTAAAAATGTAAAAGCATCCATCCACTCTATATGTGTTGGAATTAACGTATTGTATACTAGTGGACACTTCCATTTCTATATGTTGGACAAGTCCATTTGCCATGTAAGGGGTGTCAGGCCTATTTTTTTCAATTTTTATTCTTTTTTTGAAGGAAAATTGTTAGCAAATAGTGTAGGCCCTGATCAGACGCCGCGTTATGGGGCGTCTGATCTGGGCCTGTACTGCTTGCCAAGAAGTTTCGTGAGAATAGGGATAATTTTGAAGTTATTTCCGGTTAAATGTTTTGTTTTATATGTGACAAACTGACTGACAGGGTGATTACTATACGGCAGCCAAAATACACACACCCAAAACAATATAGTTATGGCCCTTTGTCAGAATGTAGGTCTTGTGATGGTAAGTATGTGTGTGAAGTTTCATGAGAGTAGGGCAAATACTTTTGAAGTTATGACCGAGGTTAAGTTGTTTGGTTAATTAATAATCGATTATCGATCACAATGGCAGGACTGATAAACAGTTATATTTTCAGTGCCAATTAGCCGGCCCTACAGATAAGCCATTTTTTGCCCCAAAAGAACAGATCTCGAAAGCCCTTGACCTTAGAGGGCAGAGAAGCCATTTTTGGCCCAAAATTGATTGTTTTTGGAGGCCAGTGACAATGAAGAAAATGTCAAGGTCACCATAACACGATCAAATCTGTGATATGTTGTAATGATACATTGTACCAAGTTTGAATAAAATTAATCAATTCGTTAATGAAACAGAGAGCAGACAAGCCATATTTGGCCCAGATTTACTGTTTTGGGGCCAGTGAAAGGTCACCGAAATCTAATGAAGTCTGTGGTATGTTGTAATGATAGAGTGTACCAGGTTTGACTAAAATAAATCAATTCTCAATTCTTTAATGAGATAGAGTGCAGACAAGCCATTTTTGGCCTAAAATTAACTTTTGTAGGGAGGGGGGCTGTGACCTTTAAAAAAAGGTAAAGGTCACCAAAATCTAATCAAATCTGCGGAATGTTGTAATAATATATTGTACCAGGTTTGAATGAAATTGGTCAATTCGCTAACGAGATAAGGTGCAGACAAGCCATTTTTGGCCTAAAATTGACAGTTTTGGGGACCTGGGACCTTGGAGAAAGGTCAAAGTCACCAAAATCTAATAAAATCTGCAGTATATTGTAATGATACATTATACCAAATTTGATTAAAACTCAAACAATTCATTAATGAGACAGAGTGCAGACAAGCCATTTTTGGCCCCAAAATTACAGTTTTTGGGGGCCTGTGACCTTGAAAAATGTGGTCAAGGTCAACATTACCTAATAACGGTTTCCCCCCATCCTAATGATGTAACTACGCAACGTTTATCAAAATCCATTTATAGGTTCAGGAGATATAGTGCTTCAAACAGGCTACACGACGCCGACGCAAACGGGAGCCACACCAAAAACAATATGTCCCCCCCCCCCCCACACCCCCATTCAGGTTGGGGAACATAATTCATCAATAAATGAAGGCACTAGAGCTTTCTGAAAAACAGCTACAGTGACCTTGTCCATGAGCAACGTGAGAGTCGATATTGCTTGGAATATTATCAAACACAGCACGTGTGTAACCCATCAAAATGTATGCCTTAGAGTGCTGACAAAGATTTTTCGAAAAATAGCCACAGTGACCTTGACATTGAGCCTAGATCCTGAAAATTTGCTCAAGATATTGTCATACCAATCTTCTGTGTGAAGTTATATAAAAAAATCCATCAATAAATGAACGCAATAGAGTGATGACAAAATTTCTCTAAAAATAACCATAGTGACCTTGACCTTGGGCCCAGGACCCTGAAAGTCAAATTCACTTGAGATATTATCATACCCGACATTTGTGTTAAGTTATATTAAAATCCATCAATAAATGTTGGCACTTGAGTTATGACAATGCATGTATGCACATGTACACTGTAACCGCGTTATAACGCTGGTTGTTTGAATGCGGAAATCAGTATAACGCGAGTGTTCCATGGCTCCCGGATTCTTTTTTTTTTTTTTTTTTTTTTTCCTATAAATTACGGTAAAATCTCCCCTTTTTGTCATGAATTATGGTAAAAATTAATGTGAATTGGTTTGAGAAAAATCAAAGTACTGAAAGTACTGAGGACATTTGTTCTTTGAGATTACAGTGTCAGTAGTTCTTCAAGTCGATCAAGCAGTTCTCCAGATATTATACTGACAAGGTTTCAGAAAATTGAAATGGCAGCCAAATTCGTAGAAGAAAAAAAAGGAAGAATGATGAACGTGTCTGCTGAGTTTTCATGGCACTACCATAAATTTCAAAATTAGCTCAGTACATGCTGTGCTTTCCCATCTGCTGAAAATTGTAACAGACAAGTTCTCCTAGCGGGCATCTGTGTCTAATCAACATCGCAAGTAGTATAGGGTGAAGGTATGGGTACCAGGTTATAAATACCAGATTACAGGAACTGGTACCTATAATTTGTTTGGTACTTATAACCTGGTACTCATTACGTCACCGGTTGATCTAAGCTTGACTATACTAGGTTGGGCTTTGGTTGACCAGTAGTTTGGTACCCATAAATTCTGGGTATCTGAAGTTTATGGTACCAGAGTAGTATAGGGAGTTACTTTGGCGAGATTTTATAGCGAGAGGTTTTGGTGGATGACTAGTAGTTGGGAGTAGTTCACTGGTACTTGAAGTTTTTCAGTGACTGTTTACCTGGTACTCATAAATTCTGGGTACCTAAAATATGGGTACCAGTTACCTGAAAGTTTTAAATTTTGCTGGCTAATCTTGAAAATAACTTAATCTGTGTTGTTTGTAGTTGAAAGATTTTTGTGATAAACTTTCAAGAGGTCAAGGGACACAACTTGATGACATTATGTTGGCCTTGTGTCTCAAGACTTCATAGTGCCATGCTCGTATATTAGGGATATCTAGTAGCAATTTTCTATTAGAAATTAAGTCTTGTATATCAAGACATTATTTTTTCATCAATAGGAACTTGACTGTCAAGTGTCAAGTGTTTTGGCAAACATATTGAGGCTTTATAGTAGCAATTTCTTAGTAGAAATACCAATAGATCTTGTATCTCAGGATCTATTTTTGTTTCATGAGTACTAAGATTTTGACTATAAAGCGTCAGTTTGGTGACATTTATTTCTAGCCATCTCTAGTTTAGATGCTACTTACTACTTCTTCGTAATGAAGAGGGATTGAAAAGATAAAAAAGGTTGGTGAACAGTTTTAATTTTATTTGCCCCGCTATCTTACTTGATTATGATGCACAGAGGATTAGGGCCGTCTCTCTACTAGCGTTTACAATTTGAAACCTTAACATTTTTTTTTATTTTTTTTTTGTTTTTTTTTTTGGTTTTGGTTTTACGGCCCTTTCAAGATTATTTCACTCATTTCGAGCCGATCGTTAATCAGCGGCGGGAGAACCCGGAGAAAAACCGCCTGACCTTCCGTTGCAGAACTTGGCGTCTCACATGAGACCCGAGCGAGGCTCGAACCAAAGCGGTCAGAGACCTAATGATTAAGAGTCAGCGCTCTTAACCACTAGGCCACGGAGGCCCGTGAAACCTTAACATATGTACAACATTAAATACATGGGATATTTCTTTGATAAATAATGTGTATTTCTTTAGCATTTGCAAATTTGAAATCTATGTTTGTAAAGAAACTTTGGAGTTGGCATGTCATTTTGTGTCCAGATCATTTTGCCATATTTCGCACTGAACGTTCTGTCAATGTCTCTGTCATTTTGGTATAAGTCTTCTCCTGTACCATACATTTCACTTTGAATAGCTTTCTTCAAGCCTAGTCCTTTTTCAAGTTGATGAATAATGTAAATACACCACATTCCACAGTTTTTACTCCTGGACTTGGTAATGGTTCTGTATTTTGAATCCAACTTCTAGAATTTCTCTTGATGAAAGGTAGAATGTAGTCTTCTTCTGGTGACATTCCATAGGAATCAAAGTAGATGGTTTGATTTCCTCTGAGGTATAAGGCAATCCAATGTTCTCCTGGTTCATCTGAATTGTCTGTGTTTATAATATAGACTTTCATGTCTACAGGTTTCTATAGGTAGCTTCAATTAAATTCTGTTTCCAAAAGTCTCTCCACTCCGAGTAGTCAAGCTTTCTTCCGTATCTGTTATGACTGTTTTTCAGGAACACCGAGTTTTTATAGGCTTCGACTTTTTCAGATGGTGTTAAATGGTCCAGTCATGTCATAGCACCGTATTCTTTTCTTCTTTGTTCTGATGGTACTTCATCAAGGAGCGTCTCGTCCCATTTTTGGAAGACATCGTAAATATTGAGATTATTCACGGCATTGATATGTATGGCATAAGGGTACCTTTAATTCATTTTTGTCGTCCCAGTGTTTCATTATCTTCTGATAATCCCTCATATTCTTTTTGAAGCATACCATTTCCGGATAAAGTAGAATCTTACCAGAGTAGATAATACCTCAGTTCTTATTCAATATATTATCCACTATGCATCTTTTGTTTTTCAGTAGTCTGCGATTACGACTCTGGGTCCGTTAATTTCTATCAGATTATCAAATTCATCGTACACGATCACGTTGATAGTTTTTGCGAGTGATTTGGTAAAATAGAATTTCTAGTCTCAGCTCTCGAGTTTTTATAGGGTCAGCAGCTTGATCCGGTGTGAACTCATTTCACCAGAATGTGCACCCGTCTTTGTAATCCGCGTAATCAATGTGACAATTCTGGACTTGGTCTCGACACTCAGTGCCTGATACAGTGACATGTATGATCGCAGGTACTCGTTTCTGGTGAAGTTAGGTTCAGAGGGTCTACCATAGATATTGTGTCCATCCAGTGTGACATCCAGTTTACTGAGATTGAAATGTTTGAAGTTGAAGGGTCCTCGGAGTCTAACTGTTGGTTTTCTTTTGCTCCAGCAATTCTGTTGTTGTATGCTGTCGAGTCCTCAAACTTCATCTCTGTAGCTTTTTTAATTGTGTTCTCGGAGATGCTACACTGGTAAGAAAGCTTTCATGCGGACTAAACAAAATTAGTGTATACCGCGACAGAGGTAAGGGCGAGGATTATGGTCTGGTCGCTTCATGTTTGTGTTTCTTTCCCTTTGGTGTCTTTGATAGGTGGAGTAAGTTAATTGTATCGATTCCTGATCTTTGTTTTACTTCTACTTTGTGGTAAATGTACCATTGAATGTATCATTAGAAACCATGCCAATGAACAACCGTTTTGGAAGTTGACCCTGGAATAGATAATCTTCAATTTTAGATCTGAGTCCAGTACCATTGTTAAATGTTTTCATCTCAACTCTTCTGATGGGGAATTTGGTATAATGTAAATGGAATGCTCCGATTCAAATCGTTTGAGTGTCCTGCATATTTGTCATTTTCGGAGGAATGGATTACATTTCTTACTCCGTTTTACTGCACTCACAAGAACCTGGCTGTATCACTATTGATAGAAAATATCTTTGTCAAATTTGAGATATTTTTTAGGAATAGCAAGTTATTTTTTAGACCCTTCTGAACACCTTGACGTTTAGTCTTAGGCTGATTCTTTTTAGGTTTGCGTTTTGATTTTATACCCCCACTTAATTCAACCAGAGCAGCTTTTCCTCGAGATTTCAATATCGCGAAGAGCACCTACTCCATCCTTTTTTGCGACATGTTTTGCACTTTTTATTCCTGCTTTTGCTTGAGGTTTTAAAATAGGAACAAGGCTTCGCAGTGCCACTTTGTTTGTTTGATTTGAGGTTTAACGTCCCCGTCAACACTGTAAAGGTCATTTTGGAGACGTTGCTTCCAATTTTGTGGGACTTTTACCCGACATTGAGATGAAATGACATCTCAAGCCCTGTCGCCCAATGAAACCAATAGGGTTTATTAGCATGGACGGTCCGCCTCGCACCACGGTTCCTGGACAGGCTTAGATCCTCTAAGCGGTTTACCAGTACTAGTGTGCGGGCCGGATTCAGCTCTGCGTGGAAGCATCATGCAACCCATATATTTCTTCAAGCCCCTATGGGCGGGGGCTGCAGTGCCACTTTGAATATTGAACCTGACCCATGACCATATTGTCTTGAGACACCTCGATAGCTGGGAAAATCTTTAAATTCCGCTCCAGATTGACGATAATGAATAGTACAAATTATCGTTCTTTTATTAATGTCTTCCCAATAATGAATGGAATACCATTACCTAATCTTCAAGAGCCTTGCATGCTACAGAGTTTATTGCATAATCATCAAGTTATGTAAGAGACCTATCAACTTAAATTACCCACCTTCCATAAATATTACGATATGTCCAGAATATGAAGGTGAAAAATGGCTGAATAAAGAATAACTTAAGTTATAAATGCTAAAGTGCTAAAATAATTTAACTATTTTAATTTAAAAGATTCTTAACCAATTTATTTCCAGAAACCCCAAAACGGGTACCCTGGCAAACAGTGCAGGCCCAGATCAGACGCCGCAGAACGCGGCGTCTGATCAGGGCCTCCACTGTTTGCTAAAAGTTCAGTCATTTTCCAAATAAATCTTGATGAAAACACAACCTGACACCCCTTAATTTTGAAATGGACACCTGCTATATATATATATAATCTTGCTTATATATATATATATATATATATATATATATATATATGAAGGTTCAATTTGGTACAAAAAGGGTTAACTTGTATAGGTTATGCTCCTGACTGGAAAACGAGACCATCAGTTCCAAACGGCCATGGGCGAATGTTTGTTTGATTGATTTTATAGATCATTATGGAGATGTTGCTTCCCCACTTTTCCTGGGTAGGCTTAGAACCTCTGAGTGATTTACCAGTACTCATGTGCGGTTGGTTTCATCTCTGCGTGTTTGCATCATGCAGCCCAATCTATTTCTTCAAGGCGTGATGGGTGGGAGGCGCGAGCTCGAATGTATTGGAAGTGTTTTTCTCTACAAAGCATGTTGCCGAGGCGATTCTATCAAGTGCCCACAACATAAAATGTGAGAATGCGAACTGTACTGGTTAACCGCTTACGTATAAGCCTGTCCAGGAAAAAGTGTGGATAGGTAAACTGACCGGCCCAATAATGACCTAAATAGTGTTGATTGGGTCGTTAAACTCAAGTACAAACAAACAAACAAAACAACGTTTGTTTCCAACAAGAAGCTTACTTGAATAATCAAGAAATTATCCCTTATTTAAACTCCTTGTCTTTAACGACGCTATTCTGAGCTGAACAATTATTTTTCTATTTATTTTTTTTATTACCAGGTGTCACACTGACAGAATCTTGCTTAACCGCGTTAATGTTTCTGTGCACAAAACCACTCTGCTAAAATACACAAATGGGCCCCGTCAAGCGATTTCGGTACTCATCGCCTATGCGAGCAGCGAATGTTCATGCGAGCCTGCGCATCCGCGCAGACTCGCCAGAACCTTCGCTGCTCGCTCATACAAGCAGTGAATCAAGAGGAACCTTCGGACAGAAAGCCATATCCCTGACCCCTCTGAATGGCTGGGCATGCGCAGTTAAAATTTGTCATGACGGAATGCTCGAAGACACAAATTCGCTTGGCGGGGCTCAAATAACAATAATACCTATTAGCAGTCTCATTTATATCGACCGATACAAACTTACAGTAAAACTAACAAAACTTGTTTGATAACATAACATCTAGGATAAAATTACGAAAACATCCCCGTGCGTTATAGTGCATTTTTCCATATCTCCGCAATTGCTGCTTTTCTGATTAAAAATCTGTGACATTTTTCTTATTAATAGTGCAAACAGGTTATGGGTGCTCGTTAGAACCGCCGCAATGAGGCGGCTCTAACGAGTGCCTACAACCTATGTTTTGGAGCAGAAATAAGAAAAATAATGTATACCCCCGTTCAACCCAGTTTTCTCTATATAAAGTGGGGTATATGGTGTGTTCATTTCACGAACTTGTTCACGTGACGATAAATGGGTTTAAAGGATAAACAACCCGTTATATTAGATTTGAAACGTATTCTTTTTGTCAGCAACACATACACTGAAATCAACATTTTAAAATATCATACTATTGGTGGGTGGGGTACACACTGCTTGAATATCGGTACCCCCAAAATTATAACGCGGTGATCACCGCTAAGGCTTTCTTGGACCCCAACACCCGCGTTATAACATAGTGACGGTGTACGTACATACTCAAGTACGCTCTTACGTATGGGGCAATTGTTATATCCCCTCGCCACTTTCTTGTGCGAGGGATAACAAGTTTGGTGATTAATGAACCAAAACTGTGGCCTCTAAAGTGTTCATAAGGTTTTTGTATGATTTGACCTACTGACCTATTTTTGACCCGATATGACCCATATTTAAACATGACCGAAACGCTGCCAGGGTGAACATTCTATGCAAGTTTGATGATAATTAGACCAACACTGTGTCTCCTCGAGTGTTCAGAAGTTCTTTTTTTAAGATTTGATCTACTGACCTACTTTTTGATCCAACATGTCCCATATTCGAACTAGACAGATATTGTCATGATGATCATTCTAAACAGGTCTGTTGATGATTGGACCAAAACTGTGGTCTCTAGAGTGTTCACAAGTTTTTTTGTCTATGATTTGACCTAATGACCTACTTTCTAACCTGACATGACCCATATTCGAACTTGAATGACACATTGTCGAGATGATCATTCTCAGCAAGGTTGATGATGATCAGACCAAAATTGTGTTTACAAGGTTGTTCTATGATTTGACCTACTGACCTTTTCTTTCATCAAACATGGCCCAAATTCGATCTTGACCGCCGTATTGTCAAGATTATCATTCTGAACATGTTCGATGATGGTTGGGCCAAAACTGTGGCCTCTAGAGTGTTCACAAGGTTTTACTATGATTTGACCTACTGACCTTATTTTTGACCCGATATGACCCATATTTATCTTGACCGAGATATTGGCATGGTAATCATTCTGACTAAGTTTCACAATGACTGGACAAAACCTGCGGGTCAGGCCTCAGACTCTATGACGGTTCCAGCGTAAAGGCTTATTGAGAATGAGAGAATTAGAGAGCTCTAATTGAAGATAATGTTGGTTAGTGCCTGATGCTCTGTCTCTGGTCGGGCCCATTGGACTCTAACCGTTGGTTTTCTTTTGCTCCAGCATTTCAGTGGTTTCCTGCTGTGGAGTCCTCACCGTTGTTTTATCTGTGTAGTTGATTGATTATTTGTGTTCACGGAGTGGTTGCACTGATGAGTTAGGAGGTCTTCGTGCGGACTGAACAAATTATTTGTCTAAATCGTGACGGAAGTAAGGGCGAGGATTGTGGCCACGTAAAATCGAATTAAGCCCCCAAAAGTGGAATTCGTTTCCGCTGACCGTTCCAAGACGGTTCTTATGTTGCGGTTTATTTTTGTTATGGTTTGTCTTTGGGTGTTTGTGTCGCTTATATTATTTTATTTTGGATAGCCTTTTGGCCATTTTGTGGGCAAGTAACTGTCCTTTTGGCTTTCCGCTATTGATGTTTCCATTGGGTCTGTTGTTTCATGTTTGTGTTTCTTTATCTTTGGTGTCTCTGATGGGAGCTGTGAGTTGATTGTGTTGATTCCTGACCATTGCCCCCACTTATATTTTCCAAAGTGTTCACAAGAAAAGTTTACGCACGGACGTCGGACGCACGATGGACGACGGACTACACCTGACGGTCACAAAAGCCTACCATAACCTTCGGTCAGGTGAGCTAAAAAGTGGAAATAATTCGAATAAAAAATATGGGCCAACTATTTTTTCATGGGGAATACATATGCAATTTCAAATACATATGAAATTTCAATGCCGGCCTCTGTAGCTCAGTCGGATGCGTGTCTGGCTGGTGATCAGAAGGACGCGGGTTCGATTCCTGCCGGGGTTAGCAACATTCTTTCGTGGAGATTATCATGAAATCTTTTCTACGGTCATTCTCTCCCTTGCGCTCATTCAAGAAGGGTAGTTGTCAGTTTCTGGCGAAAGAATGTGCACTGTACTGGTTAACCACTTACGTATAAGCCTGCCCAGGAAAAGTGTGGGTATGTAAACTGACCCGCTAAAAATTACCTAAATAGTGTTGACTGGGCCGTTAAACTCCAATACAAACGAACAAACAATATGAAATTTCAAAACACTTTACATGGTTCTAAAGTTATGCTAAGGGCCCCGTCAAGCGATTTTGGTACTTATCGCCTATGCGAGCAGCGAAGGTTCAGGCGAGCCTGCGCAGCCGCGCAGTCTCGCCAGAACCTTCGCTGCTCGCTCATACAAGCAGTGAATCAAGAGGAACCTTCAGACAGAAAGCCATATACCTGGACCCTCTGAATGGCTGGGCATGCGCAGTTAAAATTTGTCATGACGGAATGCCCGAAGACACAAATTCGCTTGGCGGGGCTTATAAAAGGTTTAATTCATTTGTCACGGGGATGATTTTTAAGGTGATTGTGGTCACATGCTCGTTTGTTTGTTTGTTTGATTTAAGGTTTAACGTCCCCGTCAACACTGTAAAGGTCATTTTGGAGACGCTGCTTCCAATTTTGTGGGACTTTTACCCGGCATTGAGATGAAATGACATCTCAAGCCCTGTCGCCCAATGAAACCAATAGGGTTTATTAGCATGGATGGTCCGCCTCACACCGCGGTTCCTGGACAGGCTTAGATCCTCTAAGCGGTTTACCAGTACTAGTGTGCGGGCCGGATTCAGCTCTGCGTGGAAGCATCATGCAGACCATATATTTCTTCAAGCCCCTATGGGCGGGGCCGCAACATGCTCGTGTTTGGATGGTTAGTTGTTGTTATGGCGATGCAGCCGAGGGGGTTCTGGGTTCAAGTGATGACAACTATTATTGATGATTTCATGTTTATGGAGCTATAACAAGAAATATCTTTAAAAAAGATATGCGGCGTAGATTTAATTGGAAGGTTGTTTAGAAACCAGTGCTTCAGCTGAAGTGCACGACCCGCCGGATGCTTTTAGCTTTATGAGTGTTACCATATATGGGTATGGTGGCCATTTTGGTCATGTGAACTGGACCTAAAACGGTTCCCCCAATAAATGCGCCTTATCGTAAGGAGCAAAAATATATCTTATACTTTAGTGCTGTTTTCTGAATCGTTAGCAGGAAAAAATGAATTCTCACTTTTCCAATACAAAAGCATATGTGTCAAAGTTTGACCTAGGCACAAAGAAGGTCAAGGTCAACCCAGGGTCACCATTTTAGCAATTTATGATGGGCCTACGTCCCAGATGCTATTTATCAAGTTTCGTGGAAATCTGCCCAGTGGTTCTGGAGAAGACTATTTTGAAGGGTTTTTACTATATATGGCTTGGCGTCCATTTTGGTCATGTGACCTGGACCCCATGAGCAAATTTTGGTTTCCCCCATCCCATAGAGGCTCCATATGAAATTTGACCTTAATCGGCCCAACGGTTTTCGAGGAGAAGCAGTTCGAGAATTTTCACATTTTTCGCCTCGGCGAGGCTATACTAAATGGAATGTCATATTTCGCAAGTTCATTGGTTAGATCTCATTGATATCAATCAGTATGCCAAAAATTGTTTAAATATTCCAAGCGGTTGAGTCACTATCACCAATTTTCACAAACGGGTTACGGACGGACAGACAGACAGACCGTATATGGCTTGGTGGCCATTTTGGTCATGTGACCTGGACCCCATGAGCAAATTTTGGTTTCCTCCATCCCATAGAGCCTCCATATGAAATTTGACTTCAATTGGCCCAACGGTTTCCGAGGAGAAGCAGTTCGAAAATTTTCACATTTTTCGCCTCGGCGAGGCTATACTAAATGGAATGTAATATTTCGCAAGTTCATTGGTTAGATCTCATTGATATCTACCAGTATGCCAAAAATTGTTTAAATATTCCAAGCGGTAAAGTCACTATCACCAATTTTCACAAACGGGTTACGGACGGACAGACAGACTGACAGAATGACACGGTGATTTTAGGGCACTCTTAGAAAATCAACCGACTTCAGTCAGTCGCTTTTTGTGCGGGTCGTGCAATATGAGCTACAATAGTGACAGCAACAATTGTCTAGCTATGAAATGGTTTACTGTATTCAAACAATTCAGATGTCACGCGAGGAAAAATGGCTTTGCAGAGGGCGGTGTCCCGCCTGTTTGAGCTAAGGTCAATGTAAAAGGTCAAGGTTAAAAACATGACCTCATTTCAAGAGCATATGATCTCAAGTATATGCACAACAAATAAGAAAACGTTATCATTCACTGTTTTTGAACACAAATTCTAGGGTTAACATTCAGGGTTGTCGCTATGGTGAACGTAAAAGCATAGACGGACGAACAAACGGACGAGCAGACAAACGGACGGAAACTTGATCTTATGTGCACCTAACTAAAACTCAAATTACACTTATTCCTTTTCAGAAATTATATAACATTAATGATATTCGAAAATGTCCATTTTGTGTTAAAATGGAGGAGATAAAGTATGCTGAAGACAAATGATACACTGCAACTTTTATTTAGCATATATTGTAAATTAAACATCTGTCAATTTGTAATGCGATTATTACATGTTTTTGTCATGCTATATCTCTTTATTGGTTTCATTGGGCAACAGGGCTTGAGGTGTCTTTCATCTCAATGTCGGGTAAAAGTCCCACAAACTTGGAAGCAACGTCTCCAAAATGACCTACACAGTGTTGATGGGGACGTTATACCTCAAATCAAACAAACAATTCCTTTCGCAGAAAATTCTTCCTTTCGCGAAAGGAACCTTCCTTTCGCGTAATGGTTCCTTTCGCTATATAGACCAACCACGTGAAACTAGGTAAAAATAGCTATTCACCGCAGCAGTTACAGAATTCACTAGAATCCCAATTATACATATGACGTATGGTCATCAAAGGACAAGACGGTGAGCAAGCCGAAACTGTATATATTTTTCATTCATGTCTCACATAAAAAATGAAACATCTCCTAGGTTAAAACTTCGGTAAACTGTCGTATTTTTTGAGTAGATTATATATATAGATTATGCTCCAACGGCGATATACCTCACTTTCTTCCGCTATATCACCGATTGGAGCATATATATTATACCACAATTTTCCAACGGCGATACAAACTATATCGCCGACTTCCAACGGCGATATAACTCACTTTCGTTCGCTATATCGCCGATTGAAGCACTTTACATATATATAATATACCACAATTTTCCGACGGCGATACAAACTATATCGCCGACTTGAGCATAAAAAAATTAAATTATCGCCCTCTCAATAACACCTGAATCATCCTCAACACTCTATCATACTCAATCTCTTTATCTCTTCCTTATAAGGTTTAATATGACAATAATTTGTTGATGATTATAGTATAATCACCAATAAAGTATTGCTATAAACAATCACTGATATATAGGTCAAATTGCTTACAGCATAATTATCTTTGACCCGGTTAATGGTGCATTTAATTTACAAATATATTGTAGTATGACAATAATTTGTTGATGACTATCGTATAATCGCCAATAAAGTATTGCTATATGTTAATGATTATGCAAGCAATTACCGAATTTATTGATTCCATCCTAATTCTTTGCAAATTTCTTTTATGGTTTTCATATGTTTTATAACAGTTCCCACTTCTATCGAACAATGTTGTAGTTTTGGAAACTCTTGTTGTAGTTTGAATACTCTAACAAGGGCATTGCAGTGGCTCGGTGAAAATTTTATTCCGTGTTCAATTAAATAGACACCGATATTGTTCCTCTTGTATCGTTTTAAGGTGTCAATTGCCTGACCTTGCAAAGCCGAGAAGTAAAGGATGTTTCTTTTATTGCCAATAATCCAATTTTCTAAGACTTTTATACTTTTTACACAATTATCGACGGAATCTACTCCCGGTAATTCACCACGTATTCCTTCATAATTTTCGGAGTATGATTCTAACAAGCGGTCTTTTAGTTCACTTTTTATAACACTGCGGGTTCTCTTCAAGATGGGTCGCTTTTTGAAGAATTCACTTTCATAATTTTGTTTCCACTTTTCTATAAATTCGTCCTTAGGAAGTACTTTATCCAGATAATCGCACAATTCTTTAACACAATTGTCTCTTTTTTCCGCCATCACAAAAAGGGGGCGTATCATGTGCACTTTGTATCATTCAGATGATATCGCATAGGTCAACAACTGATAAACCCTTATCACAAGGTGTGTTTGTTTGTTTGTTTGTTATGGAGTTTTACGGCCCAGTCAACACTATTAAGGTCATTTTTGAGCCGTCAGTTTACCTATCAACACTTTCCTGGGCAGGCTTATACGTAAGCGGTTAACCAGTACAGTGCACATTCTTTCGCCAGAAACTGACAACTGCCCTTCTTGAATCAGCGGAAGGGAGAGAATGACCGTAGAAAAGATTTCATGATCAATCTCCACGAAAGAATGTTGCCGACCCCGGGAGTCAAACCCGCGTCCTCCTGATCACCAGTCAGACGCGCATCCGACTGAGCCACTGAGGCCGGCATCACAAGGTGTGATGCGTCTCAGTCAGTGTTCAGATAACAATAATTAGAGGTGATATTAAAAATCTGCTCCGACAAAAGTCGCGGATAGACACTATATAGAAACATATTAAAAAGAATTTTGAAAATTCCACTTTGGGGCAAAAACTTTTACCCCTCCTGAAAGTGCCTTTACATAATCCAATGACCACCAGATTTTGCACATATAACAAGACTTTAAGGCTGTATAACATATTAAAATTCCAAGTTCCTATGACAACTTTTGGAATTTCTGAAAGTCTTTGAGTCTTCCTAAAAGTGGAATCCCATCAACCGATTAGTCTCAGATTTTGCATTTGTATTTGGGTTGCATATATACATATTATCACAAAATTTCAAAGTTCTAGCATCATTTTGGAATTTCCTGCAAGTCTTTGAATTGTTGTAAAATAACATTGGTTCAACTAATTACCACCAAACTTTGTACATATGTTTCAACATACAAAATGCACATTCTTATAAAATTTCAACATTGTAGGCCAACTGGAAGTGAAGCAAAAAAATATTAACTTTCATATTTTGGTGGTGGGTCATTTACTATTGTAATTTTATTGAATAAAATCAAGCATTTTCTATCTTTTTTTTCATTTAATTCTTTGCTTGAGCCTTGCCTTCCTCAATAAGTTTCTTTCTCTCACTTTCACTCAATCCTGTTTGTTTTGAATGTATATTGTCTTTGAGTTTATTATATTTGTCCAACTCATCCAACACAAGTTTAAATTCATTCTCAGATATCTGTCCGTCTGTCAAAGCCTTAGAAATCAAATCCTTTATACTATTCAACTTACTATCAGCAATAGTTTTAATCTCATAATGTTTCTGTGCTTTTGAAGTCATTTTACGCCTAATTAGTTTAACACACACACCCAAACTCCCACACACAACAGCACCAATCTCTAAAGGCAACATAATTGGAACAGTTAATCCAACACCTGCCAAAATAACACTTGTTGATATCAAACCAGTATCAACTCCATCAGTAATATTTATTCCACGTTTGTATTTTTTGTATAATGCTTTTCTCACATCTCTCTCATTAATTAACGTCTTCTCTATCTCAGATATCTTCTGTAATCTATAATTTTGCCCATCTTCAATAGGCAACTCTGGATATAGCGGTGCATTAGGTTGTTTCATTTTTTTCTTGATAACATATATTTTTTTTATTCAATAAATAATTCAATTATCATCGAAGCCACAGTATTAACACATGTAGCATTATTAGTCTGGCAAACAAAATCAATTGCATCACCAGCCTTAACCTTTAACGGTGTAGCAAAGTTATCGTGTTTCCTTAAAATATTATTCAATGATATACCATATCCTGCTTGTGGATTTCCATTAATTGCAATCGCCACAGACACATCGCCTTTTGTTCTTTTACTCGACAGTCCAACACCTATTATCTGGCCAGGAAAGTTCATCACATATCCAACACCTACTTCTCTACCACCATTTCCAAAGCCAAACACTTCATTCTTCTGTAAGGAACCTTTACTCTCCGCACAAATGCTTATCAATTTTCTGTCTGACATATTATCAACCTTATTATATAATAATCGATGATTGACATACATATCCCGAAATCTATCTTGAAGTCCTGTATGTCTATCATTCAATGTATTTATTTGTGTAAATGCTTGACTTCTCATATTAAATATTTCTTGTTTCAGCCCCAATGCATCTACGTGTTTTCTCTTAGCACCAAATATACTCATTTTTTTATTATAATTATATAATTTCCAAAACGCAATTAATTGGTAGATGATTAATTACCTTGTTGTTATTTTCATCCCTGATTTCTAATTTCAATTCTGCTATAGCATCATTCACCAAACACTTATATTCTGGATGCTCAAATCTCACTGTTGTTATCTCTCCAAACTCTTTATTTTCCACTGGAACAACAGCCAACACAGTACTCGGCATACCATCTAAATAATTATTTGAAGTATTAATCTGTTCCAAATGAACATACAATGATTTATAAACAGCAAAATCTACAGCTCTCTCACCATAATGAGTTTCATTAACAGCAAACTTTCGCTTATTTCCAAACCCCAACATTTGTTTTAAGCCCTTGCTTATCTTCAATTCATCCGGTGTAATTAAAGAAGCAATTCCATTTGTTTCATTTACAGATAATGTAATATTATTACTTTGAAATAAATCTGCTATTTGTTGGAAACTATAATAACCATCTATAATCTTATGAGGTCTCTCTTTAGTCTTCTGCAAATATTCATCAACAACATTATACCATCCAACACCATATGTTATAGATTTCAAACCAATACGTTTATTCCCATCTCTGTTATCAATGTATTGTTGCAAGTTTATTGTCTTGTCAATATTCGAAATTGTATGATACATTTTTATTTTTTATATATAATCAATAATAAAAATGATACCTAAAGAATTCAAGTACAATTCCAATGCATCATATAACCCCAATACTAAATATACCGAAAAGAATATTGAACTTATAAAACAAACGATTTATGTTAATAAAGACGACCATTTTCCAGTAACGTTTCCCGACTTATTTCAAAACTATCAAAATCCAACATTACACACCAATGAACCGTGGAATACATGGCTTCATTCATCATTTGACTGGTGGCAATGTCAATTAAATTTTGCTGTCTGGTGTGCCACTGCAGGATGTGGAGTAAGTTATCAAGACCATTTGCAAAACACTTCAGGACTAACTAAAACAGTATATACATTTCATGTTTATTATTGTATTGCTCGTATTTTGAAAGAACTTCAAACACCTTTACCAACAGATGCATCATTTTGTTATTACAAAAACCCATACGACAAAGCAACCTATCAAAAGTTATGCAATGAATTCAATGTTTCACCTAATACAGATTGGCGTCAAAAATTAGAAAGTAGTTCTAAATGCAGTGGTCTAGGGAGTTACACACAATATTTTAAACCAAGTGGAAAATATAGACAAGATCATAGAAGTGATGGACCATTCTTTAATCCAAATGATAAAATAGCACATACAGTAGATATAAGTGACGCCTGGACAATGTTTATATTAGACAAATCAAAAGGATTAACAAAAACAGGTATTGAACGAATTAACGAAAGTATTAGAATGTTTGTATGGGCTCTATTAGGAGCACAATCTCAAACACGTGTAGAAATACTAAAAATAGGCACAGGATTTGATGCTCAGAAACAATTTCTTGTTAACATTGAAGACGCTATTAATAGTCCAGTTGATTTACCAAGTCAAATACAAAGATATCAAAACACACTCAAATATGCAAGAAGTAAAGTAGATTTTGTTTATGGTATTGGATTATATATGTCTCCCAGTAATATGATTTTACAAATTGGCACTATCGCTGGATATAATAATAAAATTGTAATTGCAACAGAAAATCAAACACTTGGTTTCAATAGTGATGTAAATGTTAAACCTGTTGCACCTACTACACAACCTGCAACTATACAAGGCACACCAACAAAGAAATCTCTACCAGAACCAAAACATCAGGAAACAAAGAAATCTCTACCAGAACCAAAACATCAGGAAACAAAGAAATCTCTACCAGAACCAAAAATCAAATCTCTACCAGAACCCGTTGAAAAAAAAAGAAGCAATACAACACGAAGACAACAAAACAGCATTAATAGTTGGTAGTATTGCAATTGGACTATTAATTATGTATGAAATTTATTAAGTTCTTTTTTTTCTTATAAACTCTCTTGCAGATGCATATAACAATCCAGCAACCAATACAACTAATGCCCATAGATGTTCTCCAAACCAATTAACACCTTTACCCGCAGAAGACAACAACCAAGACACAATAGAACCAATAATACCTGGTATTGTAGAAGCTACTTTTCCTGCAAGGGTAGAAAGTAATTTACCAAGATTTGATAATTGTTTCTTAACCCAATCTTTAACACCATCTTTTGGAGGAGGCTTTGGTGTAGTTCCACCACCACCAGTTGTAGGAATAACAGCCTCAACAATAACTCCAATAATCATTCCAAAAGCGGTTAAAATACTAACAATTGTAATGCCTTGTTCTCTGAATAATGTTCTAATTCTTTCACCCAATGTAGTGTCTTCTTTTAATACTTTGTTTATAGTCTCTTTGATTCTATTTACCTGACTACGTAGTTTATCTTTATTAACATTAATAACTTCCAATCTTGCACTTCTCTCACTTTCTAACTCTTTGATTCGACTACTTATCCTTTCTATTTGAAATTCATCATTGTCTGCTTTGGCTTGTTCTAATTTTGTATTTTCTTTTGCTAAGTCTTTATTTGTTTCATTCAGTTTTGCCAATTCATTTGCTATCTCTTCTTTGACTGTTGTCATTGCATTTGCTATTCCATCAATCTCTCTTTTTGTCCAATCTGTTTGTGTTCCTGCTTCACTACTAACACTTTCAATGAATGATGTCTCTAATGTTTTCACAGATGTTTCTGCATTATTTGCAGTTTCTAATAGTTCTTGTGCTTCTTGTTGTGATGATACATCATTATCAAGATTCTTGAATTTTTCTGATAATAAATCAGATTGTGTCTCTCTCAACTGGTTTTCTATTAAAGTTGTAAGCTCAGCTCTACCTTCTTTAAGTCTTGTAGCAGATGGTTTAAAATCATCTACACCTAATACATTCCTAACAAAATCAACACCATATTTCCTTTGCAAAGTATTAAATGATAAAAATGTTGCTATTTCATCTGGTGCATTGGAACGATAATATGTTAATGCAATATCCTTTCCACCTTCATCTTTAACATATAACATTGGCCTTCCAAAACCATCACTCTTGAGAGACAAACCTTTGATTTTACGTTTAGGTTCTTCATTCCTTTCGTAAAATCTATCTATCATTTTTTGACCTATACTATTACGCAGAGTTTTCCAATCATCACCGGTTAAATCATTCAAACCAGCAAACTGACTATTTAATGTTCTCTGAAACTGCTCTTCATCTGTAAAAGATGTTTCTGCTTCTTCATCATAATCCTCCCTGTCATACTCAGGATTTTCATATTCAGCCATTATTTATTTATTATTTAAAAATATTTTTTATCTTTTAATAAAAACATGTCAGCTTACGGAGATAAACTAAACCCTTACAGAAAATTAAGAGAACCACGAGGTGTGAGAGGTATCCGCCAAAGTGTAGTAATAACAAATAACCCTTCAACTATTGACCAAAATCAACAATTGTTAGTGAGATTTCCTAATCTAAGTGGTAATGATGTTATTGTTCCCGGAACAGTCAGATTAGCATTTGAAATTGAACTAACCTCTAAAGATGCAAATGCAACTATATTTCAAAACATAGGAAGAGCAATAATTAAGAAAACAACAATTAGAATTAGTGGAAATGAAGTTATGTCCATTGACGATAGTGACATCTATCATTGTTATATTGATTTATGGAAGTCTATTACAGAACGTGTAAATATGGTATATCAAGGCATTGGCAAAGAGAACATGTTGAAACATAGAGTGGGTGCAGGAAACGCAACAGCGGATAAAGAAGATCAAGCCATCGCAAAAGCATATGGAAACAGGTTTTGCATCCCACTTGATTTTGAATTATTGGAAACCCATATGCCATTTTATCAAGCTGGATTAGGAGATAGACTTGAATATGAACTTACATTCAATGATTATAATAAAGTAATTAAATCAGGCGATGCAACTTCATCTTATACAATCAAAAATATTTGTTTGGAATTTGATATTGTTTCTGATACTGAATTAGCAAGACAAATAAGACAGCAAGTTGATGGTAAAATGGTTATTTTGTATGACAGAATACTAAGACACAGAAAAATAACTAAAAACAAATCTGATACACTATGGAATATCAATCTAAATGTTCCTGCAAGAAGTATGAAAGGAATTCTTATGCTATTCGAAGATCCTGAAAGGGCCAGCACAGAAGAATATTATAATCCAGAAATTACAAAAGTGGAAATGACAATAGAAGGGATTCCGAATCAATTGTATAGTCAAGGAATGAAGTCCCACCAACACTGGGACGAAATAAATAAATTCTTTGCTTTGAATTCAAAAAGAAACAAAGAAACAAGTATGGTTGTTAAAGATTTATATTTTACTGATACAACAATAGAGAAATATCTAACGAACAGGTATGCTTTATGGTTGGATTTACGTTCAACTGATGATAATACACTTCATGGTTCTGGAAGAAGAATTGAAAATGCATCAGAAGGTATCACAATACAAATAACGAAAGAAGCAGGAGCAGATGAACCAATCAATCTTTATTTGTTTGTTATACAAGATGCACAAATCAACTTTGAAGATGGTAGATTTAAAGAAGTCAGTTATTAATATTTTTTTTACAAATAAAAATGGAACTACCAAAATATCCTCATTGTGCTATTATATGTGGTCAAACTGGATGCGGGAAAACAGAGTTTGTCCTTGACCTTTTGGAAGAGGAATATCGTCAAGTATTTAAACATATTGTTATACTTTGCCCAACCATTCAATGGAACAAGGCTTATAAAAATCGTGAGTGGATTGGTGATGTTAGAAAGCCTAAAACAAAAAATATAACAATTGTTAATCCTATTGTTAATGGAGAAGAAAAACTACAAGAACTACTAAGAATGTTCTTTAATAAATATGCTGGTCATTCTACTCTCTACATTATTGATGATTGCAGTGCAACGAAAGAACTAACAAAGAAAAAAGATATGTTATCAGAATTAGCATTTTCTGGTAGGCATGCAGAACAATCAGTGTGGGTTATTTCGCAGAGATATAATTCTGTGTTAAAAGATTTAAGAGAACAAACAAAATGGCTATGCATGTTCTACACAAAAGATAGAGATAGTTTTGAAAATTGTTTAAGAGAGAATGATGTTATTCCTACTTTGGAAGAACGACAGAGAATAAAAGAAGAACTGAAAAAAAAGAAGCATCGTAAGTTAATTTTGAAGACTGACCAGCCTACTGGTTATCGGTTGGTTGATTGATTATTTTTTTTTTTTAGCAATGATTAAGTAATGTTTATGCAATGCTATAGCAAATCTTAAGTAATGCTTATGCAATGTTTTAAGTAAAATAGCAATACTAAAAAACAATGCTGTTAGAAATATTATCAATCACTGCAATCTTATCAATAATCATAACAAACACTGCAATCTTATTAATAGTCGGATATGCGATGTTTTATTTTTTAAAAATAAAAAATAAATTACATAAAATAAAAATGAATGCTGAAGAATTATTACAAGACATTGAATGTGAAAGCACAGAAAATAATGAACAAGAAACAAAACGTGAGCGATTATCAGCCATTGTTGCTGGTGGTGGTAGTAAGCAGTATCTTGGTAAAGACTTACAACTATCAGACATTGATACAATGACAGCAGAACAAATAAACAAACTTTACTGCAGATATGAAGCAAGATTGGGAGCAAGTATGACTAAGACATTGGGTAATTCTTTCATTAGCTTATACGTGATGGGTGTATCAAAGTATTTCAATGTTGTTTATCCACCTAAACTGATACAAGACTTAGAGGAAGACCCTTTTATCAATCACGCTTTGACAAGTTCGTGTTGTGAATTGTACTATAGATATGGAATGTATCTTGCTCCTTTAACTGCAATGCTAACAACAGCAAGACATATTGATTTTAATAAAAAAGAAAATATCTCCTTAGAAAAAAATGAGTGAAGTTAATGAAAAGATGAGTGAAGTTAATGAAACTGTTAAAACAAAAGACCCAAGACGAGTATCTGCTGGTAAGAAAGGTGCAGAAGCAAGAAAAAGAAATGCAGAATTAAGAAGAAAGGAGGCTGATACTATAAAGAAAGAAAACATGGAATTAAAATCTATAACAAGAGATGATGATGATGTGCAAACAAACAATTCACAGAATATAAATATATACAAAAATTATATACCATTATGTATAACAATTGGAGTTGTTGGAATAGGATTGTATATGTACAAGTCTAAACAAGTTGTACCACAACAACCTATGATGCAACAACCTGCACCTATTATACAACAAAAAGAAATTGACCCATTTGAATTTAATTAATTTAAAAAAAATAATATTCTCATTAAAAAATGACAACCTCAATAGACGGAAAACAAATTGCAAACATGTTATATCATGCTGGAGTGGAAACTGTATTAACTGTTGGATATTCAGAACTTGGTAGAAAACTATTGAAAAGACCAGCACCAAAAGTAGATTTTAATATGACAGATATTGGTATGTTGTCCATTGATATATTACTTGCAATGGCAACAAAGGATATGCTTGTTAAGCAAGGTATTATTCCTGCAGATATTATGAAGTAATTTTAATATTTTTTTTTTCCATTATATAAAAATGGCAAGTGCAGTAGCATTAATGGTTGGAGGAGCAATTACAAACGCCGTAGCCTTTTCAGGTAGTAATTATTTATTTTCACATATGGGTAGTAATAGTGATGAAGAGAGAAAGAGGCATGATAAGGCGATGGAACAATTAGAATCAGCAACAACTGCGTGGAATGAGAAGAGAACAGAAAGATTGGATTTTATTAATGAACAGTTAAAAAAGGAACATCATGCTTTGAATGAGTTCAGTGATGCTGATACTGCTATGAAACAATATTATTATATTACAGGAAAACAATTGCCAGATAATTTATCCACACCATTACCACCAAAACCTACATTAAGTGATTTTTACACTCCATCAGAAGACCAGAAAAATAGAGAGATTGCATTTGTTGTCGGTGGTATGGCATTGACAGGATTTGTTGCTTGGAAGTTGATGTAGGTAAAAAAAAATTATTTTTTGACATAATCTTTCTTTGGAAAAACTAAATCATAAGCATGATATTTATTTTTTTTATTATTCTTACATGGTTTCAAACCAAGTGGTCTTACATAAAATGGTGGTTCTTTACCTTCTATCTTCTTTGTGAGATGTGCAGGACTCCATACTTCACCATTGTCTTTGAGAGTTAAAATTACACTCACACCATTGTCTGTGTTAATTTCTCTGTAGTCAGTGATTGTATAAATGTTGTTGATTTCTAAATCAGTCCATTTCTTTGTGTCAAATTGACTTTGTTCCTTTAACAGCTCTTCAAACTCTTCTTTTGTAGGTGTATAGTCATCATCAAGCAATTGTGCTATATTTTGCGTTTGTGCGTTCTTTGACATCTTTTTATATATAAATATTTTTTCTTAAATAAAAATAAATGGAGAAGATATACTATAGTCCAAAAGGTTTCTGGAAAGGACACTCAGCTGTTGGTAAGTTAGCAAAAGAAGCAAAGGTTAGTCAGAAACAAGCATTAGAGTTCTTAAAGAAACAAGCAGTATGGCAAATATATTTACCTGCACCTAAGAAAATAATAAGACCAAAATTTGATGTGTCTGCAGAGAATGAAGTTCATCAGGCTGATTTGTTGTTTTTACCTCACGATACTATTGGTAGGAAGACATACAAGTATGCATTGACAGTGGTTGATATTGGAACAAGATATAAAGAAGCCGAACCTTTGACGTCGAAAGATAGTAAAGAAGTTGCAAATGCTTTTGAGAAGATTTATAAAAGACATTTGAAGTATCCTAAACTATTGCAAGTTGATCCTGGTAGAGAATTTATGAGTTCCGTTTCAACTTTGATGGAAAAGCATAATACCAAAATAAGAAGAGGTAGAAAAGAGATACATAGAGACCAAGGAATAGTAGAAAGATTTAATAGAACCTTAGCAGAAAGATTGTTTGGTTATCAGTATGCTAAAGAGATTGATACTAAAAAAAGAAACAGAGAATGGGTTAAGAGATTATCTGATGTTATTAAAGCATTAAATAAGGAGACGAAAAAACCTCCTCCAATTATAACAAGAAAAGTTGATGCTGAAATTTGTCCTTATGCAAATGTTAGATATTTGTATCAACCTGGAGAATTAGAAGGTGGTGGAAAGAGAAGGGCTACTGACCCAGTATGGTCTGTTGATATACATAAAATTGATTATCACATTATAACGCAAGGCATAAGAGTTTATTATTTGAAATCTCCTGCACCTAAGAGAGGGTTTGTCAAAGAGGAATTACTTATTGTTCCGGCTGATACCCATACGCGTATGTCGTAATGCCATCGTCAGTTATGTATCTTTTTGTGTCTAAAGGAGAAAGTGTAGTCTTATTTACTTTTAATCCATATATGTTGTGATGCATTGAGCGTAGCATGTTCATTGAGTGTGTGTATTTCTTTTTGTTGAATAATGCATCTCTGTAGTTTTCAAAATTGATTTGTTTTTTGATTACATATTTTTTTGTTCCTTTCGCTTTTTTGATGACTTGTTCATCTGCTCTTAATACTGAATATAATTTAGGACGAAGACCAATATATTCTGATATTGGAACACCAGCACATTCATCCTTCATCTTACCTATGACCTTCTTGTTTGTTTCATCGTATAGTGGATGTTCTTTTGGATAATCAGAGAAATCGTATTCATCTTTCATTTCAGACATATCTTTGTAAGCATCTTTGGTTTTGATATCTACTAATAAACTGTCTGTGTCGGTGTACAACAAGGTGCAGTTATTACCATACTTTTTTTTCAATGTATTATAATACCAATCATACATAAGATGTTTTGATAAATCTAAAACACAGAAGCCAACATATATTGGTTTATTTAGAGTTAATCTTGTTTTATTCACTTGAATGGCAGATAACTCATCAGAGAACTTTACTCTACGATTGAAGTTTGGTTTGGCTATTATCTTGCGGATTTTTTCATTTTCACTGCCATCTGTTTTGACTAATTTAATATCAACTCTTTTACGTATGTTTTCCATTGTTTTGCCAAATACTGAGTTGTTCATAAGTTTAAAGAAATCTTTTTCAAATGTAGTCTTTGCTTTTTTACGTAATTCTGTATTCAGACGTATGTAAGGTTCCATCCAAGGTTTCTCATCAAATTCTAATATTCTGTGTATTTTTGTTATTTTCATACCAAGTTGTTTGTATAGTCTCAAGTTCTTGTAATGTACTACATATTTCTTCTTATCCATTAGATTGGGGACAAGTTTTTCTGTTTTTAACATACTATTTTCAATTAGTTCATTTTGATAGTCGGATAACCATTCTTTTTTAATTGCTAATTTTTCAGGTGCAAGTGGATAGTCGTTATGTAGTTTATGTAAATGTTTGGGATATTCTAAATCTACTTCATATATTCTTCCTCTACCTTTTTGTAATTTTGGAAGTTTTCCATCTATTAAATCTTTATTAGTTATCCATTTGAAACCACCAAATGGAAGTGGTTGGCTCATTGAATGACCATATAAATTATTTTCATCTAAATACATTATGTAATTGTCTTCTTCATTTGGATTATAATCTGCTACATATTTATTGTTTGCTTTTGCGTGTCTTTTAGAAACCATACTTATTCCACCTCTCATTCCTTTTTCAATGAAAAGATGCATATCCAAATCTGATAGAAGTTGTAATTCTATTTCTGTGTATTTTAGAAGAGCATCCCAAGATAGACCAGGTGCAGTGTAGTAATGTAGAGGGTCAAGTTTATAGTTATTCATACAGGTTTCTCTAAACTTTTGAAAAACATCTGCAAGTAAGAGAACATCTGTTTTGAGATATAAATCATGATAATCACCAAGTGTTTTACAGTTAAATTGTTTCCATACTTTTTGAGCGTGTTCATAGTCTTTTTGTTTGATACTTTCATCTGTAAGACTGCTGTAGAATTTGTCTATGGGTGGTAGTTGTGTTTCATCAAATCTATCAAAACTATCAATGTATTCATATGGATAGATACCTTTACGAGCAAGAAGATGTGAGTTAGTTGTATGTTTTACAGTTAATGGTAAGTCTGATTTGTTGAGTTTTTTATATCTTGTATTGTGACATTTTTTACATTTTGCTGTTAATAACCAATTTTCATTGATGTTTATTTCTTCTGTACCTTTACATTTTTCACATTCTGTTCTTACACCAATTGCTCCATCTACCAACTTTTCAAGAGAGGAAGCCATAAATTGAAAACTGTCTAAGAATTTCAGTTGTCCAATACTGAATGAGATGAATTTCTCTGAATTATTTGCAATACAAGTAATGTTTCCACTTGCTTTGTGTATTTTCTGCATTATTAGATGGCTATCATAACCTTTTAAGTTGTGGAAGACAACTGGAATTTTGGTTTTATTTGGTTTGATTGCAAGTTTGAGATTACAAGATTTGTGTGCTGGTCCTCTGTATTCTCCAGTAAAATGACAGTGGTCTTTTACTTTTGGATTTTTTTCATTGTCAATTGGATTTTCACATATCCAGCAATGAGTAGCCTCTTCATAATCTTGTATGTTCTGTTCTGTCATTATTATTTTTTCAGGATGCTTGAAAACGTTGTTAATGTTTTCTACTTCACATTCTAAGTGATTTAAAAAAACTTCGGCTGTATCTTCACCTCTGTAGATTACCGGTTCTTCAGCTTTACCATCATATCTAACAACTTGATAACCGAATCCACACGCTTCGTGTTCGCTTGTTATTTCTGATTTGTCTCCTTTTTGTTGTGATTTGGGTTTGATTGTGCTTTCAAAGTCAGCATAGATAACATATGGAACGGGCATTTGATTTTGATGGTTTTTAAACTTGATAAAGTAGAAGTAAAACAAAGATCAGGAATTGATACAATTAACTTACTCCACCCATAAAAGACACCAAAGGGAAAGAAATACAAACATTAAGCGACCAGACCATAATGGAAACCCAAACAAAGGAAGGCCATAAGGACAGTTACTTTCCCACAAAATGGCCATATGGCCATCCAAAACCAAAAGACACAAGTGATACACACAGTAAGTAACAAACAACAACATAAATAAATCGCCACAGAAGAGCCGCCTTGGAACGGTCAGTGGAAGATTTCCACTGGGGGGCTTAAATCGATTTTACGTGGCCACAATCCTCGCCCTTACTTCCGTCGCGATTTAGACAAATAATTTGTTCAGTCCGCATGAAGGCCTCCTAACTCATCAGTGCAACATCTCCGTGAACACAAAAATCAAAGAACCACAGAGGTGAGACAACGGTGAGGACTCGACAGCAAGACCTTTTGATGGCATTTCTATTCGCATTGGAGATTTATTTATGCCTTCACAGTCTTCTTTATGTTCGGTTAGTAAATCTTCTCTTGAAAAACCGTGAAGACATCTTTCACAAAAGTAAGTAGCTCCGTGTTTGTTATTCTGATTACGAAGTAATCTATTTAGGCTTTTAATCCAACAGTAGTGATATTTTGTTTCCTTTTGTGTTTTTTCATCTGGATTATAATTTTCATCTATTTCTCCTTCTTCATTGTCATCAATTTCCTCTTCAACTTCTGTTATCAAAAGCAGGTTAATTCTTTCTTTATCATTTGATTGATTTGAAATATGATATGGAAATACAGTAAGTTTCTCTGTCTTTTTTGTGATTGTATATCCATAAACATTGATTGCTATATTGTTTTGTTTCTCAACTTTTGGTATTTGTGAGATTGGTGTGGGAAAGTCAATTCCTTCCATATTCAGATTAGGACATTTTTTATAACTATATACATTATTCAAGTTATTCTTTGCTGGATATAAGGCAGATTTTAATGCCCATTCTAAACATCTATTATCATTGTTTTTCATATTAATTATTGCTTGTTTGTTTGCTATTACTTTTGGAAGAGGAATATATGAAGAACCTTTGAGTGGTTCATATTTTGCTATGTTAACATAGAGTTTGATACAATGGTCAATTTCTAAACCTGTTGCGGTATTTGTGAATTTTTCAATCCATGTTTGTATATAAGTTGTTTGTTTGTTATAGTTTTCATCTAAATTATTTTCATTAAGAACTGCACATTGTTCTCCGTGTGATGCACCGATAACTTCTTTTCTTTCACCATTAAGTTCATCTTTAAAAAACTTTATAGATAACCCAATTGAAAATTTAATACCATTGTATTCTTTAATGTTTTCATTAATTTTATCTATAATGACAGATTTTTTATCATTAAACAAAATATTTGGGTCTTTATATTTATGAGCATCTATTTCATACGCTTTGAAGTAATTGCATAATGGTTTATCAACTAATTTCAGAGCACTTTTCTCTTCTTTAGTATCATCATCTATATCTTCATTATTAATTTTTTCACTTGTTTTAACAGCATTTTGTTGCTGTCGTTTTCTTTTCTTTTTATTTCTACGTCTTTTACGCAGATTATCTAATGCAGAAGTTTGTTGTGGTGCATCACTCTTCTGTTTCTCAATATCTAAGGATTTAAGACCCTTGTCTAAAGCCTCATCACTGATTCTTCCTTCACTATGCAATTGTATTAGTCTCTCTACAGAACTCATTTTTTGTTTTCTTTTAAACTATAAAAAAAATTTTTTAAATATAATAATAAAAATGGATATAGAAAAAGCAAAGATGCAAAATATATGTGCTATGTTGCCGTTAGGTTCAAATAAACCATGTAAAAACAAATCAGTAAAGCATTCTATATACTGCAAGGCTCATAATTTTATTATAAAACATAACAAAAGTAAAGTAGTGAAATGTTTGCAATGTGGTAAAGGTACTACAGCAAAATATCAAATCTGTGATAAGTGTGGTGGAAAGAATTTTAGAGAAAAACAGAGATATTTTAACTCTATAAAACCTTTTAAGCAGGAAATTGCAAGATTGAGTATGATAGAGTGTTAGTTGTTGAGGATGATTCAGGTGTTATTGAGAGGGCGATAATTTATTTTTTTTATGCTCAAGTCGGCGATATAGTTTGTATCGCCGTCGGAAAATTGTGGTATATTATATATATGTAAAGTGCTTCAATCGGCGATATAGCGAACGAAAGTGAGTTATATCGCCGTTGGAAGTCGGCGATATAGTTTGTATCGCCGTTGGAAAATTGTGGTATAATATATATGCTCCAATCGGTGATATAGCGGAAGAAAGTGAGGTATATCGCCGTTGGAGCATAATCTATATATATAGATTTATTTATGCAAATCATTGACCAATGAAATGGTCATCTCCTTGGACATGTGGTTTTATTGACCAATGGAGTAACGAAAAATGTAGGACAAAAGCAAAACCATAACGGCTACGCCGTAAAAACATTCTCCCTCTCGACCTCGTCATTCTGAATAAATATATTATAAGAAATTAGGCACTGCCCAGTCACGGGCATGGTGATTACTATGTCCATTTCAACAAACAATCAACACTATGGTCGGGGATTTTCAATTTAAAATTAACAAAAACAACTCTCTACACAATCATTTGAAGTAAAAAAATACATAAAGTAGATAGTGATTGAACAACACTCTAATACAATTGAACAGATTGGTTGCAAACTCATGGGAATCTTAATCTCTATATTATAGTTATAACTCTTATTTAACGGCCTCCGCCCGTCGGGACTTGAAGAAATAGATGGGCTGCATGATGCTTCCACGCAAAGCTGAATCCGATCCGCACACTAGTACTGGTAAACCGCTTAGTGGATCTAAGCCTGCCGCGGCATGCTGATAAACCCTACTTGTTTCATTGGGCGACAGGGCTTGAAATGTCATTTCATCTCAATGTCGGGTAAAAGTCCCACAAAATTGGAAGCAGCGTCTCCAAAATGACCTGTACAGTGTTGACGGGGACGTTAAACCTCAAATCAAACAAACAAAACTCTTATTTAATGCTTGGCTTAAGGTTCCTCAATACAGTTATTTCACTACATTTGGGGTACTGAAAAATCATATTGGCAAATAATTACCCAAAAAGATTTTTCATCAGATGGTAGTCCATGTAAATGTAAATGTAAGAATATGAAAGCCAAAGATTTTTATTCGAAAGTCTCCATTTTAGTAAATTATTGCATTTTTCCTTGGTTTTGCAAAAAAAATGACATCTCAATCCACAAAACCACAATGTATAAAATACTATCATAGAAATGTGGCTCAAGGTTGCCTAAATAGAACTGAAAATTAATGATTCCCAAAAATTCAAAAAATGTAATTATCTCACCTGGCACTATTTTAAATTCAGTGTATGGTAGCCAAAAAGGACCAGTTCCACCAATTTGGCAACAAGCTCATTGATTGGGTTGAGGTGTTGAAATCTCTTGCATTTAGCTTGTAAAATGATTGCCCTTCTTCGGTGCTTTTAGTACTTCATTTTACATATTTCATTCATGCAGTTTATAACAATTTATGCAATCACTGCACAAAAGTTTCACTGTGTTACTGATTGTGTTTACAGGATGGGTGCTTTGATATTGGATAAATCAAAACCAAATAATTGAAAATAAGATAAGCCAACAGTTTATCCCCATATTTGAACTGAAGGATTGAAAGCAGCCTGTTCAGCACCAGAAACTTTGTCCAAAAGGCCTCTGATCACAGCCAATAACTGCAATGGTATAGAAATTATTTTACCCATTGATTCACATGAGCCACCATAAATAAATAATTGATTTTTGCACAGGTGAACTTCTGGACAACACAAAGTTTATATTTATCTAATCCAATTAATGATCTGTTATGTCACCTACTTACCAATGTGTAGGCTGGTAAAAACTCATAGAAGCCCAATGCATTTAATATGTTTTGATGAAAAAAGTTTCAAAAATCTCATTTTCTTGATTTGTTTACAAGAAGCTGGGCCGAACAACACCAACCTGGAAAACGTTACACATAAAAATAGTTCGGAAATGAATGCACACTATACATAAATTAACGAACAAATTATGTTAGAAAGTACGTGAAATTAGTTGCAATACAGTTTCAAAAATGAATATTTTGTTTTAAATTAAAAACAATGGTGTACTATTGTAATTTTTGGAAATTAGTTCCAAGGCGTATGAATACGTTTTTTCCTTGGCAAGATGGATATCTCTTTCAATTTGACAGCTACAATAATTTATCAGTGATGACATGCTTCCAAGATAGGCGATGTCATAATGCTATATGCAGGAAGGAGGCTATAAAGCTGAATTTTCAAGGTATATTCATTGTTGATGGGCAAAATAAAATGTGGAATGGGCATAATTGATGAAATTGAGCAGTTCAGATTTACCGCAAAAAAGGAAGATATCATGAAGAAAAACATGTCAAAAAAAAAAATTCTGGTTTTCAATTCAGGTAGACTTTTTGATAGAAAGCTTTGTCCGAGTCGTTAGTATTTGTTGTGAACTATTGATCTGCAGCTGTTTTAGTAACTTTTAAAAGGTCTAGAAGGCGTTTTCATTTTTTTCCTGGTGAAAGTGAAAAATACAGAAATGCATTTATTTTCAAAGGCACTGAGATGTTTCTAATGCAAGAAAGTACTTGCTGTAATAACCTTTAGCACCTCTAAACATTCTTCTTCTAGGACAGGCATTTTAAAAGGAAATCAGGATCATATTTTGGGAATAAATAACATGCAAATCTGACACCTATATTTTTCTTGTGCAAATGTATTGAGGAACCTTAAAGTTACTAAAATATCCCCACCCCACCCTTACCATCACAGTACAATTCAGAATATCACTTTGAGCAAACATTTTTTTAAACATTAAAGGGCTTTAACTCCGCTGAAAATGAATTGATGTAAAACAAAAAAACATGAAACAGTCCCATTTAAGCTTTATCTTGCCAACATGTTGCCCCAGCCCATCGGGGCTTGAAGAAGAAGATGGGCTGCATGATGCTTCCACGCATAGCTGAAACCTACCCATGCACGAGTACTGGTAAACTACTTACAGGACCTAAGCCTGCCCAGGCAAAGCGGTGTGAGTCGGACTGTCCGTGCTTACAAACCCTATTGGTTTCACCGAGCGGCAGGGATTGAGAAGTCATTTCATCACAATGTCGGGTAAAAGTCCCACAAAAATGGAAGCAACGTCTCCAAAATGACCTTTACATTGTTGACGGGGCGTTAAACCTCAAATCAAAACTTACCAACATAAATTCATACTCCAAATTTTATGAAAATCAATCATGTTTCCTTCTCAAGATATTGGGCAAAACTGACGCACATCACGTGAACAAGTCTGTGAAATGAACACCCACTTAAACCCCACTTTATATAGAGAAAACTGGGGTTTACGGGTATACATTATTTTTCTTATTTCTGCTCCTAGACAATAAGGCGGTTCTAATGAGGACTTACAACCTATGAAAGCAGTGTAAATAAGGAAAAAATCACTGATTTTCATCAGAAAAGTAGCCACATTGGAGATGTGAAAAAATGCACGGATGTGTTATCGTAATGCAAAACCCAAACTAGAGGTTGTCAATATCAATTCACATGCAAAATTTGTTAAAAAACCATAAATTTGTTTACAAGATATTGAGGAGAAATGATGGAAGGTTGGGCCCAACCGAGTGTAACTGTTGGTTTTCTTTTGCTCCAGCATTTCCGTTGATTCTTGATGTTGAGTCCTCACCATTGTTTTATCTCTGAGTTGTTTTATTTTTGTGTTCTCGGAGATGTTGCACTGATGAGTTAGGAGACCTTCATGCGGACTGTTTAAATTATGTCTAAATCATGACAGAAGTAAGGGCGAGGATTGCGGCCATATAAAATCAATTTTAAGCCCCATCTGGGTCTACACTGTTTGCTTAAGTACAACATTTATGCAAAATTTTCCGCATTCAAACAAACTTGGCCCTCATATAACTGCACATGAAGTTAATGGACCCCTCCAAACTTATTAGGTGGGAGATTCCACGACCGTATATGGATAAAACGAACCTCCGTGGCCTCGTGGACAAAAGCGCTGACTTAGTTATTAAGTCTCACCGCTGCTGGTTCGAACCTGGCTCGGGTCACATGTAGAAGCCTCCGTGGTGCAGTGGTTATGCTACTCGCCTCGCATGATCGATAACGGATGTCTCCAGACATTCGGATGAGTCTTTTAACCGAGGTCCCGTCTCCGTTTGACCTTAGGTGTTGGTGAGACAAAAAACTCAAACACTCGCTCGGGTCACATGTGAGACGCCAAATGTTGCACTGGAAGGTCCGGGTACTCCGGTTTTCGACCACCTGTGATTGCCAATCGGCTCGATATTAGTTAACTAATTTTGAATGGGCCGTTATACCAAAACAAACAAATCACCCAGCAGGCACACGTCGCCGGGGCAACGTCAAATCAACGTCAGTAAAACGCCATGACGTTGATGTTACGTTGCATTTGTTTGATTTGAGGTTTAACGTCCCCGTCAACACTATAAAGGTCATTTTGGAGACGTTGCTTCCAATTTTGTGGGACTTTTACCCAACATTGAGATGAAATGACATCTCCAGCCCTGTCGCCCAATGAAACCAATAGGGTTTATTAGCATGGACGGTCCGCCTTGCACCGCGGTTCCTGGACAGGCTTAGATCCTCTAAGCGGTTTACCAGTACTAGTGTGCGGGCCGGATTCAGCTCTGCGTGGAAGCATCATGCAGCCCATATATTTCTTCAAGCCCCTATGGGCGGGGGCGCTATGTTACGTTGCATAAATGTTATGTGCCTGCTGGGCATGTTCTTTGAGTATGTGTATTCATCACACTCTCAACTTAGCCTATTTACAAAGTTGGTCAAGCTGACTGCATGAACATTAATAACAACAAGTTGGCTGCTTTTAAAAAGCATCCAATGTGTGTGGTCTTCTCGGTCTAAATTATGTTGTGAACAGACGAATATTATCATTTCATACTTTATCCACTTAATGTTTATTTTTAAATAATAGATCCTAGAACTTTCGTAAGAACTTGCAAATAAAAGTGCGAAGTTTGTTGCCTTTGAATCCTGTATAAGGACAAGAAGGGCTGTGTAGTGCTGACTAATCTTTGGGCCATTATCTAACAGCATGCATAAAATAAATCTGACTTTGGTATGGTTTAGGATGTATTAACTCTTATAAAGTCCAGCGCAAAACTTGATAGATAAAATATATGTCCGTGATTTCGACCTTAAGGCTACTGGGATAGAACTATCTATCAATGAGTTTAACGCATTCAAGAAGGTCAGTTGTCAGTTTTAAACGAAATAACTTACACTGTGGTCAATTTGCGGGACGATAGTTGCAAGAGTCGTATTCAGCGGACTGAAGGAACACATTGAACAGCCAGAAGCGTCTACATGGAAACCAATGTGGATTCAAAGAGAAAAGAGGGACAATTAACATGTTATTCACAAAAAGACTGCTTCAAAAGATATACCAGATTCAGAATGTGAATCTCTACGTGGCTTTTGTTCACATTACAAAAGCATTTAGCACACTCAGTCGTAAGGGACTTTGGAAAATTGTAACAAGTTCATATAAACGGTGCAGCAGTTCAACTTTGGTATACTTGCCCGGGTTCTGGATGGCATGTTTTCTGAACAATTGCATGCGACTAATGGAGACAAGCAAGACTTGTTCTAGCGGCATCGCTGTTCATTTTGATGTTTTCTGTAATGCTCTTTTTACGATGACGACTTACCTATCAGGTACGCTTTGATTGAGCTCTTCAACCTATGAAGGTTGCAAGATAAATCCAAGGTGAGACAGGGGTCTCAGGCGAGTTCCCTTCCGCTGATCGAATAGCAAAGGGTGTTCTCAAAGAAACGATGAAACAAAAAGAAGAAGAAAAAAAAAGTAACAATGGTTCTGAGCCGCCCACCTGAGTGCTGAGACTTTATGGCACCATTTGATTTCTATTTCTGAGAAGATTTTTAAAGGGTTTTACCATGGTAGCCATCTTGGTCAAGTGAACTGATAATGGATCCATTAGTTCTGGAGAAATTGTTTGAAGGAGTTTTACCTTTTATTGTCATGTGACCAAATTAATATTAATGGATTCTCCTTTGTTTGTTCCTGAAAGCTTTCATATGAAATTTGGTTACAAATGGAGCAGTGCTTTCTGTGAAGAAATGTTGTAATTTCATAACTGAATGACCTTTGGCCAAAGTCAGGGAATGACCTTGACCTTTAATACTCCAGTAGATTCACTCACTCAACAATTTAACTGAATCTACCAATTTTCAGATCACAGGCTGCAGTAGTTTCCGACAAATACACGTTTTAACATAGTTTTTTTACACTCTTTTTACTTTTTCTCATACAAACGTCTATGCGAATAAATTTGACCTTGGCATAAATTAGGTCAAGGTCATCAAGGGGTCATCATTTAAGGAAACTTATGGGAAACTTATGGGCCCAAATTCCCAATGCTAAATACCAACTTTCATGAAAATCGGCCAGGTGATGACAGAGAAGATGATTTCTGCAGCGTTTTACCCTTTATGGGCACGTTGACCATATTGGTCTTGTGTCCAAACTCATATTAATACATTTTCAATACAAATAAGCTTCTATAAGCTTTTATATAAAATTTGGTCACAAACGGCCCAGAGCCTCCAAGAGAAAATAAGGTTTAAATTTCGTATCAGAAAGGCCTTAGGCAAAAGTCAAGGAATTAACTTGACCGTGAATACTCATGTAGTTTCATCCACGCATTTAGCTAACTGCATCTACCAATTTTCCGATCAGAGACTGCAATGGTTTCCGAAAAAGACACAATTTTGTCTTTTTCCATTCAAAAGTCTATGTGACCAAACCTTACCTTAACGTAAAATAGGTCAAGGACATCCGAGGGTAATCATTTGATCAAAGTATGATGGACCCGAGTCCCTAATGCTACATACTAAGTTTCATGAAAATCCCCTCCCCCCCCCCCCCCCCCCCTGGTTCCGGAGAAGAAGATTTTTGAAGGGTTTTTACCTTATATGGGCATGGTGGCCATCTTAATCATGTGACAAAATTCATTTTGTTACAAATGGCTTGGTGCTTTGGTGCTTTCTGCAAAAATTAAACTACAATTTTCATAACTGAATGACTTTGGGCCAAGGCCAAATAATGGCCTTTTCCTTGAATATTGATGTAGTTTCATCCACTCATTTAGCTACCTTCACCTACCAATTTTCAGATTATAGGCTGCAATAGTTTCCGAAAAACACACAATTTTGGCCTTTTCACATACAAAAGTCTATATGACCAGATTTGATCTTGGCGTAAAACAGGTCAAGTTCGTCATAGGGTCATCGGTTGAATAAATTATGATGGATCCGAGTCCCCAATGCTACATACTAAGTTTCATGGCAATCTGGCTGTATATTGCTTCCAATTTTGTGGGACGTTTACCCATCATTGAGATGAAATGACATCTCATCTGTCGCCCAATGAAACTATAGGGTTTATAAGCATTGACGGTCCGCCTCGCACCGCGGTTCCTCAAAATGGGCAGGTTTAAAGATAAGCAGCTATAACCAGTACAGTGCTCATTCTTTCACCAGAAACTCAACTGCCCTTCTTGAGCCAGCGGAGGGAAGAGAAAGTAGAAAAGACTGGATTCAGTCTCAGAGAAAGAATATTGACGATGCTGCAGGTAATGAACCCTTGACCAACTGATTACCAGACATCTGGCTCCCATAACAAGTGTTTCTTCGAACACGAAGTTTTTGTACTGGCTGATTGAAGACTTCACTGTGTGCGTACAGTAAAACCTCCAGTAACAATCACCTCTGTATAGCAGCCATTTCTCTTCAGTGGCCACAATAATCCCTCTCAATGCATTTTGCTATATTTTAACCCCTGCTCTGCAGCCACCTCGACATTATTATTCTAAATAACCTCTGTATACAGCCAGAGTTAACTCCACTGCCAAAAATTGGAAGAAGATAGGAATATTTTCTTGTCTGGTGAGCTTATGTTAATTACTAGAAGTGAAGACAATGATCAGGAATCGATACAATTGCCTCACACCACACATCCAAGATGCCAAAGGGAAAGAAACACAAACACAAAATAACTCCATATTAATGAAAACCTCTCAAACGGAAAACCAAAAGGACAGTTACTCTCCCACAAAATGGCCAAACGGCTATCCAAAATAAAAAGATATTAGCAATACATAGTATTACATGCAAAGACAAACTATAACAATAATAATAAACCCACAACAGAAGAACGGCCTTGGAATGGTTAAATTAACCATTTTTATTATCATTAAGTAGAACGAGATCTATTGTTGTCACCTCGGTTGGGTGCGTGTTAGCGTTCCCGTCAAACTGCATAAAAGTTTTTCAAATGCTTATATCTCAACAACCACCCATCACAGAGCGCTCATATTTGGAACTTAAGTACCTGGGAGGGTCTTCTGACATTCAAAGAGTACAGACCCCTGTAATCATGCCCCTGGGTGGGGGCTAGAGGTCAAAATCTAGAACACCTATGTAATACTGTTTTGTTTTTTAAATGCTTATATCTCAAAAGTCACTCATCACAAAGCATTCGTATTTACAACTTGGATACCTGGGAGTGTAAACTGAGATCCCAAAACAAAACTCCCCTGAATTCATGCCTGGGGGGGGGGGGGGGGGGGTGGATGGGGTGGGGCTATGGGTCAAAATCTAGGACACCATTGTAATTTGTTATATAACTCGATCAGTTAAAGACACAATTGGTTATACATCAGCCAACCATGTGACATTGGTGCAAGTGTAAAGGGATGAAGGTCATGGTGATCTTCATTTCACAGTCTAGTGATTTTGCCTTATATTTTGAAGACTTTTTGTTGGAACAATGTCATACCTGGGATATTAGTGCCATGTGACCCCATGATTGACCTCAAAATATATCTAGGTCACTGACCTATTATTCATGGTTTCGTGATTTTGTGTATTATCTTGAATACTATTTGATGGAGTAGTCATACCTGGATTATTAGTGTCATGTGATTTTGCCTATTATCTCGAATGCAATTTGATGGAGAAATGTCATAATTTGGTTATTAGTTCCATGTGACCTGATGAGTGTCCTAAAATATATCTAGATCAATGTGACCTACATTTCATAGTTCACTGATTTTGCATATTATCTTGAATACTATTTGTTGGAGAAATGTCAAAGCTGGATTATTTATTCCATCTGACCCCACGATTGACCTAAATATATGTCGGTCAGTGTGACCTACATTTCATGGTTCAGTGATTTTGCCTATTATCTTGAATACTATTTGATGGAGAAATTTCATACCTGGATTATTAGTTCCATGTGACCTGATGATTGACCTCAAAGTGTATCGTGGTCAGTGTGACCTATATTCCATGGTTCAGTGATTTTTGCCTATTATCTTGAATTCTATTTGATGGAGAAATGTCATATCAGGATTATTAATATGAACTTGACCCAGATATTTTCAAGATGATCATTCTCAGCAAGTTTGAGGACGATCGGACCTAAACTGTGACATCTAGTGTGTTCACAAGATTGTTCTATGATTTGACCTACTGACCTATTTTTGACCCGACATGACCCATATTCGAACTTGATTGAGATATTGTGAAGATGATCATTCTGAGCAAGTCCGATGATGATCGGACCAAAACTGTGGCCTCTAGTGTGTTCACAAGGTTTTTCTACGATTTGGCCTACTGACCCACTTTTTGACCCGACATGACCCGTATAAAAACTTGTCCGAGATATTTCAAGATGATAATTCTGAGCAAGACTGGTGATGATCGGACCAAAACTGTGGCCTCTATTGTATTCGCAAGGTTTTTCTATGACTTGAACTACTGACCTACTTTTTACCCAACATTACCCATGTACGAACTTGACCCCAGATATTTTCAAGATGATCATTCTAAGCAAGTTTTAGGACGATCAGACCTAAACTGTGACATCTAGTGTGTTCACAAGATTGTTCTATGATTTGACCTACTGACATATTTTTGACCCGACATGACCCATATAAAAACTTGTCAGAGATATTTCAAGATGATAATTCTGAGTAAGACTGGTGATGATTGGACCAAAACTGTGGCCTCTATTGTATTCACAAGGTTTTTCTACGATTTGAACTACTAACCTACTTTTTACCAGACATTACCCATGTTCGAACTTGACCGATTTATTGTCATGATGGTCATTCTTACCAAGTTTGATGATAATTAGCCTAAAACTGTGGCCTTTAAGTTTTCATAAGAAAAGATTACACAGGCACGTCGGACGACGACAATGGACATCTCACAGTCACATAAGCTCACCATGACCTTCGGTCAGGTGAGCTTATAAATGTAGGTGCTAGAGCAATGAAAAGGTTTTTATAAAACAGCCACAGTGACCTTGTCCCCAGGACCCTAAAGTCAAACTCGCTCGAGATATTAGCATATCCAACATTTGTGTGAAGCTATATCAAAATTCATCAATAACTGAAGGCTCTAGAATGAAAACAATGTTTTTCTAAAAATAGCCACAGTGACTTTGACCTTGAGGCCATGACCTTGAAAGTTGAATTAGCTCAGCAACATTTGTGTGAAGATATATTTTAGATATTAAAATCCATCAAAAATGTAAGCGCTACAGCAATGACAGTTTTTCTAAGAATAGCTACAGTGACCTTGACCTTGAGGCCACAACCTTGAAAGTCAAGATAATATCATAAACAACATTTGTGTGAAGTTATATTGAAGTCTGTCAATAAATGTAGGCGCTAGAGTGATGACAACGTTTTTTCTAAAAATAACCAGTGACCTTGACCTTGAGGCCATGGCCTTGAAAAGTGGAACTGGCTTAAGATATCATTAGCAACATTTGAGTGAAGCAATATTAAAATCCATCAATAAATGGAGGCACTTGAGAGATGATAAATTTTTTCTAAAAATAGCCACAGTGACCTTGACTTTGCTGCAATGACCTTGAAAGTCAAACTTCCTCGAGATATTATCATTTGCATCATTTGTGTGAAGTGATAATAAAATCTGTCAATAAATGCAGGACCTAGAGCAAGTTTTTTCTAAAAATAGCCAGTGACCATGACCTTGACAGTCAAACATGCTCGAGATATTATCATAAGCAACAAATGTGTGAAGTTCAATAAATGTAGGCGCTTGAGCGTAAAACAAAGTTTTTTTCTAAAAATAGCCTCAGTGACCTTGGCCTTGAGGCCATAACCTTGAAAGTCGATCTTGCTCAAGATACTATCATAAGCAACATTTGTGTGAAGCTATATCAAAATCTGTCAATACATGCAAGGGCTACAGCGATGACAAAGTTTTTCTAAACAAGAGGTCCACGATGGACCTAATTTGCTTACCTGAGTTATGTTGTTTACAGGTTTTCTATATTTAGCTCTGACAGCCAATTTGTACACAGGAGCAGAACCACTTAAGCACTTTTGGTAGAGGGGTCACTCAAGGAACTTTTCTGTCGAAGTTTTTTTAAAATTGAGACATTGGAGATGTTCTTTTATGATTTTTCCGTCTTTACCTCTGCAATCAATTGGACATTTTGGTCAGCAGAGCAAACCCATTTCAGCTATTTAAGCAATCATCATTACATGATTGATTGTTTTAGTAAAATGACATGTCAACCCATGTGGGTCATTTTGTGTCGTCTCCCAGAGAAAGGGAGAAAGTGAGTGATATTGGAGAAAGACAAAAATGAAGGAAGTGGCTCGACGACCGGATCCGGTCTTCTAGCTTCTGAGTCTAGAACCCCGGACCCGGCATTCTAGACCTAGCGGCTGGAAGACCGGGTCCGGTCGTCTAGCCATCCTCGCATTGCCAGGCTAGAATGCCGGTAATAGAATATTTGATAACTATAATCCAGAAGGTAGCCTAAACAAAATTAGAAAGGAACATTTACCTGTCATGAATTATCCGCCATTTTGAAGCTACGATAGATTACTGTTGATTGTGTTTCAAGTATAAAATACACGAATTTCTGTAAAACATTCCAAAAATTAAATACAACCTGACAACCCTAATATTGGTAATGGACCAGCCCAATATATAAGATAGAAGAATCCACCAGGCATAAATGGGTTAATTTACCATGCATGTATGACATAGCATATGCTGTAGAAAGCCATCTGACAAGTAACATTTTAAGGTTCATCTTTACGTTTATGTGAAAAGTATTGATGTTACTACTTCATAGCATTCATTATAGCATTTAACAAGACATTATAGTTGATCAGCCAGACAAACGGAAAAACAGACAAAAACATACTAACCTCTAGCTGCTCTCTTTTTCCCGTGCTAGTAGATTTGAATAGTCTCCCGCCTTGAATACAATGGAAACTGATCCCATAATATTTCAGCCTAGGGTTCAGCGTCTTTTTCGATAGCTTTTTCTGAGCTGCAGAAATTGTTCTACTGTCGCGCTTCCAGAACTGAACATATTCTGCGTTCTGATAGCGCTGAATGGCGCTTTCAAAGACAGAATAGTCTTCGAACGTTTGACCTATGTGCAGTCTATGAGCCATCATGAGGCAATGACGGACTTTCCAGGGACAGCATTAAGTAAGTTGAGATAATTGCTTTGTTTGTTTGGAGTAGAAAATTACTACCATATTTAAAGTGTGTGATGTGTTGGCGGTGATAGTTTAAGACAATAGGATCTTTAAACTTTAAGGTGTCTTTGCGGTCGTTTGACCGCTCAATCAAAATTCGAATTGTTTGTAGCACTCTGTACAGTAAAATAATAGGATCTTAAAGCGTTATGAATTCTTTGAGGTCATTTGACCGCTCAATCAGGTAAATGGTTGTTTGCAACACACAGTAACTATATTTTACAACCGCGACAAACACGACAAACGCTGATTAATCACGTTCAATTTCCATCATATGTAAATAATAATAATAATAATAATAATAATAATAATAAAAACCAATACATAAGTCATAAGTGTCCCGCATTAATAGT
Organism: Lucinisca nassula; assembly: GCA_963580285.1. NCBI lineage: Eukaryota > Metazoa > Mollusca > Bivalvia > Lucinida > Lucinidae > Lucinisca > Lucinisca nassula. The sequence continues at coordinate 24,687,060 of OY757021.1, forward strand.
CGTTACATCTTGCCGTTACATCTAGAAAATTGCAGTTGCCGACGAAAGTTTTCTCCCCCTTCCAAAATGGTGGAAGGGGTTTGTCCGGTTCTTCATATGTATTTGTTTTCTGTTTTTGTTCGATTAAAACTGCCAAATATTATATTCCCGGCATTCTAGCCTTCCGTAATCGACTTGTCTAGAATACCGGACCCGGTCTTTTAGTCTCAGAGTCTAGAATGCCGGGTCCGGCGTTCTAGACTCAGAGACTAAAAGACCGGGTCCGGTCGTCTAGCCACTAACACTGGCAGTGTTAAAACAGAAGAAACAACACTCCCCTCTATCCGGTGACAGGACATCTCGGCCCCTAACAAACTCGGCCCCTGACAAACTCGGCCCCTAGCAAACACGGCCCTAACAAACTCGGCCCCCAAAACTAGAATACGTATATTTAAATGTTGGAATTCAATTATTATCAAACTTTTACACATAATTTTAACGTACATACGCCAAATTACTTTTTGAACTAATTTTGATGAAATTATGAGTAACCCATAACACAAAATTAGCCATGAGTTAAATGAACCTAATGCCGTTGACTGAACAAGTGTATGAATCGCTGCTCTGGGTCCACTCTCACTCAATCTCCGATGTAATTAATAAACCAATTGATTAAATGGCGTGTACTTACATCTCTGTTGTAATTACATCTCTGACCCAAGGGGTCGCTAAACTGTTGGGTAAGCTCAAGATACATAAGGCATCTGGGCCAGACGACCTGAATGCCAGGGTACTTAAGGAATGTAGTGCTGAAATCTCTCCTGTATTGGCCTTTATCTTCAATGAATCACATGCTCAGGCCACTGTGCCAGATGACTGGCGACAAGCAAGTGTTACCCCCGTCTATAAGAAAGGGGAAAAATGTGATGAAGCAAATTATAGACCAGTGTCGCTAACATGCATCTGTTACAAAACCCTGGATCATATATTAGTGAGCAATACCCACAAGCACTTAGCCTTTGAGAGCATTCTTACTGTCAACATGGTTTCCGGAGTCAAAGGTCTTGCGAAACGCAACTAGTTCAATTTTACCATGCCATTGTGAGCAATCTGGATGGGGTCATATACCGTGGCCACAAACAGACTGACTTGATCATCATGGACTTCGCAAAAGGCCTTTGACAAGGTACCTCACCGAAGGCAAGGCTATTATATAAACTGGCGTAGTTAGTATGGGATAAGGCGATCCGCACCTAGGTGGATTAGCTCATTGCTCTCTGTGCTCTCAGTACAAGTTGTACTTGATGACCAAGCGTCCGATCCAGTCCCAGTTTTATCTTGGGTCCCCAAGGTAAGGTCCTTGGACCGCTCCCTTTCTTGGTTTTCATCAATGAACCCCCGGTCCGTTTGTTTGCTGATGATTGTGTCCTGTATAGGAACATTCATTCTCCTTCTGACTGTCTTATTTTACAAGATGCCCTGGATCAACTTGCACAGTGGGAGGCCGATTGGCAGATGAAGTTCAATGTGGCCAAATGTCATTCAATGAGAGTGTCACGACACCCTCCGGACAAGCAAATTAAGTTTGACTATACTCTTCTCCAGCAAATTTTGGAGCATGTTCAATTCGCCAAATATTTGGTATCACCATCACTGACGATCTTGATTGGGGTCAACATATCTCTGAGATTACATCTAAAGCAACTAGGACTTTAGGATTCCTGAGACGTAATTTGGCCTTTGCACGTAGGCAGACAAGGGATGTTGCATATAAACATTGGTTGGCCCTCAGCTTATGCATCACCCATTCGGCATCCCTATGTTAAAAACAGATTTAGCAGGTGGAGAAGGTGCAGAGGACAGCTACTCGATGGATCTGCAGGCGATTGCGAAATAGAAGAAGCATCGGTAATGAGCTAGAGTGGCCATTCATGGAGGCCCATCATGAGCAGTCCTCTTTAACCTTCTGCTATAAGATACACTCTGATACAGTGATGTCAAACTCAATTCCAACACGTCCCAATTACAGCATCGGTTTCCGCGATCTTTTATCATGCATATAAAACGATAAATATGCTCAAATTTTCTGTGAACCCTATCCACCTTCCAAAATGCTTCTCGGAAACAAAAACATAGTATTTTAGGACCTAAATGCTGCTAGGGACTGAGTTTTTAGTTACGGAGTTGAATATGGGCCGAGTTTGCTAGGGGCCGAGTTTGTCAGGGGCCGAGATCGTCAGGGGCCGAGTTTGTTAGGGGCCGAGATGTCCATAAATCCTCTATCCTTACCTGCTGCAAGGACAGTGGGCATTGCCCTCTGAAAGCCAATATTTAACAGTTGGACGCCCCATTGACACAAAATACACGTCACCTTTGCCTCACCCAACCATCCCTCAATCATCAGTACATTAATACTACTTTGATATGGGATATTTCAATGCAACAGACCTTAGATGAGCCGTACTGTTTAATCAACTTTTTGTTCAAATATTAAAGAGAAGCATTTCTGTGAATTGGGTTTGAAATTCAAGGTCATCCAAGGATCATTCATGTGAAATTATTTTGACACTGGACCATTAGCCTAGGAGGAGATGTTGTTTAAAGGTTTTTCCAAAAATACCTCTGTCGACCATTTTGTTCAGCGGAACGGAAACATTTTAGCAATTAATAAATATTCCAGTGAAATTATTTTGAAATCGGACTATTAGCCTAAGAGGAGATGTCTTTAAAGGTTTTTTCTATTTTCAGCTCTAGTGGCCATTTTGTTCATCGGAGCAGAACTATTTTAGTAATTTTATTAGAGGGTCTTCAGAGGATCATTCCTGTGAATTTATTTTAAAATCAGACTATTAGCCTAGGAGATGACGTTTAAAGGTTTTTCTATTTTTACCTCTGGCGACCATTTTGTTCGGCGGAGCGGAACCATTTTAGCAATTTTGGTAAAGGGTCAGCTAAGGAATATAAAGTGATCACAATAGCTCACCTTGCCGTGCTTAGGTGAGCTAAAAATAGTCACAGTAACCTTGACCTTGAGAGTAAAACTAGCTTGAGATACGATCATAAGCAAAATTTCTCAGAACTTATGTTTAGATCCATGAATTAGTGTAGGCACTGGAGCGATGAGTTTTTTTTCTAAAAATCGTCACTGTGACCTTGACCTTGTGGCCATGGATTTTAAAGTCGAACACGCTCCATACATTATTTTAAGCAACATTTGTATAAAGTTATATTAAAATACGTCTATAAATGTAGGCACTAGAGCAATGACAAAAAGTACGTACATACGGGACAAATGCTATATCCCCCTCACAATTGTTGTGCAAGGGGATATGTATGTACATGCCAAATGCTATATCCTCACTCACAACTATACTATTCATGAAAAAGTAGGGGATATTCGGGATATTCCGTGAGAATAGAATAGAATACAATATTTTGGCACGGTTTTCATCGCTTCTCTTGATGTGAAACCAATTAACTTTATGTATGAATATAATATTTATATGAATATTCGGAATCGGATACGAAAAAATACTTAGAAAAATGAAAATTAGGCCGAAAATAGGTCCGTTCCGGTTATTGCAGGTCCGTTCCGGTTATTGGGTCCGTTCCGGTTATTCAACGCACCGTCAAATATCGGGTATACCATGTCAATTGACTTATTGATGCGAGATTTCAGTAAAATTTTCTGTATTGACTGTTAAAGTACTGTATGAAACGATTTTATGAACAAATTCGTTATAAGAACCATGATTCGGCTAACAGAGGCTCAACGTTGGAGAGCATGCTCCAGTCCAGAAGTACGCAGTTGCAGAAAGCAAATGTTATGAATACTAAGTCAGTTGTCAGTTGATTATGGGCATGATATCAAAGGACAGAAGCAGTAGCCGATTTGCAGAGAAGTGGACACCAAAACAGTACTAATGGACTTGATGAATGCCTTGTCAAGCAAGCATTATGCAACCGGAGACCGACGTCAACTGATGTTCAGCAATACCTGCTCCGAATAAGAGTGGTTAATGTCTCTGGATGAGTCGAAATCGCCTTCACTCAAATGACCTTAAGGTACTGTGTCCCCAAGTTGAACTGCCGTTGAAAGCTAGGCACCATAGAGCACATTTTACATGGTGTACACAGCGCAGACGTTGGAACATTAATCAGTGTTATCACGTTATGTTCAGTGACGAATCCCAGCTTAACTTGGACCTTCCTGATGGTCGTAGATGTCTGGCGTCCTACTGGTGTACGTTATACAGACCTGGCTAGAGTTGCTTAGGACAGATATGGAGCAGGGTCTGTTATGGTATGGGGTGGGATCACCATGACTGGAAACACAGACTTACATGTGTGTGAAGGCCGAGTTACAGGACTGTACTATCCTGAAAACGTGTTGGCTCCTCACATGATACCGTTTGCTCGACGCCATGGTCATGAATTCATCGTTCAGGATGAGTCCGGAGCCGGGATCCTGGGTGAGCTTGGTGCAGCACTTCAAGAAGAGTGACGAAGGATGCCTCAGTTCACGATTCATAAGACTAATTGGAAATATGTGACAATGATGTATTGCCTTCAGCGACAATCGAGACAGTACAACACGTTATTGAGGGCTTGTGAAAAATGAGGTTGACGCTTAGAAGATTCGTTGCCATGTCGCTACATAATGACGTGATCATTGGAATTAATGTGTGGTTCAATTTATGGATACTTGATAGTCCTTTGAATTAAATGCATCTTGGCCAGGAAGCGTTTTATTTATTTCCTTATATTCCACCTGAAAGTAAAATATCGCCTACTTTTTGTGAACTATATATTGTGCAATGGGATAATTAATCCCCTACTTTTTGTAAACAGTATATGTTGTGCGAGGGGATAATTAAGACTAATTCTGCTTTTAAAAGGTTATTGAGAAGGTTTCAGTTATTGTTTTTCTGTCTTTTTACAAGCCGTGTCTCCTCAAAAGAATCCACCTTTGGGACTGTTCAAAGTGGTCTTAAAGACTACTTTTGAACAGCCCAAAGGTGGTCTTAATAGAGGTCTTAATTACTGTAATTCTTTTGATCCCAAAGGCAATGAAGTTCAACTGATATTTTTCTATTGGCACCTCGCTTCTGCCTTAGTGATATTAAAACCTGTGGGTTCAAAGTCAAAATCTTGAAAGGCAGGGTTGAGGGTCTAAGCAGGGCTGGGAAGAATAAAACATCTCATTTCAATCCTCTTCCTCTTTTTATTCTTAAAAATGTATGAAACGTAAGCAGTTATTTGGCAGCTAAACATGCAAAATGGATACAGGCAGTCTGATGTTAACCCTTAATTTATCTTGCTGTTCACGACAACCCCTATCTTTGCAAACAGTGTGGATCCAGATCAGATGGCTTCTGAAGAAGCCATCTGATCAGGATCTGCACTGTTTGGCATTGGGTTTATGAATTTGGAGCAATAAATTACATCAAGTCAGAAATGTGTGCCGCTTCAATGAATATTCAGCAAGATAAGGATTAAGTTGGGGATAATGTTCTCAAATTCTTCCAAGAAAATATTGGTTGTAGGTACTAGCTAGAACCACATTGTCTATACCACTGCTTTTGGAGTCAATAGCAATTTTCATGTAAAGCTAACAAACTAGGAATACAATGTATCAAGATTACATATACATGTATGTAGACAAAAATGACTTCATTCATTTTTTTTTCTCAAAATGCATGGGTTTTATCAAGACATGACAGGTAACTAATTTTCTACACAATCCTTACACTTCTGTTTGGATACAGTATTTTTGTCACTGATTTTACTGTTGGGATTTAACATGTTAATCTTTGAAGCTGATTTGCATGGTCAGGTCTAAGATGAAATGGCATTATATCAAAAACCATACATATATGATGAAGCGTAGTGGCTCAAGTTACTGTGGGTAATAAGAAATGTTTTCACCAAACCATAGTTAATGGAGATATTTTCAAAATATTTTTTCTTATTTCCCACTAAACCATATACAGTCAAACTTCAATTGGCTCAAACACCTTTGGGACAATAAAATTTGTTTGAAACTGAGATAGTTCGAGCCACCGATGGTTGATCATACAGCCTGGTCAAGAAGCATAATATGGGTATCTTTTAAATTTTCTTCAAAATAAATGTATATTGTGTGTACTCATTAGAATAGCCTCATTGAGGCGATTCTAATGAGTACACACGATATACATTTTCAAGATCAAATTAGACAATTATCCCAAATATATTTATATCTGCAGTAACCGAACTTTTTTTTTCCAGGGGACTTAATTAAGCACAAGTTTGAAACAGCCATTGAAAACGAACCATTGGTGTTTGAGCCATCAAAGTTTTGTGCTGTATTGTGGTATACATTGTGTATATTGAATCAGCTCAAAAGAATCACTTTGTCTAGGTATTTGTAACAAGCACACATATGGTATGTTTCTAACTAGAAATAAATGAAATTATCCCTAAATTTTTCTCCCTTATCCTTGTCCTGCCAAATAAATTTAACCACTCCCACTGATTTTCAACCAATGAAAATACTAGATGTTATTTATTCATTTACCTAGTCTTACAAATTCATGAACTGAATGTCAAACAGTGTATATACTGATCAGATAGCTCCTTTACTTCTTCAGAAGCCATCTGATCAGTATCAACACCGTTTGCAAAGGTATAGGATATCCTGGTTCAACAGGACAAGACACCAAACATTCCCTATATCTGCTCCTTTGATGACGTCATTTATCAGTCACACAAATAATACTAACAATGCATGCAAAAACATTCATTAACCTTTAAGATGCCAAGAAACAATGTATCTGTAAATGTCATCTGCATATGACGTCTGCTGCAGCTTCTCACAAACTTTTAAAAATATTTTTGCATACAAACAGTGAGGAACCTGATCAGACTGCTCCTATAGGAGCAGTCTGATCTGGGTCCACACTGTATGCAACGAATACATTCGAAGTAATCAGCAGACGACAGTTGTCATGATTGGCATTTTATGGGTCAACATTAACACCTCTCGGCGTTTGTAACCAAAAATAAGGGTAAAAGTTACATATTCAGGGGAGTACACTCTTTTAAAATATTTTTCTGTCCCTTTGTCAACAGGGGGTCTACTCTTAAGAAAAGAGTAGATCCCTGTCTCTGAGGGGACTAAGTTAACAGAACCTCAAATAGCAAGTCCCAAAAGTTTGTTGTTTTTTTCCCCCAAAATTTGCCTCCTTGTAAATAAGGGCAGAAAACAAGTCATGCATACCTATTCCCCTCCTTTTTTTTAAATTACAGCTGACTCCAGTTATCATCATCATCATCATCAATAGATTTTTGATTAACGTTATCTCAAACACTCAACCTATTGCCCAAGTCAAACCAAGTTATCGGAACTACACAGTGAGTATTGTTGAAAATTTGTGAAATATTCAGTCTCAAACTACTATTATATCAAACCTAATTTTCCAGTCCTATGGAGTTTGAGATAACCAGAGTCAACTGTACATAAAAAGGTGATGAACAACAGAACATAAACAAACACAGATGAATGTTGCAATGTTTTTACCCCACTATTTTGACTTTTCTCAAACTCTCGGTGTTGACAAAAACAGGTGTTTAATGCAGACAATAACATGTACATTATATGCAAAATAATATAAAAATACTCAAACACTGGCTCTGCAAAGAAGATAATGCGACTGGACTATCATTTCAAAGGTAAAAAACAACTGATTTTGCAAACAGTACATTTATTCTGAGTCTATACTATATTTTCTGTTTTTCTTTTTTCCAGACCTCGAAAACATCATATAAAATGCAATTTAACACACACATTCATATATACATGAGAAAAGAGCTATTAAGTAGTAAAGCAGTTGATATGTGTAATGATGACGACAGGCTATTTTATTTCATGCATCAACAGCTACCCTGGCCCTGAAGTTCAAAAACACGGTTTAGACAAATTTCATTCTCCACCAAAGTGTGCATAAAAAGCATCTTTAACTCTTATTTTGCTGTTCACGACAACCCCTATCTTTGGAAACGGTGTAGATCCAGATCAGATGGCTTCTGAAGAAGCTATCTGATCAGGATCTACATTGTTTGGCATTCAGTTTATGAATGTGTAGCAATAAATTACATCAAGTAATTTGATTGGTTGATAGACAGAAATGGGTGTGGCTTAACTGAATATTCAGATAGGTAAGAGTTACAGTTCTTTGATGAGCAATAGAAATCATATTTAACCCTTCTCTTGCTGAATATACATTTTAGCCACACCCATCTCTGATTTTGAACCAATCAGATTACTTGATGTAATTTATTCCTACAAATTCATAAACTGAATGTCAAACGGTAGATCCTGATCAGATTTTAGAAGCCATCTGATCTGGATCTACACTGTTTCCAAAGATATGGGTTGTCGTGAACAGCATGATAAGAGCTAATGGCATTTATTCTTGAAACAGAAGGACATACCATGTGTTCATAATTGTTTTATTGCCCCGTGGTATACTGTCTATAGCAGATCAAAGGCACCCCTTAAAGGCATTTAATTCTTGAACAGTAGGACACACCATGTGTTCATAATTGTTTTATTGCCCCCTGTGATATACTGTCTATAGCAGATCAAAGGCAGCCTTTAATAGGGTGATTAGTAGCTCTTGTTGAATCCCCTGAGGCACTTAAGGGGACACTCCAGTCAACAGATTTTCCCCAAGGAGGCCTCTTACCTGTTGAAGACAGGACTTTTCTTCAGTCAGCACTGAGGGCTACATAATATTATGCGATGAAATTATAGTCCTCAATAATAACAAGAGGCCCATGGGCCACTATGCTCACCAGAGCTCAGGTGGGCACTGCCAATCCTGCCCAATGGCAGCCATGTATTTTAACATGATATCATTTTAATCCACCAAATGAACCCCCATGTCCAAATGAGCACCCATGTGGACTCAGCATCTGAAAAGTTAGGCCTTTTATGAAGTAGAGGGGGTGGGGCATGGACCCAATGGAGCCCTGGTTGGTATCACTAAATGCGTCTTATCATAAGAAACAAAAATATATATGGTTTAGCAGTGGGGATCTGTAAGGCTCCTTTAACAGTTGAGGGGTTGGGGCATGCCCTGTTGATCCCAGGAAAGCCCAAACTGTTGTCCCTAAATGTGTCTTATCATAAGGACCAAGTATATATATGGTTCAGTGCTGGGAATCTGACCGGTTTCAGAGATTTGAGGCCCTTTTATGAAATAGGAATGGCCCCTGCGGACCCCGCTACAGTAGGTGTGCTAATAATAAGGAACAAGAACATATATGATTATGGGGTGGGGATTTGAATGGTTTCTGAAATATAAAGCCTTTTATGAAATGGAAGGGCGGGGCACATTGCCTCAGCACAAAGAGACCTCCAGGTTGGTGTGATTGAACGAGTCTTATCATAAGGAACAAGTATATGGTTTAGGGGTGGGGATCTGAACTATTTCTGATATATATGGCTTTTAATGAAGTAAAGCGGTGTGGCATGGCCTGGGAGTGCCCCGGGGACTCCCAAGCTGGTGTCACTGAATGCGTCTTATCATAAGAAAGATGAATATATATGGTTTAGGGTGGGGCTAAGAACATTCTCTGAGATATAAGGCCTTATGTGAAGTGGAGGGGTGGGGCAAGGCCCAGGGAGACTCCCAGATTGGTGTCAATGAATGTGTCTTATCATAAGGAACAAGACTATATATGGTTAAGGGGTGGCCATCTGTAGGGTTTCCGAGATATTGTGATATTATGAAATGGAGGGGGTGGGGCATGGCCCCAGCATATCCCTGGGAACCCCCAGGTTGGTGTTACTGAATGCGTCTTATCATAATGAACAAGAATATATATGGTTTAGGGGTGGGGATCTGAACAGTTTCTGAAATATATGGCCTTTTTTTTAGTGGAGGGGTGGGGCAAGGCCCCAGCGCGTCTTTGAGGACCCCCAGGTTGGTGTCAATGAATGTGTCTTATCATAAGAAGCAAGCATATATATGGTTTATGGGCGGGGATCTGTAAGGTTTCCGAGATATTGGGCCTTTTATCAAATGGAGGGGGTGGGGCATGGCCCCGGTGCATCCAGGGGACTCCCAGGTTGATGTCACTGAATGGGTCTTATCAAAAGGAACAAGAATATATATGGTTTAGGGGTGGGAATCTGAATGGTTTCCGAGATATTGGGCCTTTTATAAAGTTGAGGGGGTGGGGCCTGACCTGTGCGCATTCCTGACGACCCCCAGGTTGGTGTTACTGAATGCGTCTTATCAATAGGAACAAGAATATATATGGTTTAGGGGTGGGGATCTGAACAGTTTCTGAGATATATGGCCTTTTGTGAAGTAGAGGGGTGGGGCAAGGCCCCAGCGCATCTCTGAGGACCCCCAGGTTGGTGTCAATGAATGTGTCTTATCATAAGAAGCACGCATATATATGGTTTAGGGGCGGGGATCTGTAAGGTTTACGAGATATTGGGCCTTTTATGAAATGGAGGGGGTGGGGCATGGCCCCGGCGCATCCAGGGCCTCCCAGGTTGATGTCACCGAATGGGTCTTATCATAAGGAACAAGAATATATATGGTTTAGGGGTGGGGATCTGAATGGTTTCCGAGATATTGGGCCTTTTATTAAGTGGAGGGGGTGGGGCATGACCTCGGCACATCCCTGAGGACCCCAAGGTTGGTGTTACTAAATGCGTCTTATCAATAGGAACAAGAATATATATGGTTTAGGGGTCGGGATCTGAATGGTTTCTGAGATATATGGCCTTTTATGAAGTGGAGGGGGTGGGGCATGGCCCCGGCACAACCTGGGGGACCCTCAGGTTGGCATAAAAGCATATGGCTGAAAGAATTTTACTCAAGAAACATTTCTATAAAAGTTTTGTCCAAATATCTGCAATGACTTGGCAGTAAATGCCATTTTTCAATTTTCCCCATTATAAGTCTATGGAAACTCTAAGTTGCCATAGCAACCAAACTAATGGGCCGATTTTCATAAAAAACACAAACTTTCAATCCCCCTGCCCAAGGATGCTACAGATAAAATTTGGGCTGAATCGGTCCAGTGGCTTCAGAGAAGAAGATGTTTGAAAGTGTTGACGTCAGACGACGACGACAACGACAACGACGACAACGACGACGACGACGACGCCGGACAACTGCCTATCCTATAAGCTCCCCCGGAGCCTTCGGCTCTGGTGAGCTAAAAAGTAAATGCCTTTAAGGGGAATGGGAAAACTTTCAGGGGAGGCAACTTTTCCAAAAGTATTTTTGTCTCCAGTGTCAATAGGGGTCCTGAGGAGCAAATTTTTTCATTTAAGAGTTGACCCCTTTTTCTGTGGTAAAGAGATTAGAAAAGTGAACAGGAAGTTCTGAAAGTTGCCTCCCTTTGAAAAATAGCAGACAAATCTGCTAGGTGTTCCCATTCCCCTTAATAGCAATTCAGCATGGAAATTTTAACTGTTCAAGCCCCAAACATACTGAAGGAATGACATTTTCAATTATTTTTACATTTGGGTGTGGTTTTTAACATTTCAGGCAGGTATCAAGTTATGTGTGTTGTAGTTTTATGGACCAGTCAACAGCTTAGCTCATGTCTTGCCAGAAAGTGTTCCTATTTCCTACTGCCAACCCTTATCCCACCCACCCCCCATTCCCACACACAACAAGCAACCATCCATCTCAAATTGTCTCCCAAGAGATGGCCTAGCAGGCACATGTCGCTAGGGCAACGTCAAATCAACGTCGGCGACGTTGCACCAACTTAGATGTGACGTTGCATTAACACCATGACGTTGCACTGACGTTGATGTGACGCCTGTGCCTTTGTGCACGAATGGTCCAGATCGCTTTACTGTGGGAATCATAATAGTTTCAGTCTTATCATAGCAACCTCTGCTCACAATAATAACAGAAAATCAGCGCTACAAAGGTAAGAACCCTCAATCTGATTCTGATAGTATATAAAACAATACAGCCATCCTCAATACATAACCAATATAAAAATATGTGTAGGATTTTATATTATTGCTTGGGCCATAGAACAGTAATACATGTATAAACAATACTACCACTAACTGGTGATCTGTGACAGTTTACAAAACAAAGCGCATTATTGGTGACACTGCGTGATTTTGTACCACAAATCCATATTTTGTGTGACTTTAGATTACCCATTTTAACACTACCTGGTGCTAGAAAAAGATATTCACTATGAACAACGGATGCTGACCAGACTGGTTGACAGTAATTTAGATGAACACAAAGTACTGTCTCAAAAAGACACATTTTACATGGGGAACAAGTTGTTTTGTTTTTCTTTTTCTTTTTTTGTTGTTGTTAAAGTTTTATGGACCTTTCAAGATTATTTCACTAATATTGAGCCAATCATAAATCAGGGGTGGCCTTAAAACGAGTACCCAAAGAAGAAAAAAACACTTAACCTTCCAATGCAGAACTTGTCGTCTCACGTGGTCTGAGCGAGGCTCGAACCACTGTGGTGAGAGCAAGGTTGAAGTGTACTTGATATGGAAGATATAAAGAGACTGAAAACCCACTGAGGGGAAGAGATCTTGTGAATAACAGTCTCATTTGGGGTCTTTTGTTTGTTTGTTTGTCTTGGAGTTTAACGAGACCAGTCAACACTATTTAGGTCATTTTTTAGCCGGTCAGTTTACCTATCCACACTTTCCCTGGGCCGGCTATTATGTAAGCTATTAACCAGTAAAGTGAACATTCTTTCGCCAGAAACTGACAACTGCCCTTCTTAAATCAGCTGAAGGGAAAGAATGACCATAGAAAAGATTTCATGATCAATCTCCACGAAAGAATGTTGCCGACCCCGGCAGGAATCGAATCCACATCCTCCTGATCACCAGTCAGACGTGCATCCGACTGAGCTACCGAGGCGGCTTTTTGGGGTCTGCTCTTAAAGAAAAGAATTTGCTTCTCAAGAACAAATTCTTTCCTTTACGCGTAAACATCTTTTTCAGAGGGGTGGGCAAAGCAAAGCTAAAATGGAGTCTTGAGAGTTGGTTCCCTTGAATAAAATGGTTGTAAATATGCCTGGTGTATTCCTTCCCCTTAATACAATAAAAATCCTAAAAATTATGACACCTTGCTATGATTCTCCTAAAATTTTAGCAAATGGATCAAGAGTCGAAAAAGTGTGATAAATGTGTGCTGACATTATGCAGAATCATTTGCCACTAAGTTGCGAGTCTATCTGTAACTCAGTTGAGGCAGTGATCACTTGCAGCTTATTTGCCAGTCTAACAGGAACTCACCCAAGGAAATGACTTGCCAGTCCTATCAGAAACTCAGCTAAGGCAGCGATCACTTGCCACTCCACTAAGTTGCCAGTCCTATCAGAAACTCAGCTAAGGCAGTAATCACTGCCACTCCACTAAGTTGCCAGTCCTATCAGAAACTTAGCTAAGGCAGTGATCACTTGCCCCACGAAGTTGCCAGTCCTATCAGAAACTCAGCTAGGGCAATGATCACTTTCTACTCCACTAAGTTGCCAGTCCTATCAGAAACTCAGCTAAGGCAGTGATCACTTGCCACTCCACTAAGTTGCCAGTCCTATCAGAAACTCAGCTAAGGCAGTGATCACTTGCCACTCCACTAAGTTGCCAGTCCTATCAGAAACTTAGCTAAGGCAGTGATCACTTGCCACTCCACTAAGTTGCCAGTCCTATCAGAAACTCAGCTAAGGCAGTATCACTTGCCACTCCACTAAGTTGCCAGTCCTATCAGAAACTCAGCTAAGGCAGTGATCACTTTCCACTCCACTACATTGCCAGTCCTATCAGAATCTCAGCTAAGGCAGTGATCACTTCCACTCCACTCCACTAAGTTACCAGTCCTATCAGAAACTCAGCTTAGGCAATGAGCACATGCGACTCCACTAAGTTGCCAGTCTATCATGAAGTCAGCTTAGGAAGTGATCACTTGCCACTAAGTTGCAAGTCTATCAGGAACTCTGTTAAGGCAGTGATCACTTTCCACTCCACTAAGTTGCCAGTCATATCAGTTACACAGTTAAGGAAGTGGTGGTACCTAAGAATATTCTGCTAAGGGACTAAAAATACATATAAAGCCTAGTAATTCAGTACAAGAGGGCCCAGAGGGCCCTGGTTCGCTCACCTGTGTGTCACTGTCTCGGGTACATTCTATTTTTAGCTCTTGTGGCCATCTTGTTCATCAGCAGAGTGATTTTAGCTTATTTGGTAGGGAGTAACCTACCGTAAAAATTTGGCTATAAGACGTGGATTTTTCCCTCCAAAATAAGCCAAAAAAATTGACCCCGTCTTATAGCCGCGGTCATGGACTGCAGGCTTTTTTCCGGCAATGTCCGGCGAAGACCAGACATACGGAAAAAGCCGATCGGTGATTTTTGAATTGATATAAACAAACCACCGCTACGATTTTTCTGCACGCAATCGGTAAATGACGTCATCCGACGCATTATCCCCACACGTGTTTAATGTCATTGCATGTGTCTCTTTCATTAAACAAGAGGGCCCAGAGGGCCCTGGTTCGCTCACCTGATCCAATGTATAACAAGTGGGCCCCGGGCAGGGTCAATTTTGGCCCCAGGGCTATAATTTGAACAATCTTGGTAGAGGTCCACAAGATGAAGCTTCATATCGAATATGAAAGACCTGGGCTTTCTGGTTTCAGAGAAGAAGATTTTAAAGGTTTACCCTGCATATAGAAGTCTATGTAAAACAAGATTTTCCCTATATAAGTCTATGTTAAACCAAAGGGCCCCAGAGCAGGGGCATTTTTGGCCCCAGGGCTATAATTTGAACAATCTTGGTAGAGGTCCACTAGCTGAAGCTTCATAACAAATATCAAAGACCTAAGCCTTGTGTTTCAGAAGATGATTTTTAAAGATTTTCCCTATATAAGTCTATGTAAAACCAAAGGGCCACATGGCGGAGGCATTTTTGGTCTCAGGGCTATAATTTGAACAATCTTTATAGAGGTCCACTAGCTGAAGCTTCATAACAAATATCGAAGACCTAAGCCTTGTGGTTTCAAAGAAGAAGATTTTTCAAGATTTTCCCTATATACATCTATGTAAAACCAAAGGGCCCCCGAGTGGGGGCATTTTTGGCCCCAGGGCTATAATTTGAACAATCTTGGTAGAGGTCCACAAGATGAAGCTTCATACCAAATATCAAAGACCTGGGCCTTGCAGTTTCAGAGAAGATGATTTTTCAAGAAAACAAAAGGGCCCTGGTGCAGGGGCATTTTTGGCCCCAGCACTATAATTTGAATAATCTTGGCAGGGTGCCACTAGATGAAGCTTCATACCAAATATCAAAGACCTGGGCCTTGCGGTTTCAGAGAAGAAGATTTTTAAAGATTTTCCCTATATAAGCCCATGTTTTGTTTGTTTGATTTGAGGTTTAACGTCCCCGTCAACACTGTAAAGGTATAAGCCCATGTAAAACCAAAGGGCCCCCGTGTGGGGGGGCATTTTTAGCTCCAGCACTATAATTTGAACAATCTTGGTAGGGGTCCACTAGATGAAGCTTCATACCAAATATCAAAGACCTGGGCCTTGCGGTTTCAGAGAAGAAGATTTTTAAAGATTTTCCCTTTCTAAGCCCATGTAAAACCAAAGGGCCCCCGTGCGGGGGCATTTTTGGCCCCAGCACTATAATTTGAACAATCTTGGTAGGGGTCCACTAGATGAAGCTTCATACCAAATATCAAAGACCTGGGCCTTGCGGTTTCAGAGAAGATTTTTCAAGATTTTCCCTATATAAGCCCATGTAAAACCAAAGGGCCCCCGTGCGGGGGCATTTTTAGCTCCAGCACTATAATTTGAACAATCTTGGTAGGGGTCCACTAGATGAAGCTTCATACCAAATATCAAAGACCTGGGCCTTGCGGTTTCAGAGAAGAAGATTTTTAAAGATTTTCCCTATATAAGCCCATGTAAAAACTAAAGTGCCCCCGTGCGGGGGCATTTTTGGCCCCAGCACTATAATTTGAACAATCTTGGTAGAGGTGCACTAGATGAAGCTTCATACCAAATATCAAAGACCTGGGCCTTGCGGTTTCAGAGAAGAAGATTTTTCAAGATTTTCCCTATATAAGCCCATGTAAAACCAAAGGGCCCCCTTGCGGGGGCATTTTTAGCTCCAGCACTATAATTTGAACAATCTTGGTAGGGGTGCACTAGATGAAGCTTCATACCAAATATCAAAGACCTGGGCCTTGCGGTTTCAGAGAAGAAGATTTTTAAAGATTTTCCCTATATAAGCCCATGTAAAACCAAAGGGCCCCCATGCGGGGGCATTTTTGGCCCCAGCACTATAATTTGAACAATCTTGGTAGAGGTCCACTAGATGAAGCTTCATACCAAATATCAAAGACCTGGGCCTTGCGGTTTCAGAGAAGAAGATTTTTTAAGTTTGCGGTGAAAAAAATCTATTTTTGGCTACTGTGACCTATATGTGCAACGGACCGGAACCATTTGAACAACTTTGAAAGGGGACCACCTAAGGATCATTCCTGTGAAGTTTGGTCAAAATACGATCAGTGGTTTAGGAGGAGATGTCGTTTGAAGAAAAGTTTACGGACGCACGCACGCACGCACGGACGCACGCACGGACGGACGCACGACGGACAAAAAGTGATCCCAAAAGCTCACCTTGTCACTACGTGACAGGTGAGCTAATAAAACAGCACCACACAGACATTTTCAATGTCAGTAGGAAGTTTCTCTTCTGACATCAAATATGGCACCCAACAAAATGTTATCAAAAATATAAATAATTGTAAACCTAATCATTAACCCTTAAGCTACCGAGAAAAACTACATCTGAAAATGTCATCTGCTGAATCTTCTTGCAAACTTTTTAGAAATATTTCTTCGTAATACCAAACAGTAAAGAAGCAGTCTGATCTGGGTCCACACTGTTTGCAAAAATAACTTTTAAAATAACCGGCAGACATCACAACAAAGCAGATGACAATTGTCTTGATTGGCATTTTAATATTAATTTGCTAAGCAAAAAGAAACAGAAGAAAAAGTAAAGCATTTGTTGTCCTCTGTATCACTGAGCCAGGTCCCCAGATTATTATAAATTTTCATGCTCAACTCATTTGATCATTAAATTAGTCCTGCTAATAAATATCCGAGAACCAAAAATTGGAATTTTCATATCTATGAGCAGTTTGTTCAGTACAACAGGAAACACTAAAGCTTTTAGAAAGAAAAGTTAATAACTCAAGACTGGAGAAATTCAGACTCACTCTCTGCATTTGCTCTTGAAAAACAAATTTTCTAATAGTGGTACAGAATGGGGCTGAATGCCAATACAATGGGTCTAAAAAAGATACGATGTGGCTAGGAAAGAAGTATAAATGGGGCTGTTTTACCGGTACCTGTATTTTTATTAAAAGTCAATGGAGCTAATCCAGATAAAATAAGCACGTTTTGAGTTCATATCCTGGAACTTAAAAATGCTATATACAGTTATATGTACATGAATATGTTCTGAAACTTTAAAATTTTATACACTGTTTCAACATTTAGTCACAAATATGATCAAAGTAACATCAGCACATTTTGAGTTTTATATCCTGGAATTTTAACCCTTATCTTGCTGTTCACGACAACCCCTATCTTTGCAAACAGTGAAGATCCAGATCAGATGGCTTCTGAAGAAGCCATCTGATCAGGATCTACACTGTTTGGCATTCAGTTGATGAATTTGTAGCAATAAATTACATCAAGTAATTTGATTGGTTGATAATCCGAAATGGGTGTGGCTTTAATGAATATTCAGCAAGATAAGGGTTAAAACAAAGTTTCTACGTTAAGCCAGCACTATATGTGCTCTACATGCAATAAAGCACTTCATTATGAATGAAACAACAGAAGAGCAGTATGTTGAGAAGTTTTTATGCACCAGTCATTTGTAACCACTGCCCACCCACCTACGGGGATAGCGGGGACAATGACTTTTCATTTTTCACAGCCCTGCTAGATGCCCAGCACTGCGGGGGACCTCCAGAAGGTCAAAGCCCCGCTGTTTATAACAGTTCATTCCACTGGGGGTATATTTTCATAATATAAAAAAACCCGCATTAACCCGGCACTGTGGGGGAACACAGAGGGTAACTACCCCGCACATTAGCCCCGCTATCCCCCGCCTATCCTCGTAGGTGGGGGGGCAGTGGTTACATACGACTAGTGCATTATGACATGCATTTACCTGTACTTTCTTCTTTATAACAGGTGTGAACAACTTATTAATGTACAGGTAAGCCCCATTCATACCTTTTCATTCAGCCCCACTGACAACTTTCAGAATTTAAAAAACAGCCCCATTGTAATGCAGCCTTTCTAATGACATAGCGCATGAATGACATGACTGTAAATTTGATATGTGGTTATCAACTGTGACTAGAGGGCCTCTCTCTTGAAAGATACAAAATATTCCATAAACAAAGCGATAGTTAGTCTATGTAAGTTGCAACATTATTAAATGGAGCTTTCTTCTATATTATAAGCAAATTTTCCGGATACAAAATTATGGTTCCAGTTGACCTATATCATATTTATCAAGGACATTTAACCCATAAAATGCCAATCACGACAAATGTCATCTGCTTTGACGTCTGCTGGATACTTTTAAAGTCATTTTTAACAACAGTGTGGATCCAAATCAGACTGCTCCTCTAGGAGCAGTCTGATTTGGGTCCACACTGTTTGCCTGTATGCAAAAATATTTTTCAAAGGATTGCAAACAAATTTAGCAGATATCACAACCAGACAACCTTTTCAGATGTAGTTTTTTTTCTAGGGTTAACTTCCAAAGATTATCTTTTCAGCCATAGAAGTCTTACACACTTCAGACTGGAAACCCCTAAATGGGTACGGTGGCAAACAGTGCAGGCCCAGATCAGACGCTGCAGAACGCGGTGTCTGATCAGGGCCTACACTGCTTACAAAAAGCTGAATTAGATAAAAAATATTGGATGTCCCTTATAAAACTTGTCTGTGCTCAAGGTTATAAACCTTTTTTCATGTTCAACACTGTTACTGTAGTGCATGATATTTGTAATGCTCTACAATATCTAAATATAAACAATGATAACATTTTCCTGCTCAGATCAGAATGTTGTTTCTTGCACACCAGATAAGGAAATCCATTGTTTTAACTTGGGATAGAAATTCTGTTCTAACCCTGGTGTTCTTACCCAAAATTGAATATTCTCGCATGAATACGACCTCATATGCCCCATCGTTAAGGTTGACGTCACAGCACATTACGTAACATCACTAAACATTCCTGTAGTGTCATCACAATATGGCAGATGTCGGTAACCGAAGTTAAAAAATCCTCACTAAGAAATGGAAGGTATGCAAGATAAAGAAACCTATATGGGTGTGTGGGGTGGATAGAAAAATCCGTCCCTCGGGATCACTGTCCGACATCACAAGGCAGTCCCTCGGGATCATTGGCAAGCCTCATGATGCCAGACAGTGACCCTTGGGATGGATTTTTCCATCCACCCCTCACACCCATATAAGGTTCTTATATTGTTCTACTCATAAGTTATAGAATGCCAAACAATGCTGAATTTAAAGATTTATGAGCAGGCCAAATTTCATGTCCAAGTGACTTGAGCACACAAAGTTTTTAACCCAGACACTCGAGCTTGCACTGATCGAATGCATTTACAGGTCATAAAACAGACATGCCAACATTTTATTGCTTTATATGCAGTCACCAGTTCCACGAGAGTTAAAAGATCTGAAACTGACACATAAGTAAATGCTTGATACAACAGCCTGTGATTTACACCTATCCTGCTGAATAAATTAACTAAGCCACACCCATTTCAGTCTATCCACCTGTCAAATTACTTGATATAATGTATTATTTCAGTTCACAAACTGCATGACAAACAATGTAGATCCTGATGCCATCTGATCTGGATCTACACTGTTTGCAAAAGCAGGGGTTGTCCTGATCAACAGCATAAGGGTTAATTATGGTGAGAATCAAAAATATTTATTATCCTTCTTTCTGTTAAAAGCAAATCAATGTTATTCTTATAACTGACTAGTTCCTGAGATACATTTGGTTTCTCACTTCAGTGCAACCGGTAACATTAAAACACAACAAAACACATGAAATGAAACAATGTATGACAAATAAACAACAAGATCAGTATATCTGTTATAAGGGTCACTATATCTGTAAAATGCAATTAAAAATATTACACATGTTTAAGTACATAAGAATTGTATCAGCAGTAGATGTTCCGTAATGATCCTAAATATTGGGACAGATAGGCCCGGGCAAACAGTGCAGACCCTGATCAGACTGCTCCTGAAGGAGCAGTCTGATCAGGGTCTACACTGTTTGCCATTCCCTCTGCACCTTTTGGACTCCTTGCTGGGTCATGAGTCAATTTGTTAAAAGTTTGGAAGAATTAACAGCCAGTCCTCAAGGTGTCCGAATTTTTAGGGGTTTTATGGTAACTGTCATAATAAGAACAAGAACTAGTCATCATCAAAACATGGGCGTTGTACAGGACTGTCATTATGTTTCCTATTATTTTAACATATAAAGAACTAGCCGCTTTAAAGAATCCCAAAAAGGAGTAGAATTATAGACAAAAAAAAATCCTTTTTCTTAATTACTCAAACGATTGTTTAGAAAAGTTGTTAGAAGTGTCTCACTGAGGCCTGTACAAACTTTCTTTACCCGAGTTTTCACTGCCGGAAAAAGCTCTGACCCTGTAAACACCAACCAAGGCTTCTGCAAATGACATTTTAATTTCGTTCTTCCTTTTCAGAGTAATCAGTCTTGACGTTTCATGTGAAATGTCTGTCTAGGCAACTGAAATGTCAAGCCTGATTTCAAGGTAGACAATTCACATGAAATGCCAAGCCTGATTTCTCGGCAGATAATTCACATGAAATGCCAAGCCTGATTTCAAGGCAGACAATTCACATGAAATGCCAAGCCTGATTTCAAGGTAGACAATTCACATGAAATGCCAAGCCTGTTTTTTCGGCAGACAATTCACATGAAATGCCAAGCCTGATTTCTCTGAAAAAATAAAAATATTTGAAAACGTCATCTGCTCCGGTTGTTATAGGCACTGTAAGGGTTAAGGACTTTTCATTTATTTCTGCCCTATATATCATATTATAACCATCAGCATCTTTGGTACAGTTATTCAAAACAATGTAACTATCAATAAACACACACAAACACACTAAAAAGTTAAAAATTCCATATGCTAAGCTACTCTAGAAACTACACACACAGCAGACATACACATTTGGGCCCCGTCAAGCGATTTTGGTACTTATCGCCTATGCGAGCAGCGATGGTTCAGGCGAGCCTGCGCATCCATGCAGTCTCGCCAGAACCTTCACTGCTCGCTCATACAAGCAGTGAATCAAGAGGAACCTTCAGACAGAAAGCCATATCCCTGGCCCCTCTGAATGGCTGGGCATGCGCAGTTAAAATTTGTCATGACGGAATGCTCGAAGACACAAATTCGCTTGGCGGGGCTCATTTATAAGCATGTATAGGCTAAGAAGCATATTCCTAACACTAGGTTTTGTGACCTATGGCAAGTAATACAAAGTGAACCAGTGAAATTTGTTCATGAGACATACGAAATGAAATAAATTAACAGAGGCATGATAAAACTTGCCCAGTATAGCAAAATAAAAATTGATGAATCAGATCAGAATGCACCAAGCATGAACTGATTATCTACTTCCTAAACTTTAAGGTAACGCCACATAAAAATGTGCTAGAGTACAGGCAAAGCTCAAAAACTGTATAGTAAAGTCTAAAAGACTGATCATCCAATGCACTAGCACAGTCTAACCAGAGCTCTTTCATTATGCATGATTACCTCATTTTAGACAGGAAACAACCAAAACGGGATACTAATAATGTTTGTGTGTTTTACGTCCCACCAACAACCAAGGTCATATGGAGACAGGACCTTGGTATAAAAGGGAGAAGCGCTGAATAGAACCCAGGATCCTAAGTTTATGAGGCAAGTAGCTTTACCACCACAACACCACGGAAGATTCCACTGACAAACAGTGAAGTCCCAGATCAGATGCTGCAGGATGCAGCATCTGATCAGGGCCTTCACTGTTTTCAAAAACTTCCACCATTTTCTCACTAATTTCTAAATCTGAACCTGAAAGCCCTAAATTTTGAAAAAGGACTCCTCCTTTGCATAAAGTAAGAAGATCCTATTCAGCTCAAAATGGGTTTATGCATGGACTATCTCATCCACTTCAGGAGTACTGGTAAATGTCAAGACTGATTTAACTGGATAAAAATTGAGACTGATTTTGTTTTTGTTTGATTTGAGTCATCACTGTAAAGGTCATTTTGGAGACGTTGCTTCCAATTTTATGGGACTTTTACCCGACATTGAGATGAAATGACATCTCAAGCCCTGCCGCCCAATGAAACTAATAGGGTTTATAAGCATGGATGGTCCGACTCGCACGGCTTTGCCTGGGCAGGCTTAGATCCTCTAAGCCTTTTACCAATACTCTTGTGCAGGTTGGTTTCAGCTCTGCCTGGAAGCATTATGCAGCCCATCTATTTCTTCAAGCCCCGACGGGTGGGGGCCAAATTTGAGACTGATAAAACACCACGAAGAAAAGGCAATGACAATCAGGCTCTGCAGTTATGAAATATCATTCATGCTAAACTCAGTTGAACATGAAATTTTAGGCTCCACCAAGTTGAGGATGAACAAGTTTTACAACCTCAGAGCCAGTGCAAGCAGAGATGAGCAGACACGGAAAACAATGTGCTTATATTTCCACAGACACGTTAGTCTTCACTGTTCACATACACATTCAGTGGTTAACCCTTTTTGTACCAAATGGAATCTTCCTCCTTATATATAGCAGGAGTCCATTTCAAAATTTAGGGGTGTCAGGTTGTGTTTTCATCAAAATTTATTTGGAAAATAACTGAACTTTAAGCAAACAGTGGAGGCCCTGATCAGACGCCGCATTCTGCGGCGTCTGATCTGGGCCTGCACTGTTTGCCAAGGTACCCCTTTAGGGATTTCCAGTACTGAATGGGTTAAAAATTAGCCATATGTTAGCGGCATTCAGTGAGACCAACATCATGCCTGCAAGAACTTTGAATGAACCTAGCTCAGTTTAAGACAAAAACATCAGAAGCTTAGCTGTATGTTGGGAAACGTTTTATCATGCATCTGCCAATACAGTTTGTGGAACATATTTATGGGTTTTGAACACAAATACAATTTGCGCCAGTGCACAACAAGACCTACTGCAAGACTTGAACGACGAGCAAAGACTCAGATCAGCCTGCACATCTGTCACACTGGCCTCATTGTTGGTTTTGTCGTGTGCTGGCCCATTTATCTCAATATTTATCTTATTGCTAAGGGTCATACATGTATATCATAGAGTATTACCAAATCGCCAAACTTCAATGGCTTGAACACCTTTAATAATATCATGAAAACTTGCTGGGAGAGGGGAACAGTTTGTGATGGGGGTAGTTTGAAGCGCTGTGGGTTAATTGTAGTACTAGATCAGGAGAATTAATGAAGAAAATATTTCTACTTCTATAAAACGAAGGAATGCTGTGTATACTCATTAGAATGGCCTCAGTGAACTTTTAGCGAGCAGGGAGATGGTTCAAGACAGGGGGTAGTTTGTGATAATGAGGGTAAATTATAGCATCAGACCAAAAGACTAATTGTGGAAAATATTTTCTAACTTCTATATAAAACAAGAGCACCGCATGCGGGTGCCAACGCTCGGCTGCAAAAAGTCTAAGTCGAAAAAGGGGCATAACTGTGCCAAAAATATTTTGAGGGTTACCTCACCTATTGGTATGAGTTCCCCTTTTCAAAGTGAACAACTAGTCTGAGTTTCAAGTAAACATGTTCAGTAATGACAGAGATATTACAAAATGTCCAAGTTTTTGCACGACAACGCAGACGACGCCAGAGCTATGACAATACCTCGCCGTTTTCTTAGAAAACAGCCGAGCTAATAAAGGTTTGTTGTGTGTACTCAATGAGGCCATTCTAATGAGTACACACAGCATACTTTTTTAAGATAGAATAAGAAAAACCTCCCTGAATTATCCTAAATATCCTATTGATATCTAGAGCTACTGGAAGAACTTTCTAGAGACACAAGAACAAATGAGAGGTTGCAGATGACGTCACACACGTACAGTTATCTTTCTTGCTGGAGACACCAAGGTTAATTTCCAACAGAATTTTAATGTATTTTACTTGTAAATAAGGTTCTTGTCCCTTGGAAAATTATCTCTAAACCTTAATTATTTTATTCTTATGACCCTTAAGAACAATAACAGTCACATTTTAACACCTTCAGTGCTTTTATCACCGAGGGATAATTGGTCAAAAATGAATAAATTTGTGCACAAAAACATGTCTGGTGTCTCCAATATGGCCGATCAAGGGGGAAGAATCTTACAAGAATGCTGTGTTTGCAACCTCTCAATTTCAAACTAACCCTGTCAGTGTTTGAGCCATTGACGTTTCACTATACATCTAATAAACTATGAATACTGAACTACCATATTTGATGTACCGTATTCGCCCTAATTACCGCACATGCTCCTATAAGCGCACACCAAAGCTATTTTTGAAAAGGAAATGCATAAGCGCACACTTTACAGTAATCTCGCCTTCAAGCTCTCATAGTAAATCTATAAAAACTTACCATTATTTCTTCCAACAGTGAAAGCAATGTTTAAGTATCTTTTTCTGGCCAATTAAATATCAGTATGCATCATCTTGGAAGCTGTTGTTTTCATATCAAGTGTGCGCTAATTAGGTAGATTTTTCACCATGATTTTATGACACGATTTTGAAAAAACTAAGCGCACGCTGCGGTAATTAGGGCAAATACGGTATGTATTTAGACAGATAGGCCTGAGCAAACAATGCAAACCCAGATATTGACATGGGGAAGGGTGAATTCAAAAGCCCATTATTCATTCTACAGCTTGATGGATGAAAGTAACAAGGGTTATTTATTAATAAAATTAATTTAATATGTTCCACAAACTTTGCTGTAAATACCCTGAAAATTCAGACTGTAAAAATATATTTTTTTCATGAAATCCTAGGACCATGATTACTTGAAACCTTTGACCCTGACAGAGGAGACAAAAAATATTTCTAAAACAGTCATCTCCCCTGAAAGGGTTTCAATTCCTCTTGAATGCCAAAATTTTTAGGATAAATACTGCATTCCCCGAAGTTAGATATCACAAAGTCTTTGGCGGTGGCGAGTATGGTATTGCTACTGTTTACGCAGTAACTTGTAAACTGAGTATTTGGCACTTAGAATTCATCATGGCGCTGAAGGGCTTCTCCAAATTCCGTTGCCTGACTCCCGACAAATATATCATACTTCTCCAAGATTTCCTCTTTTGATAGTTTACCATCCTGAAAACAGAAATGGATACATGAGGACTGAGAATATAGAGTTAGAAGATTGTACAACAAAAATATTTGAGGGTAAGATTAACCCTTATCCTGCTGAATACGACAACCCCTATCTCTGCAAACAGTGTAGATCCTGATCAGATGGCTTCAGAAGAAGCCATCTGATTAGGATCTACACTGTTTGCTACAGTGCGAGATCTAGATCAGATGGCTTCAGACTATTTGCCATTCAGTTTTCGAATTCAAATGTATAGAATACATCAAGTAATTTGATTGGTTGAGTGTCAGAAATGGGTGTTTGTTTGATTTGAGGTTTAACGTCAAGGTCATTTTGGAGATGCTGCTTCCAATTTTGTGGGACTTTTGCCCGACATTAAAATGAAATGACATCTCAAGCCCTGCCACCCAATGAAACCAATAGGGTTTATAAGCATGGGCCAACTCACACCACTTTGCCTGGGCGGGCTTAGATCCTCAAAGCGGTTACCAGTACTCGTGTGTGGGTCGGATTCAGCTCTGCGTGGAAGCATCATGCAGCCCATCTATTTCTTCAAGTCCTGATCGGCAGGGGCCGGAGAATATAGAGTTAGATGATTGTATAGCAAAAATATTTGAGGGAAAGATTTAGGGGATAACTGTATTAAAAATTGTCATTTGGGGAGGTAAATCGGTGGTTTTACGGTCGGAAATGTTGTTTTACAGCGACGCGTCAGCGGAGCCGTAAAACGGAATTTGCGACCGTAAAACCACCGATTTACCTCCCCAAATGACAATTTTTAATACAGTTATCCCCATTCTAATGCACTTACTTGGTTGTTTTATTAAAAATTGTACTATTTTGCACAAAGCGGCAGGCTCTGTGAGCTGCATAAAACTAAATACTAGCCAATGAAAAGCAATGTTACATGATGACGCCGGGTTTCCGACAGTATAAACCGGCGTTACAAACAGAAGTGCATTAGAATAACCCTTATCCTGCTGAACAAGACAACCCCTATCTTTGCAAACAGTGTAGATCAGATGGCTTTTGAAGAACCCTTATTCTGCTGAATACGACAACTCCTATCTTTGCAAACAGTGTAGATCCGGATCAGATTGCTTCTGAAGAAGCCTTAACCTGCTGAACAAGACAACCCCTATCTTTGCAAACAGTGTAGATCAGATGGCTTTTGAAGAAGCCTTATCCTGCTGAATATGACAACTCCTATCTTTGCAAACAGTGTAGATCCGGATCAGATTGCTTCTGAAGAAGCCTTAACCTGCTGAATATGACAACCCCTATCTTTGCAAACAGTGTAGATCCTGATCAGATGGCTTCTGAAGAAGCCTTATCCTGCTGAATATGACAACTCCTATCTTTGCAAATACTGTAGATCCTTATCAGATGGCTTCTGAAGAAGCCTTATCCTGCTGAATACTACAACCCCTATCTTTGCAAATAGTGTAGATCCTTATCAGATGGCTTCTGAAGAAGCCTTATCCTGCTGAATACTACAACCCCTATCTTTGCAAACAGTGTAGATCCAGATCAGATTGCTTCTGAAGAAGCCTTATCCTGCTATATACGACAGCCCCTATCTTTGCAAACAGTGTAGATCTAGATCAGATGGCCTCTTTGATCAGGATCTACACTATTTGCTGCAAACAGTGTACCCGGTAGATCTAGATCAGATGGCTTCTGCAGAAGCCATCTGACCAGGATCTATGCTTTTTGCCATTCAGTTTTCAAATTCAAATGACTAGGAAATATTAAGTATTTTGATTGGTTGTGAATCAGAAATGGGTGTGGCCAATTAATTATTCAGCAGGATAAAGGTTAAGGGGAATGGATACACTTGACATATTACAAGGAAGACAACTTTTAGAAATTCATAATAATTTCATGTCAACTCGGCTCCTCCTAAAAGGGTCTATACTTAGAGGAAAGAATTTACTCCTGAGGAACAAATTCTTTCCTTTACAATTAGACGTAGTGTTATAGGTGACAGAAATAGTCTTCAAAGAGCTGAGTCCCCTAAAATTTTGTTTATTGTGTTGTCCCCGTCACCACTGTCTGGGTCATTTTGGAGATATTGCTTCCGATTTTGTGGAACTTTTACCCAACATGGGGTGAAATGACATCTCAACCCTACCACCCAAAGAAACCGCTAGGGTTTAACAGACAGTCTGACTCATACCAATTTGCCCGGGGCAGGTCCTAAAATTTCATTTCCTTCAAAGTGGAGAGCCACTACTCACTAAAATAGTCCAGCCCAGCAAGTCATTGGTGTGCAAGGGAAGACTAAAATATGACAATCTATTTTACTCCTGCCTTTTAAGCTAGCATTTGTTATTTTATCATATGACGTCGCGTCTGAGAGTGTAATAATGCCATGTATTATTTTCGATAATCCACTAGTGGATTAAATATGCAAATTAGCTAGATATGTCCCATAACGTTACATGTACGACGTCCTTAACGTCGTCGCATTTACTAACAGTGGAATATTGATATTTTTGTAAACAATCGTGAATAAAATGCACTTTAAATGTCATATGATAAATAGAATCTTTCATTCGTGCTCATGTATTATTGAATTTATTAAACTTGTTGAGGAAAAGGGATAAAATGCTCGGCTAAGCCACGCATTTTATCACTTTTCCTCAACTCGTTTAATAAATTCAATAATACATGAACACTCATGTAAGATCCTCTATGTACACCAGCAAAGTTTCCACACATGCATCTTGAGCATTTGTTTGTTTGTGTTGAGGCTTTACTTTCCCATCAAAACTACATGTACATAGATCATTTTGGAGAGGTTGCTTCCGATTTTGTGAGACTTTTACCTGACACTGAAATGAAATGATATCTCAAGCCCTTGAGCCCAAAGAAACTGCTAGGCTTTAAGAGATTGTCCAACTCTCATCACTTTTCCTGGGCAGGCTTAGACCTTCTAAGCGATTTATCAGCACTCAACAGTTTGGTCAGATTTAGCTCCGCACTTAAAGGCATTTATTCTTGAATATTGAGGACCATCATTTCATTACATAATATTATGTAGCCCTCAGTGCTGACTGAAGAGATCCCCTCTGTCTTCAACAGGTAAGGGGCCACCTTGGGGAAAATCAATAGTTTACTAATGTGTGTGTGAATTCGGGTTTAACGTCGCTTTCAACAATTTTTCAGTCATATCACGACGGTGTCTGGTTGCGACAGGGAGCTCAATGCTCACGTTTATAGTGCTGCCTCACTGAAGTATCATGTCCCAGACACATTACATGATACCACATCCAGTCACATTATCCTGACACTGGATCGACCAGTCCTAGCTCTACCCCGTAAATCTGAGTGCCAAGCGAGGAGCAGCTAGTACCATTTTTAACGACTTTGGTATGTCGCGGCCCGGGATCGAACCCGAGACCTCCCGTTCCCCGGAGCGGACACTTTACCAACTGAGCTATCGGGGCCGGTTCAATAGTTTACTAAAGGTTGACTAGAGTGTACATTATTGATTTTCCCCATAAGTGCCTCATACAGGGGATTCAACAAGAGCTATTAAGCACCCTATTTCGGGCCACCTTTGATCTGCTACAGACAGTATATCACAGGGGGGGCAATAAAACAGGTATGAACACACGGTGTATCCTACTGTTACAGAATAAATGCCTTTAAGCACCATGCAACCTAATCTATTTCTTCAAGCCCCGATGGGCTGGGCCTATGCACCTTGAGAGGCTATGTCACTTGCACTGTTACGAGTTACAGTCAACATTATACTTTATGAAGATGTTAACCCTTATCTTGCTGAATATTCATTTAAGCCACACCCATTTCTGTCTATTAACCAATCAAATTACTTGACGTAATTTATTGCTACAAATTTATAAAATGAATACCAAACAGTGTAGATCCTGATCAGATGGCATGAAGCCATCTGATCTGGATCTACACTCTTTGCAAAGATAGGGGTTGTCGTGAACAGCAAGAAAAGGGTTAGATTGTTAATGATGTTACATTTTGCAGGTCTAGAAATCTGAGGAACATCTCCAGATTTGTAGAAGCCTCCGTGGCGCAGTGGTTACGCTACTCGCCTTGTAAACCAGGGGTCGCAGGGTCGATCCCGGGCTTCTCCAGACTTTCGGATGAGTCTTTAAACCGAGGTCCCGTCTCCGTATGACCTTAGCTGTTGGTGGGACGTAAAGCTCAAACACTCACTCTCTCCAGATTTGTAAAAATGATGAGGTTGAATTTTAACTTGCAGTTCACGACAACACCTATCTTTGCAAACAGTGTAGATCCAGATCAGATGGCTTCTGAAGAAGCCATCTGATCAGGATCTACACTGTTTGGCATTCAGTTTATGAATTTGTAGCAATAAATTACATCAAGTAATTTGATTGGTTGATAGACAGAAATGGGTGTGACTTAAATGAATATTCAGCAAGAGAAGGGTTAATAGCCCAAACTAGCCAAAATCGATTTTTTGTTTTTTTGACATATTTCAAGCTATAAATTTGCTATTTATGTTTTTTAGAGTATTATGTCAAACAAGAAAGTTGTAGAGAAGAAACTGCCAATTTCTTACAAATTGTCAACAGAACTATGATAAGATGGACATTTCTGCAATTTCCAATTTGAAAATTGGGGAGGAGTGTAGAATATTGAAATATTCAGCATGGTGAGTCCGAGTGCAGACTTTGGTGTTTCAAAGGTCTATACTATCTATACCATTGCATTGTTCACTGAAACCATGTTTGAATTGGGGTTTAACTTCCCCATCAACACTATTTAGGTCATTTTGAAGACGTTGCTTCCAATTTTGTGGGACTTTTACCCAACACAGAGGTGAAATGACATCTCAATCCCTGCCACCCAATGAAACCAGAAGGCTTAAATGCATTGAACGATCTAACTCGCACCGCTTTGACTGGACAGGCTTAGTCCTTCTAAGCAGTTTACCAGTAATCTTGTGTGGTCAGATTCAGCATCATGCAGCCCAATCTATTTCTCCAAGCCTCGATGGGCGGGGGCGATAAACCATGTTTGCTACATTCTTTGTGTAATATTCCCTCAGAGGGATGCTTTGCTGAACAGGCATGGTGCTTCCGAGCAGAGCTGAAACTGACCGAATTTGAGTACTGGTTAACTGCTTAGAAGGTCTAATTTGAATAATCTTGCTAGATGAAGCTACTTAACAAATACATGTATAACATGTCTGGGCATTCTGATTCAGATAAGAAGATTGAACAAGAATTCCGCCAAAGACTATGTCGCGCCTGTGGGGGCGCCAAGTCACCGAACCATGACATCTATGCCAAGATCAAACATAGATGCTTGCATAAAAGGCTTGTACTAAGTATCATTAATGAAGTTCAAATAATTCTTGAGAAATGAACTTAACCATAAGGGTGAACGCTAGGGTGGTGGCAATATTTTACAAAGTCAGTGAACCATGAAATGTAGGTCAAGGTCAAATATGGATGCTTGCATTGAAGTTGCCATCCACAGATTCAAGTTTGTACCAAATATCATTAAAGAAGCTCTAATAGTTCTTGAGAAATAAACTTGACCATTAGGGTGACGCTAGGGTGGTCGCAATATTTTACAAAATCAGTGAACCATGAAATGTAGGTCAAGGTGAAATATGGATGCTTGCATGTAAGTTGTCATCCCCAGACACAAGTTTGTTTGAAGTATCATTAATGAAGCTCTAATAGTTCTTGAGAAATAAACTGGACCATTTGGGTGAACACTAGGGTGGTCACAATATTTAACAAAGTCAATGAACCATGAAATGTAGGTCAAGGTCAAATATGGATGCTTGCATGTAAGTTGTCATCCCCAGACACAAGTTTGTACCAAGTATCATTAATGAAGCTCTTATAGTTCTTGAGAAATAAACTTGACCATTAGGGTGAACGCTAGGGTGGTCGCAAATGTTGACGCCTTGACGAACGGACAGACGAACGAATGGACGAACGTACGGAAAACCGGGCGCCTATATCGCGCCATGCTAATAGCAGGCGCGACAAAAAAAAACTCCTATAAGCATATTTGTAATACAACTGACTCCCAAGGCAGAGTCAGGGATATTGTCAGAATGGCCACTAGATAAGGCAACAAAAAATGACCTAAATAGTCTTGATGGGGACATAAAGCCACAATACAAACAAATGTTCTCCAAATGCTTGTGCACAGCCAACTAATACAGCCAGAATAATGACTTCTTGCAAACCTCAAGGTCTCTTCTACATGTCTATAAGCAGCCCGGCTCTGGCAAGACTGCATTTATGCAGAACTGGTAAAACCGACATTTTCTTGAGCCCTGGCTTACATATAAGCCTGCCCAGGAAAAGTGTGGATAGATAAGCTGACCGGCTCAAAATGACCTAAAATAGTGTTGACTGGGCCATTAAACTCCAATACAAACAAACAAATGGGCCCCGTCAAGCGATTTTGGTACTTATCGCCTATGCGAGCAGCGAAGGTTCAGGCGAGCCTGCGCATCTGCGCAGTCTCGCCAGAACCTTTGCTGCTCGCTCATACAAGCAGTGAATCAAGAGGAACCTTCAGACAGAAAGCCATATCCCTGGCCCCTCTGAATGGCTGGGCATGCGCAGTTAAAATTTGTCATCACAGAATGCTCGAAGACCCAAATTCGCTTGGCGGGGCTCAAATATAACATAGTAAAGTCTAAAGGAATAATGGTCCTTTCAGAAGTAAAACACTGGATTAGCATGTCCTTGTATATAAATTTTAAATGTCAGATGTTAACACTTTTATTGTTAATTGATTAATTATTGTTAAACATGCATGAATGTACATACACAAACGAAACAAGCCTGCATTCTCAACTGTATACATGAATTTCTGTTTTGTTACAAGCCTAAAAAACTTTACAACTGCTATTACACATACAGATACATGTACAGGAGCTATCTACACATTCACAGTGAATAGGAATAACCACAGACACAGATAATGAAGGGAAGGAAGACATTCAACAGAGGTACAGAATAACTGCCATACTAACAATAAAACTCGTTATAACGACAAGTTCAATGAAAGGAATCTTTAGCTTAAGGCTTAGACTCGATTTTCAAAAAAGATCGGCACAAGAATTCCCTTGGGTTGGAATCCCCTATCTGGAGCCCATAGTCATGAAAGATTTGTAAATCTTATATTCCAAGAAATAAATGTTAGAATCGTCTCAGCGTGGCATCTTGGGAGTAATTAAGGGGAAAAAGGCTTGTTATTACCTATCACTCCTTATTGGCATTCTTCATCATGGCAAATTCTTTATAACGGCAAAATGACAGGGAACAGGTTTTATCGTTATAAAGAGTCCTCTGTATGTCTTTCAAAGGCAAACATTTGAATAGTGTGCTTATAAAGTACAATGTAATGGAAATGACAAAGACAGTACATGTATATGATGTACATGTAATTAACCCTTGTCCTGCTCATTATTTATATATGACTCATAATTTGCTTTAGTGTATTTTAGTATACAAATTTTTAAATGCTATAAATAATTTTATTGTATGCATATTCTGTTGCAGTATGTGTTTTTATTTGATGTTGATATACTAAAGAGATAATAAAAATAGTTTCAGCGCCTTGTGTTATTTTATATCCTTACACTGTACCATCTATATACAGAAAATACTATTTTTCTACCTGGGTTAAGAGTACAAACTAAGCTGCGAGAATTTAACACAAGTTTTCTAGCATTGTGAAATGTTTGCTAAAACTGTCAGATATGCACAAGGATAAAGCAAGTTTCAACTTTTATTTTCAGTGGGAAAAAATTTTCTACGCCACTTCCTCTTCACTCAATAAATGTTTAATTTTGACAACCCTTATTCACGTAACGTCTGTCCACTGCAGAACGAAATATTAATTTGGAAATTTTAGACTGCTTACGATTGATAAAGTTTTTTTTTTTATTCTTAATGCAACAACAGCTTCATATCTTTAGATAAATGGAGCCTAACGCAATTAAGTGCAACAACTTCGGAAATAATCATGATTCATTTTGCTTACCTGGATGTCTGTCAATATTTCAATGTTACGTGCGTTGGTGAACTTTTAACCCTATTTCCTCATGCTGGCTAGCAAATTCAACGAATCGATGGCACATTAATTTACATGTATACCGGCAATATCTGAGTGAAAACAAATATCCCGCTGTCGATTCATTGATCCGTAATTTTACATAACACACCGTCTGTCCGAAAATTACGTGAACTGGTAAGTTACGTGAACTTACTGTATTTTCTATCAATCTGATAGTATTTGGTTTCGTTGCAACAAATTAATGTACTAATAAACCAGAAATATGTTGCAAAATAATGTGCTTTAAAACCCGGTGAAGTTTGTGAGAGTTTTGACCAGTTTCTTTTGCGAACTTCGGAAATCGGACAGACGTTTGTCCAAATGTGCACGTAACAAGACAGATGGGTTATTTTGCAACAAGGATTAATATTACTTGAATAAAACAAGGTGGCTATCTTTTTAGCTCACTGCCGTTACAGCCGAACCTTTTGTTAAATTTACTCATAACCTTTTTTTTAAGTAGATTCATGCTCACGACTTTATCGGACTTTTCTTTTAACACGTAACATGACAGACACATCGTCTGTCCTTGTTACGTGAATTTAAGTTCATTGTCTGTCCTGGTTACGTGTAAGTTTCAATCATCCGTCCTAGTTACTTGATTTATCTACATGATAGATGCATGAATGTATATGATGACAGACAGGGGCTGACAAGTCCCTTGCGCGGCCACCCGGGACAAGTCCTAAATCGCGGCGGACAGGTGCACTTTGACATTACGATGCCCGGTCGGGCAAGTGCAAAAGATCATCTACAACTGCCAGTCGTTTGAGTCCTTAAATACGCTAAATTTGGACCAGTATGTAAATGACAATAATTGCAGCACTGGTCCGCTTAATCGGCGATAAAGAGACAAACCATCCATATATTTATAACGGTTCAATTATGACACCATTGTTAATCCATGTCATATAATTGCCAATTAAAACAGACTTACCTGGCGGTGCGTGCCTTTCATTTCTGGTGTAGTGTGTGCCTCCGGCGCTATCAGTAAGCGTATAATGTTCCGCATGACAAGGTGTGAAAATAAGGTAAATTTATGACTCTATTCAATCATAAAATTTTATCCAAAATCAATGGGTTAATGATTTAATCGCTTCTAAGACGATTAGCTACATCTAACGGTGGATGTATGCCTAATAAAAACGGATTATTCTACTATCTTGTTAATGGTTATGTTTTTGTGCACAATAGCAGACGCTTGCCGGGAAAAGTCGAACGCTTTGTGTAAAGACATCGGTATGCTGTTGTTGGTGATTAACAAGGCACTTCCGGGGATAAGTCGGGAGTCATGCAGAGCAACGTTTTCTATCCACTTCCATCCACGACCGTTTTGCAATAGAGAAAATATGTTTACCGGTTCCAAACAATTTTTTATGAAAGAAATACGCCGCCTGATCAGGGCCTGAAATGTTTCTAACCTGATTTTCCGTCAAACATAGAATTAAACTAAATAATACACTCCTTAATGACAAATGGACCCAGTGGAAGAGTCCAAAAATGTCAGATGATTATTTAATCTTTTTAAACATATGTTGAAGTGGAGAGAACTTAGCATTCCGTTAACAAGCCCCTACAAAATTTGGCCACCTTTCATGACTTGAGACATGTTCTTTTTCGTAGTAAAAAATGAACTAGTTTTTCTTTTTTTATGCTCCGAACATAGGCTTTTGCATGGACTTGTTAAACTTCTCAAAACGAGCAATTTAATCTATCATCTCAGAAAAATAAAGCAAATGATAGCCAGGACAAGCCACAGTCCGAAAGACTTAAGACCCTCACCTGACACCAGAGAAAAACAAGCCGGGACAAGCCACAATCAAACAGTCATCTGCCCTGCCGCCCATTATATGTCCCCAAGCCCCAATGGTCGGGAAGAAAAGCGGGGCTTTCCTTGTATATGCTAATAAATGATATAAACTACCTACCTGCTTCTTTCTCTCTGTGTGTGTGTGTGTGTGTGTGATGAACAATCACAGGCACCACTGACTGCAGAGGCACCAGAGGTACTACCAACAGCAGAGGTCTTTGAGGTACTACCAACAGCAGAGTTTCACGCCACTGATATAGACCAGCCCAAGGTTAACATTCGAAATTTTGAAGACCAGCCTCTGTATGGTGATCTGAGCTCTGTAGATACAGGTAAACTACCTTGTTTTTAAGATGCCCATTTTGAAGAATATTCGTAACCTGGGTCTCATTTACAGACCTGGACCACACTGTCGGATGTTTTCTGGACTGTAGATCAAAGGACATTGAACCGGTCCCTCAATCCGGTTGTATTCTTACATGGAGACTGATAATAATGTTTCAAGAAGGGTAAATGTGAGTCCCTCACGAAAACAAATTAGTCTGTCAGGGGAAGTGTAATTAGGTTAATGCACCAGTTTGACATAACCAAATCTGTTTACTGATATGGTAAAGAACAAAATGAACAAAGAAAGAACAGTGTTCTGATTTTTTATTTTTTTTTATTTTTCAAGTATTTGAACATCAAAACATTTAAACATTTGAAACCATTGTTTGTCATGAGCACAAAATACAGGCTGTCCAGAATCTATATTGTAATGCACCAGTGGTTAAGCGGAACATGAGACACTTCTATGGTTTTTTTCCTAGCCATTTCCTGTGTTTTGGTATATGTTTAACAGACTTTCAATTATACTGCTTCGTACCCATAGCACATTATTTCCCCTTTTTCAGGTATAAGCTTTGGGATGTAAAATTTTACAAGAAAGACCAAATCACAAGACGCAGCCCACTCTCGACACCAAGATGAAGAGGAAACATACACAAAACAAGAACAATTATGAGTGTCTATGAAATGGAACAATCAGCTCTCTCTTCTCCACATTGGGTGATCAGACCATTAGAAAACACTAAACAACAACTCGACATGCAACAAAATAACAGAAAAAGACCAACACATGCCACTGGGGAGCTTAAACATATTTTAGCGGGCGAAAGGTTAGATGGTTGTTCCTGACAATAAACATGCATAATGATTTCCTAACTCAATCAAAGCCTTGGAAATGGAGATGTCAGTCTCACAACCCTTCTTGAAAGCCTGGATACAGAGTAAGTAACTCACCTAACTCAAACTATTTGGGAATTTACTTCACATGGAAACAGTATAACTTACCATCTGATTTGAGATGACAACCATTCATTTGTTGTAGTGGTGTACTAGAACACACACACACAGCTGTGTTTTTTAATCGTAGTGCAGCAGATGAATTTAGACTTTATGCGGACTGAAAAAATCATTTGTCTTACTCGCGGCAGAAGTAAGGGTGAGGATTGTGGCCACGTAAAATCGATTTAAGCCCCTCAGTGGAATTCGTTTCCGCTGACCGTTCCAAGGCGGTTCTTCTGTAGCGGTTTATTTTTGTAATTGTTTGTCTTTAGGTGTTGGTGTCGCTCATATTATTTTATTTTGGATAGCCTTTTGGCCATTTTGTAAGTAACTGTCCTTTTGGCTTTCCTTTTGTTTCTGGAAACATCAATAGCGGAAAGTCAAAAGGACAGTGACTTTCCCACAAAATGGTCAATTGGCTAACCAGAACAAAAACACATAAGCGATACACACACTCAAAGACAAACCATACACAAGGAGTTTACAGTATGAATGACACCTTTTTATTAGCACTACATATTTAACTATATGAATTAAACTGGTTTATTTTTTTTCTCGTTATGATAGCGAATATACTACATTAATTAAAATATGATGGCATACAATTAAAAACATAAAATGTCTCTTTTCATTTCAAAGACCCCAGTACAAGGAGAGGAATTTTGTTCTAGTGAAGCATGGTCGGGAAAAAGAACAATAGAAAATGTTGCAAAGGTAGTTTAAATATGTTCAAATTTGAATATACCTCAAACAACGATGTGGAAGTATTATAACCGACTTGGCATACTTGTCCAATATGACTGCAGACAAGTATAAAAATTCAATTTACTTGTCCTTGGACAAGTATATGAAGGGTCATAAGCAAAAATATAGGGTACGTATTGGAAGATGATTCTGGGATTTTTAAATATATAGTTTTAATGAAAACAAATGTTGTGAGTGTTTGTTAGAGTCACCTTATGACTCTAACAGATGCCCACACGTTTTGATACAAAAAAAGTTATCGTCAGTAAACTCTTTGATTCTTATAAGTTTGTTCTCTACTATTCTTTCACTATTTCATGTCTGTCTTTTTTCTGGTCTAGTAAATATTTGGTTGGATAAGTTAGTTTTGTCTGTTAACATGTCTGTCCCTAGATGAGAAGAGATTTTCACAGCCTTGCTTTAAACAATGTTCTTTCGTCATGTTTCAATTGTTCATTGAAATGTTACTTTTTTATTTTTGACAGTTTGTAATATCAAAGGTGCCAGCTGTGTTGATGGAACATCCCATATATTCTGTATTAGAATTTATCATCTCCCTCCTATATTAATTGCATTGTTACACCTCGACTTGATAAAAATATGCTATGTCAGGACAAGTCAGTTTTATCAGGTCAACATGACATTGCCTTTCTTGAACTGGACTACTGAAAAATTCGCAAAATTGTAAGAGTATTATATTAACTGATAAGAGATATTAACTGCTATAAAGAGAATACCAGATTCGTATCCTTTGGTATCAATTTTAATAGACTCGACTTCGAGAATGCATGTAGAATCGCTTTGCGAGCCTTGCGATTCTACAAGCGTCCTCAAAGTCGAGTCTATTAAAATAGGTTCTTCTGTCGTGGTTTATTTTTGTTATGGTTGGTCTTTGTGTGTTTGTGTCGCTTATATTATTTTATTTTGGATAGCCTATTGACCATTTTGTGGGAAAGTAACTGTCATTTTGGCTTTCCGCTATTGATGATTCATTTTGGGTCAGTTGTTTCATGTTTGTGTTTCTTTCCCTTTGGTGTCTCTGATGGGAGCTGTGGGTTGATTGTATTGATTCCTGATTATTGCCTCCAGTTCTATCTTTCCTTGTAAGCTTGATATCAAAAGAAATGAACCTGGCATTCTCTATATATGACATCTCATATGGAATACCCAACTACGCGACAGGGACCTTTGGTTACAATATAAACAGAGAAAGATATGTTAACTGGCAGACATTGGGATTAAATTATTCAACTATTTTTCTCTTGCAGTTCAAAAGGCTCCTTCCAAACAATGAAGTTATTCTTAAACACATGGAGAAGACGGTTATGCAAGGAGAGATATTTTACTGTTGGCCACTTTTTATGACATTTCACAGGAGCATGTAGACTCCCTTTTTTTTTAAAAAAAAAATCAGTGATCCAGTTCTGGTGGAAGAAAAGAGCTCTACCAGAATTTAAATTTACAGCTTTGTCTCATATTAAAAGTCTGAAACTGTTACAGCCTTGTGTTATGAACGTTCTGTAACTTCATGAGTGGTAATATGGTACATGTCTGTCCTGTTACGTGATAAGCATTAGGTGAAGATGCTTTTAAATGTTGAAGCAGTGACACATTAGGTTCATTTTACTGCTTTCTGTGCACACAGATATACTGCTGAAGGGTTCTTATTTGGTTCTTTGTTTAAGTGTTGATGGTGTAGTGAAGTTAAAATGTTCAGAAAAAAAGGTAAAAAAAAAAAAATCAGGTTGATGAAATGCTGTTAAGAAGTTTAAAATTTCTCTTTTAAAGTGTCCTTGATCTCAATGATATGGGCGGTGTATTTCCTTGTTTTGAGAAGTTGAGAAGTTAATAAATATAACACAAACAATTACATGTGTTCCTGATATATACACCACTGATTTTCTCTTGAATGAATTTGATTGATTAAACATGTCTGTCCTGTTACGTGAGTTTGGACAGGTGTATTCAAGACTGAAAAAAATATAACTCAACACTGTTGTTTTATCTCCAGTATATATTTTATTGATAATATAGATGTGTATCTTTGGGATAGAAACAATAAACATCACCTTTTTCCATTTTAATTTTTTTTCCACATTGTCCACCATTTTTACCCATAAAGCAAATTATGAGTCACATACCACACCAACTACTGATTATCAACCAATCAGATTACTTGATGCAAATTATTGCAACAAATTCATGAATGACAAAGGATCTTCATTGCTTGAAAGACAAGACATATTCGGGCTCAGCAGGACAAGGGTTAAGGAAAATGAACTTATATTGCATTACAGCATACTGAATAAACTGTCACTTATATTCAGCATTGATAATAATGGGGTTGATGCAGAGGGTTGTGTGGGGTAGGAATGGGCAGGCTCAGCACAAACAACTGCTGAAATAAACAATAATACTGGTACAGGAATACAGAGGTAGCCAAAGTGCGATTCCCAAATACATTAAAGCCACATTAGGTTACTTTGATTTGGTTTTCACAGCTCTTTCAAGATTTCTTCACTTTTATTATCTGACCTTTTTTTTTGTCTTGGTTTTATGGCCCTTTCATGATTATTTCACTCATATCAAAAAGCTGATCGTTAATCAGGTGGGCAAAACCTAAGTATTCAGAGAAAAAACACCTGACCTTCCGTTGCAGAACATGGCGTCTCACATTTGACCCGAGCCAGGCACGAACCACAGCAGTGAAAGACCTAATGATTAAGATTCAGCGCTCTTATCCACTAGGCCATGAATGCCCAATTTAATGATTAAAGGACAGTGGTCCTAACCACTACACCATGGAGACATTTACATTGTACATTATGGCAGAATAAAATCAATATATTCAAATAACATCACTTACATTTAGCCAACCATTAATCAGAGGCAAAAATAGGATAACTTGAAACCTCCAAAGCTTCCATAGCAACTGTCAATTCAAGTGAAGTATGACCCACCAGGATCAGGGGCCTAGAGATTACAAGCCATTAGGTTATGAAAGCCTCTGTATGCAATTATACATACAACACCAAGTTAATACACTATTGAATACTGAGGTACCATAATGATCCTAAGTATTGAGACAGCTGGGCCTAAGCAAACAGTGCAGACCCAGATCAGATTGCTCCAATCAGGGTCTACACCGTTTGCCATTCCGTCTCCACTTTTTGGACTCCTGCTGGATTGCCAAACAAACTTATTATCCCCACGCTTTTCGAAGAGAAAGTGGGGATATTGTAATTGTCTCCGTCGTCCGTACGTCCGTCCGTCCGTCCGTCTTACCGGACAACGTCTTACCGGACAACTCCTCCCACACTTTTACAGCTAGAAACTGAAAACTTTGGGAACTGATAGGTCTTTGGTCTGAGGAGTGCATGACACTTTTGGAATTTTGATCTTACCCCTAGGGGCCAGGCCAGGGGGTGGGGTGCCCCGGGGGTAAAAAATCAAAGTTTTCAGAACTTGGTCGTGTGACATATCAAATCGAACGGCATAATGAGTAGAATACATAACAATCAAAATTTGACCCCTAGGGTCAGGTTTGAGGTCACAAGAGGTCAAAAACTTGGATTTTCACCCCCATGACCCCCTTTTTAACGATTACCGGATAACTCCTCCTAAGCCATTTCAGATAGAAACATGAAACTTTGGGAACTGATAGGTCTTTGTTCTGAGGAGTGCATGATACTTTCGGAATTTTGATCCTACCCCTAGGGGCATGGCCAGGGGGTGGGGTGCCCCGGGGGTAAAAAATCAAATTTTTCAGAACTTGGTCGTGTGAAATATCAAATTGAACGGCATAATGAGTAGAATACATAACAATCAAAATTTGACCCCTAGGGTCAGGTTTGAGGTCACCAGAGGTCAAAACTTGGATTTTCACCCCCATAACCCCCTTTTTAACGATTACCGGATAACTCCTCCTATACTGTTTCAGATACAAACATGAAACTTTGGGAACTGATAGGTCTTTGGTCTGAGGAGTGCATGACACTTTCGGAATTTAGATCTTAAGATTGGGTGGGAGTTGCAATTGAGAACTTATATAGTGGAGTATCTTTAAAAAAGCGTGGGGATATGCGATGGCGTGCCATCGACTGCGCCATTCTAGTTAAAATTTTAGAAGGATCACAGCAAGTTCGCAATGTGTTCGAAATTTTGGATTATTTCTTTGTTTATTTTGTAGTTCAACAGCTATTAAGGGCATTTTGAGCTGGTAAGTTGACCTAACTGCACTTTCCCCAAGTGTACATTCTTTAGACAGTATCTAACAGCTGCCCTGATTGAATCAGCGGAAGGTGAGAATGACTGAAGGAAATATTCATGATTTATCTCAATGAAACTTTTGTCAATCTAAAGGGAACCTCCTGGACACCAGTTAGGTCACATCAGGTGCCTAAAAGGTACTATAAACCTGGCAACCATTAGTGTCAGATTTACAGACAAGATTCTGCACAATATGTATCCACAGAAACAAATTGATTTAAACATATTTTATTGCTTATAACATAAGATACAAGCAAATGGGTTGGGCCACAAGTTCTAGCAACATTAGTTACGGCCCTTCCCAAGAACAAAATACAGTTTTAAGCAATTCACAAATGACAAATCAAACATAACCACACGAGTATGGGGACTATCAATAGAGAAGAGAAATATCCAAGAAATAAGGAGAAAGGATAGATATAGGTAGAACGTCTTGAAATATATCTTCAAAATGCAGAAATAACCGAACACAATTAGCAGCAACATTTCTCTCAGCCTCTCGGAAGTTACTCTATACGAATCAATACGTAAACACACCTAATCAAATATACCGGTAAAATTTTACCACTGAAAGTGATTTTTCCAAGTAAAATTCCAGATACTCCCCATATCCACGCCCATAACACAGACTGCGGGTATCCGCTAGAACCGCCCCTGAGGCAGTCCAAACGAGCACCCACACTCCATGCTCTAGGGCAAGAACAAGATAAATACTGTCTACACCTGGAGGTCCCCATTTCTACTATATAAAGTGGAGTTCAAGGAAATCGAATTTATATAGGCGTGTTTTCCTGATGAGTGTTTGTAAAACCTAAAAGCGGTTGGTATCCTTTATGTATTCCTGTACACTATGAAATATCGTTGAGTTTTCTTCGAAAGAAAGTGACTCTCTGCCATTTAGTAGAGTATTTATATTTAGTGGATGGAATCTGTGGGTATTGTGAAAGAGTTTTCGCCGTTCGTTTGTATATCTATAAATTTAAAAAAAAAAATTTTCTGCGTCTTCTATACTTGTTCCACATTCACATTGTGCATTTTCTCTTAATCTGTTTCTAAATAAGTCATTGTGTAAGTTGCTGCAATTATTTCTAATACATGCGTGTACTACTGATACTTTTCTGTTACCATACAAGAAATATTGTGGTACTTTTGGTGCAATAAACAGATCACTGAGTAAAGCGCTTTTAAAACTTGATAATGTGGGTTTGTTTCGAATTTCATGAGTTAGTTAGTTCCATAAACTTGTAGAAGATGGGATGAAGGATCTAGAGAAAACTTGCGTTCTTTGGTTTTGAATAACAAAGTCGTCGCTGTTTCGTAAAGTATAATGAGATGTCATACCCACAATTGAAACAAATAAAAATGGTATCTGGTGATAATTGTAGAACGAACTTTGTGAATTCTCCATAAACTGTTCTATGGAAAGTTGTATCCTTTGGAAGCAAAGAATACACCACAGAACTGAAAAACATGGAGTGTACAAGTATTTTCAAAATTCCACAATGGAATCAATGATCCCGAAGGATAAGAAAATATAAACTAAAACTACACTAAATGTTGTGAGTAGGTTTATAGTGAGAATTAATTGGTTTTATGGCCCTTGCAAGATTATTTCATGTATTTCGAGCCAATCACTTATCAGAGGTGGGCAAAAACTGGAGTACCCAGAAAAAAAAACACACCTGACGTTCCGTGGCAAGACTTGGGTATCTGCAAGGACAAAAGGCTTTGCCAACTGTAAGCCAGTATCATTTGGACGCCCCAGTGATGCAAGATACATTATACTTTGGCCAAGCCCAACCACACCCCTACACCCTGTGATGAATGATCAAATTGTCAAGGTCATGATAGCTATTGCCATTGTTAGCTTGAACTAGAAATTGTGTTTGTGAAACACTATGCCCCACAACATATGCTTGTTCCTAAATGGGACAGTAAACAGTACCTCATGATCATTTGCATTAAAAATTAACCTGTCAAATATTAACGGATTTTAAACAAAAGTTACACCCAAACTGAACACCAAGTATTATGAGCCTAGCTCAAGCAGTCCTCCAGATATTTTGTTCACAAGGTTTCCCTATAGCCACAATGTATAAGTCCAAAAAGGAACAAAACTCCATTAAATA
Organism: Lucinisca nassula; assembly: GCA_963580285.1. Taxonomy (NCBI): domain Eukaryota; kingdom Metazoa; phylum Mollusca; class Bivalvia; order Lucinida; family Lucinidae; genus Lucinisca; species Lucinisca nassula. The sequence goes on from OY757021.1 coordinate 24,730,941, forward strand.
TTTTTCGAAATTTCGTCAAAAATTAATCAGGTCATCTACACATTAGACCCAAACTGTATGCCACATATCTTGAGCTTAGCTCAAGCGGTTCTCCAGATATTTTGTTCACAAGGTTTCCCTATAGCCACAATGCATAAGTCCATAAAGGGGCATAACTTCATTTAATATTTTCGAAATTTCATCACAAGCGTAACGGACGGACGGACTGACAGACGGACAGGGCAGAACCTTAATCAGGTCATCTACACATTAGACCCAAACTGTATGGCAAATATCATGAGCCTAGCTCAGCAGTTCTCCAGATATTTTGTTCACAAGGTTTCCCTATAGCCACAATGCATAAGTCCAAAAAGGGGCATAACTCCATTAAATATTTTCAGAATTTCATCAAAAGTTATTCAGGTCATCTACACATTAGACCCAAACTGTATGACAAATATCATGAGCCTAGCTCAAGCGGTTCTCCGGATATTTTGTTCACAAGGTTTCCCTATATCCACAATGCATGTCCAAAAAGGGTCATAACTCTGTTGAATATTTCCAGAATTCCTTCAAAAGTTAATCAGGTCATCTACACATTAGACCCAAACGGTATGCCAAATATCATGAGCCTACCTCAAGTAGTTCTCCAGATATTTTGTTCACAAGGTTTCCCTATAGCCACAATGAATGAGTCAAAAAAGGGGCATAACTCCGCAAGGACAAGTCCGACGGAAAAGAAAACAAATACGGGTCCACTTATTTTTCATGCTCATGCCATATATGAAATTTCAAGATCCTAGCTCAAGCTGTTCTGTAGTTTACCTCGGCACTTAAAGCATAACGGACGGACGAACTGACGGACGGACAGGGCAGAAGCAATATGCCCCTCTTCGAAGTTGGGGGCATAATAATTGGGCCCTGTGTTGATGTGTATTTTAACCAATGCATCAACAGCAATGGTATGTCAGTACTCTCAACCTTTTTTGTATCAAATGGAATCTTCCACCTTATATATAGCACAAATCTATTTTTTTAGGAGTTTCAGGTTTCGTATTTATCAAATTTTATTTGGCAATTGGCTGAACTTTTTGCAACATGTGTAGGCCCTGATCAGAAGTAGATGTTCTGCAGCGTCTGATCTCGGCCTGCACTGTTTGCCGTTTACCTGTTTGGGGGTTTCAGTACAAAACTGCCATATAAGTGTAAACCTTACTATTTCTTTAAGATCTTCAAAGTAAGGCTTAGTATATTAGTGGTTATGTGAGTTTTGCCAATACATGTACATGTATGTGTAAGCAGTTACAAGTCATATAATAGCTTAAACATAACACTGATAAACTAAAAGCATATTGTGTCCATGTTACATGATCCAACATTCTATCAACTTAGTTATTTTTTTATTCCAGTGTAGTACTAAAATCCAAGCATTGAACAACCCTTTTCAACATTCAATGCAAAATGGAGTCATCCTATTTTCTCTTAATACAGTAAAACCTGTCTTAGCGGCCACCTCTATTAAGCAATCAACCAGTCTTAAGCAAGCATGGGTTTGGTTCCCCAAAAAGGCAAATGGATTAAATTTCACCTGTCTTAAGCAAGCACCTTTCTTGAGCAAGCATATTTGGTCATCCCGTTGTTGCTTGCTTAATACAGGTTGGACTGTATATGACTGTCAAGTCTGCTAAAGAGCAGTGATAGGCAGAAATTGAGTGCATGTACCGGAGGTGTTTTTTTTTTTGTTTGTTTGTTTTTTCTTCTTTTTTTACAATTTGTCCTGGTTTTTTAGATAAAATATTACGTCTTTTTCATGAATTAATAAATCTGAGTACAATGTCGAACTCTTATCCTGCTGAATAAAATAAGTTGCACCCATTTTTGACTACAACCAATCAAATTGCTTAATGTAATATATTTTTTCAATTCACAAACAGAATAAACAGATTTGATCCTGATCAGAAGCCATCTGATCTGGGTCTACACTGTTTGCAAAGGTAGGGGTTATTGTGTTAAGTAGGATAAGGGTTAGATATGTTTTCTGTGAAATTTTCCACCTGTCATTCCAACAAGTTAAACAAAGGTTTCTGACAAGCTCCTAATTCGAAACTTTATTGAAATCTTGCACCATGTAACATGGCCCTATATCCTAATCCATGCAGTGCAAGCAGTTTCCAACTTATTACTCTAGGGAGATGACTATCTAAGGTTGTCACAACTTGAGTCCAATGCCTTTGAGCTTTTTACAATAAAATATGTTTTATCTTTTACGATCCTAAAATTACCCGGAAACTTGAAAACACTGCCCTTTTTTGTCTATTAATGAGTAGGTTTGGAAAGAAAAGCATATAGTTTACACCATGATCAGAGCTCTACTTCAAAAAAATAGTGATTTCGATCTATCCTTCAATAGTTCAAGAGTAAAAGTCCCAAGAAATTTCAATACTGAAATGCAATTCCAGAAATGATATTGGAATTCACACTTTTACAATGATACACACTAGTACTGGTAAACCGCTTAGAGGATCTAAGCCTGTCCAGGAACCGCGGTGTGAGGCGGACCGTCCATGCTAATAAACCCTATTGGTTTCATTGGGCGACAGGGCTTGTGATGTCATTTCATCTCAGTGTCGGGTAAAAGTCCCACAAAATTGGAAGCAACGTCTCCAAAATGACCTTTACAGTGTTGACGGGGACGTAAAACCTCAAATCAAACAAACAAACAAACAATGATAGATCAATCTGCTCAATACTCACAGCTATTTTTATTTGCTTGTCTTAGTTCACATATTTGTCCCAATTTTCATCATTTTCAGTTTCATCATTTTAGGTCTCATGTTTCATCATTTATGTTCCAATTTTAATCATTTTTGACAAAGTTTTCATTACTTTTTCCCCCAATTTTCATTATTGTTGTCCCATTTTCATATTTTTGCCTGTATTTTAATTACTTTTTCTCAAAATTTTCATTATTTCTGTTCCAATTTTCATCATTTTTTGTCCCAATTTTCATTATTTTTGCCCTATTATCATAATTTTTCCCCAATTTTCATTGCTTCTTCCCCCAAACTTTTATTATTTTTGTCCCATTTCCATCAGTTTTGGCCCAATTTTCATGATTTTCCCCAAAATTCATCATTTTTGTCCCAATTTTCATTATTCTTCTCCCAATTTTGGTAACTTTTACAACAAATGTCCGTAAAAAAAACAGTAAAAACTGAATAAAGCTCCAAAATATAACTGTAATACTGAAAGCATTATAAAGCACATGCAATAACTAAACAATAACTGCAGACAACCAACCACAAACATGCAACAACCAATCAGTAAACAGTAGCATGCTCTGTGTCACCTTATCCTGTGTTGTAATAACTGACATAACAAACCTCATCTATATCAGCTTCATGTATTAAATGCTTAGCTTCTGCTTCACTATGGTCATAATTAGGGGGGAGAATCCAGTGTTTCACTTCTTCCAGGTCCATCTGGCCATCCCCATTTTTATCCCGATAATTCCCAAATTGTTCTCGTTCAACTCTCACCCATTCTGGCTCTTCACTGTCTTTACTAGGCCACATATCCCCTAGAAAAACCATTGGCTTCTGAACGTATATGATGTTAACATTTGGTACCCAAAGTCTGCAAACCTATCACAGACACTATCTTCTCAAAAGAAAACTGAGCCATATTGCTGTTGAATTTTTCTTATTATAACATTTCCATTTAAGGGGAATGGGAACACCTGGCAGATTTTTCCGTCATTTTCCAATGGGAGACAACTTTCAGGACTTCCTGTTTGCTTTTCTAGAAGCCCTGTCCCACTGAAACAAGAATTCCGTCGAGACTGTAGTGCCTGTGGGGGACTCTTACATTAGGGTGAAAGTTAGGGTGGTTGAAAATGTTGACGGCTTGGCGAACCGACAGAAAGTTCAACTCCTATGTCGCGCCATGCTTAAAGCAGGCGCTACAAAAAGGGTCTACTCTTAAAGGAAAGAAATTGTTCCTCAGGAAATACTTTTGCAGGAGTTGCCTCTCCTGAAGGTGTTCTCATTCCCCTTAAAATATGAAGCTGGATAGATATCTCTGCTTGCTTCAAGACTGACAGTCCACAATATATGAATTTGTCTGGTATATAGTTACAAAGTTAATGAATGAAGCAAAATGGCTCTGTTATCTTTTTCAAAGTAAGGAATACATTGGCTTCTATCTGTAAATCCTTTGTTGGACCTGTCCATAACTTTGAATTCCACATCTGGCCACAGTGAATCTAGGATTAGAAACAAACCCTAAATATTAAATTGTCAGTTTGAAACAGGCATTATATTAATCTGGCAAAATTGTCCTACCCAATACTTTTGGCTGGACAAATTGTCCTAGGCCAAATCGTCTGGGCCAAATAGTCCGCTGGCCAAATCGACCATCACAGTAGTTTCAATCAAATTCCTAACACTTTTAAGTGTGATTATGTTAAATATCTAGGCCTAATTTATTACCTTTTTTTATAAACGCAGGCACACAGCAAGACTTACAGATAGCAGCCAAATTTTAAATAATATAAAGGCAGCCATGTTGTATAGAATACCTTCATACCCACTTTGAAAAACAGTTGCTTCAGCATTTACTGTCTTACACTGACAAAGCTACATGTGCCAGACCTTAATGCTCTGCATGCTGGGTATTTTTTTTTAGCAGCAGACGACATTTTGAAATATTTCCCTAATTTTCCCTCAAAAACAGGATTTGACATCTCATGCAAATTGTCTCCTATGGAGACAATTTGCATGAGATGTCAAGTCCTGTTTTCTGAGAAAAATAAGAAAAATATTATCAACTTGTCGTCTGCTGAATTAGCCAATAGAGTGGTAATGGTTATGCAGCAATGGCCATAAAGTTCACAATGAAATGGTAAATTGTTGTGATGACAATATGGCTACCTTACACAGCACATCAATTTATGCCAACCTTATCTTCGTCAGCTTCCAATACCAGATGTTTACCCTCCGCTTCACTGTTATCATAATCATCAGGCATTATCCAGTTTTTCACCTCATTGTGATCTAATCGGCCGTCACCATTCTGGTCACGGTAAAACTTAAACTGATCCTCTTCAGAGGCCTTCCATGCCTTGTCATCTTCATCGTCTTCATCATCATCGTCCTCGTCATCATCATCCTCATCTGTGTCCGTGATGTCAGCTTTAAGGCAAAGGGATACACTTCCAAGATTATGGCATACTTATTTGAAGAGGACAAATTTCAGAAACACAAGGTGTTTTTATTCTTTCTGATACCTGTATCGCTTTCAAATGGACGCTGCTCTTCAGGAAAGTATTTGCACCATTCCCTTTAGCATAATCTCTATCATTGAGGCAATTTTAACAAGTGCCCAAAAACTTGTCCACTTCAGTTTTTCAGTTCTGTGTTATCGCCCTTGCTTCCAAAGGATTAGCTTTCCACAGAACAAATTTAACTTCACTACAGCTGGTGTTAAGGTAATATGTGGCGGCCGTAAAAAGTCTCCCTGTTGTTCATCATAGTGTGGGTTATATTTTCTAGTCCATTCGGATCACTGCTTCCACTTCAGAATTTTGAACATGTCTGAGGGTTACTGGTTAGGTCTATTTGGCCAAAACTAGCTAGTCTGGCCCTGAATAAAGCTTGTCCACTTGACACTTTTTCAGTTCTGTGTTGCCACCCTTGCTTCCAAAGGATACATATTTGTACCCTAAGAAATGACTTAAAATTTGCTAGTGACACATATATTAAAGAAAGGGCTTAAGCCTAAAGCTTCAATATCATCAAAAGCAAGTATCTTACCAATGTATTCTTCCAAGCTAATGAAACCATCTTTATCTTTGTCAATATCTTCTATAGTTTCCTGCAAATTAAATTTACAAATTCAATATCTTCAAATTAAATTTAGAAAATTCAATATCTTCTATAGCGTGAAGACAGAATTCCAGGCTGCTTACTGCAGTCTGTAACGAGTCATATAGGTAGTCATAGTAGCTTCCAGTCGATTGTCGTTTGGCGTCAAGTGTTCAATCCCTGCACTGGGGCTCTTACCTATTAGGCAACGGAGGCCCATGCAAAAGTAAAATTGCAACATTTCCGCTGCGCATTATCTTCTGAAGTTAACATGTCCGTAAATTTGAATGAAAATATTCCACACAATTTTCAAGTGAGAGAAGGCGCGAGTAAATGAGAAATCACTCTTTCCAATATGGGGGGGAGGGGGGCATGGACTCATAATCAAAAATTGATTCAATGTTTACTGAATGCCACTGGAAAGAAATGGACATATTTTGACCGCTTCCAAAAAGCTTAATGCTATTCCATATTTCGAGATCGGCAACTTGGTACCGTGATCCACAACTGGGGTCTAACCGTGGTCTCATATTCTGCAATCCTGATTGTCAGCCGAATAAGATTAGATGATTGCATATTTTGTAGAGGGATAATTTTTCTTGAAAATGGTACCAAAGGTTCTGAGAACAACCATATTGGTACAACACTCAACAACGCCTGACTGATCCGGAACTGAGTAAACCTAAGTTGCTGAGTAAGTAAATTGAGCCAGACCCATTTCTGACTATCAACCAATCATATCACTTGATATCAAGAACTTGTTCAATTTTCAAACAAAATGACAGTGTAGATCCTGATCAGATGGCTTCTTCAGAAGCCATCTGATCTGGATCTATACTGTTGCACATGGTATAGATCCAAAGTAGGGGGTTATTGTGTTTAGGGGGATAAGAGTTCAAACCTTTAAGGCAGTGATGCGACTCGGCTGGACTGGATCTTGCAGTTCGTGGATTTACAGTTAGACAGGCAGAACAAGGTTTAACCCTCAAGATGCCGCGAAAAAACTACATCTGAAAATGTCGTCTGCTTATGATGTCTGCTGAATCTTCTTGCAAACTTTTCAGAAATATTTTTTCATACAGGCAAACAGTGTGGACCCAGATAAGACTGATCTGGATCCACACTGTTTGCAAAAATGACTTTTAAAGTAACCGGCAGACGACAAAGCAGACAACAATTGTCGCGATTGGAAACTTAACGATTTTGTTTGATGTGAAGTTTAACGTCCCTATCAACACTGTATAGGTCATTTTGGAGACGTTGCTTCCAATTTTGTGGGACTTTTACCCAACGTTGAGATGAAATGACATCCCAAGCCCTGACGCCCAACGTCTTATGGGTAAGAGCATGCTGCATTAAAGTAACTTACTAAGACTACAATATCTTTCATATGTTCTGCCTCTTCTGGGTGTATAAATGATATGAACTCTTCTTTAGAAAGTTTACCATCCTTGTCCAAATCAGCAGCATCCCATTTCCTCTTGTCCTTGTCCATCATATCTTTATAGGTCTCATCCTCATCAGGCTCTGCAATAACCAATATAACCCTTAAAATGCCGAGAAAAAGTACATCTGAAAATGTTGTCTGCTTATGTCATCTGTTGAATCTTCTTGCAAACTTTTTTAAAAATATTTTTCAAACAGGAAAACAATAAGGACCTAGATCAGACTGCTCCTAGAGGCTAGGAGCAGTCTGATCGGGGTCCACACTGTTTGCAAAAATGAGTTTTAAAGTAACCGGCAATCAAAGCAGACGATAATTGCCAAGATTGGAATCTTATGGGTTAAGAATGAACTAAACAGGGAGACAAGTTTTCTGGTTTTCTGTAGAGGTGCAACAATTCACTATATCATATTGTGATTGTGATACATCTGCTGACGATACACATATCGTATCATGAAGTCATCTGACTATATGATTACGATACAGGAAACAAACAGTGCTACTTGAGATGTCAACTTTTGTTGGTTTTGCATTACCAATATTAGCCTTCACTGTTCACAAGAAGATTCAACATACCCCAATCTTTTTCTTGGGCGAGCAGCAATGGGTTCTATCTAACTGTACTGATATACAAACTGATCTTATTCCCATTGGTTAGAAACGGGTTCTCTTGAGGCATAGATCATATAAATTTTGTAGCAATAGCACACCAGAAGAAGACTAGCCTTCAAACCTGTCTTACATGTACATGACAAACATAACCTGCAAGTCAGACAATTATAGACTTGCTTTAAACCATTGTATGCGGGAAACCCCTAAAGGGGTACCTTGGCAAACAGTGCAGGACCAGATCAGACGCTGCAGAATGTGCAGTCTGATCTGGGCCTACACTATTTGCTAGCAGAATTTCGATAAAAAATAGAATAAATGAAACAAAAGGGCCCAGTAGGGGCCTGGTTCGGTCACCTGTGTGCCACTGTCTCATATCATTTTTTTTAGCTATGGTGGCCATCTTGTTCATCAGCAGAGTGAGTTTTGCTCATTTGGTAGGGTGTAACCTAGGCAACATTCCTGAGAAGTTTGAATCAAATTGGCCTTAGGGTTTAGGAGGGGTTCACGTTTGAATCCAATTTACAATATTTTTCTATTTTTAGCTCCAGTGGCCATTTTGTTCATCGGAGCGGGATTGTTTTAGCCTTTTTGGTAAAGGGTCATCTAAGCAACATTACTTCGAAGTTTGAATGAAATTAGCCCAAGGGTACAGGAGGAATTGTCGTTTGAAGATTTATTTTTATTTTTAGCTCTGGCAGCCATCTTGTTCATTGAAGTGGAATGAGTTTTAACTATATTGGTAGGGAGTCACCTAGGCAACATTCCTGTGAAGTTTTAAATCCAAATGGCCCGAAGGTTTAGGAGTTCGCATTTGAAGCAAATTTACAATAATTTTCTATTTTTAGCTCTTGTGACCATTTGTTAATCGTTATGCTATTTTCCTAGAGGGTCATCTACACAACATTCCAATGAAGTTTAGAAGCCTCCATGGTGAAGTGGTCATGCTACTTGCCTTGTAAACTAGGGGTAGCAGGATTGATCCCAGGCTTCTCCAGACTTTCAGATTAGTCTTTAAACAGAGGTCCCATCACTGTATGACCTTAGCTGTTGGTGAGACTTAAACACTCACTCCTATGAAGAAACCTTTATGCCAAATATGAAGGCTGTATCTTAAATGTTTCAAAAGTTACTACAAAGTACGTCAAAGGTCAAGGTAATGGATCAAAAGTTTTGAACGGTTGAGAAAACCTTGTTGCAAGGAACATACATGCCAAATATGAAGGTTCTATCTCATATGGTTCAAAAGTTATGATAAAGTAGGTCACAGGTCAAGGTCACATGTCCAATCTTTATATGAGTGGAAAGCCCTTGTCAGATGGAACCTACACGCCAAATATAAAGGCTTTATCTCAAACGGTTTAAAAGTTATGACAAAATAACCTACTGATTAACTTTTTGATTTGACATGACCCATATTTTAACTTAACTGAGATATTGTCCAGATGATCATTCTGAGCAAGTTTTATGATGATTTGACTAAAACTGTGGCCTCTTAGAGTGTTGAAAACGTTTTTCTATGATTTGACCTGCTGACCTACTTTTTAACCCGACATAACCCATATTCTAACTTGACCTAGATATTGTCAAGATGATCATTCTGAGCAAGTTTGATGATGATCGGACCAGAACTGGGGCCTCTAGTGTGTCAACAAGGTTTTTCAACAATCTGACCTACTGACCTACTTACTGACCAGATATGGCCCATATTCGAAATTAACTGAGATATTGTCAAATGATCCTTTTGAGCAAGTTTGATGATGATCGGACCAAAACTGTGGCCTCTAGTGTGTTCACAAGGTTTTTCTATGATTTGACCTACTGACCTCCTTTTGACCCGACATGACCCGTATTCAAAGTTGACCGAGATATTGTCAAGATGATCATTCTGGACAAGTTGGATACTGATTGGACCAAAACTGTGGCCTCTAGTGTATTCACAAGGTTTTTCTATGATTTGACCTACTGACCTACTTTGTGACCTGACATGACCCATATTCAAACATGACCAAGATATTATCAAGATGATCATTCAGAGCAAGTTTGATGATGATTGGACATAAATTGTTGCCTCTAGTGTGTTCAGAAGGTTTTTCTATGATTTGACCTACTGATCTACTTTTTGACCCAACAACATAGTGTCTTCACAAAGTTTTTTTTTTTCTGATTAGGCCTACTGACCTACTTTTTGACCCGACATGACCCAAATTCAAACTTGACAGAGATATTTTGTGGTGGTACAAATTGTGTGCAAGTTTAGTTAAAATCAAATCATAAATGTAACAGCTATCATGCAGACAAGACTAAAATAGGTAATTTTTGCCCTTTCAGGGGGCCGTAACTCCATACCACATGAAGGGATATGGCTGGTTCAAGAACCAAAACCAGATCTCATGGTGGTACAAGTAGTGTGCAAGTCTGTTTAAAATCAAATCACAAATGAAGATGCTATCGTGCAGACAAGACCAAAATAGTCAATTTTTGCCCTTTCAGGGGCCGTAACTCAGTAACACATGATGGGATATGGCTCAAGAAAGGAACCCAGATCTCATGGTGGTACAAGTTGTGTGCAAGCCTGGTTAAAATCAAATCATAAATGAAGATGCTATCGTGCGGACAAGAAATTCTTTACGCACGGACCCACGCAAGCACGGATGATGGACGACGGACAAAATGTGATCACAAAAGCTCACCTTGTTACTACGTAACAGGTGAGCTAAAAATAGGCACGACACCCCTTATATGACAAATGAACTTGTCCAAAATATAGCATGGAAGAGTCCACTAGCATACAATGGGTAAAGCCTAACTCTTATCTTGCTGTTCACGACAACCCCTATCTTTGCAAACAGTGTAGATCCAGATCAGATGGCTTCTGAAGAAGCCATCTGATCAGGATCTACACTGTTTGGCATTCAGTTTATGAATTTGTAGCAATAAATTACATCTAGTAATTTGATTGGTTTACGGACAGAAATGGGTGTGGCTTAAATGAATATTCAGCAAGATAAGGGTTAAGTCTCATCTCCAGCACCTTACCTTCTATATGAAATACTTACCATGTTCATATCCGTAAGTACGTTTTCTGTATGACTCCCATCTCAGAGTGTCACCGTCGGCTTCATGCTCCTCCCACATTCTGTCGGTATCATCTTTAATATATTTATGTTGTACATATTTTATCCAGTTTATAAGTTCTTCTTCTGTGACAAAGCCATCATTATCCCTGTCTATCTTGTCAACCAGTTTACTGGAAATGCAAAAAAAAACAACATTAATCCATTTTGTACCATATGGAATCTACCTCCTTACAAAATTATAGCAGGAGTCCATTTCAAAATTTAGGGGTGACAGGTTGTGTTATTTTCGAAACTAATTTGGTAAATGACTGAACTTTTTTGCCAACAGTGCAGGACCCGATCAGATGCAGGCCCTGATCATATCTGTGATGTCTGATCTGGGTCTACATAGTTTGCCAAAATTACCTGTGTTGGGGTTTCTGATACAAAATGGGTTAACACCATCATTGTATCAAATCACCTCCTTACTATGTAGTGGACATTGCTCAAGTTTTATGGTTTTATGGTTATCAAAATACAATTTACTACTCAAATGTTATTTCTAGGAATAGATAAATGAGTGGAAAACTGTAGACATTGATGAGATGCTGCATTTTGCAGCAGCGCCACATCTGGGTTTACATTGGGACCGGTTAAAGACATTCAATGCCATGGCATGCACATCATCATGTTACATAATGCATAGATATGTCCATTTATTGGAATTTTGTTGTAAAACTTCAAATGAATGAAACTAATTCTTGATCCCTCAGCCCAATCTCACGTCCACACTCAGTGCATAGGGGTAAAAAATTGGGTCACTAGCACTTTACAGTTTTAAAACAGTTCATATCTTACATCTCTTTTATGCATGGAATTGAACTCTGAAGCACTTTCTGCATGACTAGTGCAGGATTTGTGTGTTTGTTTTTGTTTGTATTGGAGTTTAACATCCCAGTCAACACTGTCATTTTTGAGCTTGTCAATCCACACTTTTCCTGGGCAGGCTTATACATAAGCGGTTAACCAGTACAGTGCAAATTCTTTCACCAGAAACTGACAACTGCCCTTCTTGAAACTGTGGAAGGGAGAGAATGACCGTATAAAAGATTTCATATTTTCATAATCAATCTCCACGAAAGAATGTTGCCGACGCAGGAAGGTATCGATCCCGCATCCTCCTGATCACCAGTCAGACACACATCTGACTAGACTACCGAGGCTGGCCCATACTGTGTAGAATACAAGAGGGCCCAATGGCCCTATATCGCTCACCTGTGTACCAGAAAATCATTAGTGTAGCAGACCACTTGACATTGCTACATACTAAATATCTTAGATCAGGCAAAGTGGTGTCCATGCTTATAAACCCTACTGGTTTCATTGGGCGACAGGGCTTGAGATGTAATTTCATCCCAATGTCGGGTAAAAGTCCCACAAAATTGGAAGAGACATCTCCAAAATGACCTATACAGTGTTGACGGGGATGTAAAACCTCAAATCAAACAAAATCTGTGCCTTATGGTTTTGGAGAAAAAGATTTTTTTAAGTTTTTTCCAGTATAAGTCTATAGGAGCTAATGAGCCCTGGGGCTTGGCCAATTTTGACCCAAAGGGCACGGTTGGCAAGCTTTATGTAGGCGACCATTTTGTGTTGCTATATACTAAATAACTAAGGTCTGTACTTCATGGTTTCAAAGAAGATGTTTGAAGCTTTTTTCCATTATAAGTTTGTTGGAGTTAAGGGGCCACAGGATTTGGACCCCAGGGGCATGATTGGCAGGATTTATGTAGGCAACCACTCGACATTGCTACATGCTAAATACCTAAGCTCTGGGACTTATGGTTTCAGAGAAGAAGATTTTTAAAGATTTTTTTCCCCATTTTAAGTTTTTTTTGTTGTTGTTTTTTTTCATTATAAGGGCCCTGTGGTTTCAGAGAAGAAGATTTTTGAAGTTTCTCCAATTGTAAGTCTATGGAAGCTAAAGAGCCCTGGGGTGTGGCCAATTTGGATCCCAGGGGCATAACTGGCAGGATTTATGTAGGTGGCCACTTGACATTGCTACATACTAAAAATCTAAGCTCTGGGCCTTATGGTTTCATAGAAGAAGATTTTTTAAGTTTTTTCCATTATAAGTCTATTGGAGGTGATGAGCTCTGGCGTGGCCAATTTTGACCCCAGGGGCAGGGTTAGCAGGATTTATGTAGCTGCCTATTTTATGTTGCTATACACTAATGACTATGTTCTGTGCTTCACAGTTTCTGTGAAGAAGATTTTTTAAGCTTTTTCCATTATGAGTCTATGGGAGCTAAGGGGCCCCAGGGTGTGGCCCATTTGGAACCCCAGGGGCATGATTAGCAGGAAATATGTAGGTGACCACTTGCTGTTACTACATGCTAAATATCTAAGCTCTGGGCCCTGTGGTTTCAGAGAAGAAGATTTTTGAAGTGTTTTTTTCCATTATGAGTCTATGGGAGCTAAGGGGGTCCCAGGGTGTGGCCCATTTGGACCCCAGGGGCATGATTGGCAGGATTTATGTAGGTGACAACTTGTCATTGCTACATGCTAAATATCTAAGCACTGGGCCCTGTGGTTTCAGAGAAGAAGATTTTTGAAGCTTTTTTCCATTATGTGTCTATGGGAACTAAGGGGCCCCGGGGCGTGGCCCATTTGGACCCCACGGGCATGATTGGCAGGATTTATGTTGGTGACCTTTTGCCATTGCTACATGCTAAATATCTAAGCTCTGGGCCCTGTGTTTCAGAGAAGAAGATTTTTGAAGCTTTTTTCCATTATGAGTCGATAGGAGCTAAGGGGCCCCGGGGTGTGGCCCTTTTGGACCCCAGGGGCATGATTGGCAGGAATTATGTAGGTGACCACTTGCCGTTGCTATGTGCTAAATATCTAAGCTCTGGGCACTGTGGATTCAGAGAAGATTTTTTAAGATTTTTTCCATTATGAGTCTATGGGAGCAAAGGGGCCCCGGCGTGTGGCCCATTTGGAACCCAGGGGCATGATTGGCAGGAATTATGTAGGTGACCAATTGCCGTTGCTACATGCTAAATATCTAAACTCTGGGTCCTGTGGTTTCAGAGAAGAAGATTTTTGAAGCTTTTTTCGCATTTTGAGTCTATGGGAGCAAAGGGGCCCCAGGACGTGGCCCATTTGGACCATAGGGGCATGATTGGCAGGATTTATGTAGGTGACCACTTGCCATTGCTACATGCCAAATATCTCAGCTCTGGGCCCTGTGGTTTCAGAGAAGAAGATTTTTGAAGCTTTTTGTTCCATTATGAGTCTATAGAAGCTAAAGGGCCCCGGGGCATGGCCCGTTTGGTACCCAGGGGCATGATTGGCAGGAATTATGTAGGTGACCACTTGCCGTTGCTACATGCTAAATATCTAAGCTCTGGGCCCTGTGGTTTCCGAGAAGAAGATTTTTGAAGCTTTTTGTTCCATTATGAGTCTATGGGAGCGAAGGGGCCCCGGGCGTCGCCCATTTGGAACCCAGGGGCATGATTGGCAGGAATTATGTAGGTGACCACTGGCCGTTGCTACATGCTAAATATCTAAGCTCTGGGCCCTGTGGTTTCAGAGAAGAAGATTTTTGAAGCTTTTTTTCCATTAAATGTCTATGGGAGCTAAGGGGCCCCGGGGTGTGGCCAATTTTGACCCCAGGGGCATGATTGGCAGGAATTATGTAGGTGACCACTTGCCGTTGCTACATGCCAAATATCTCAGCTCTGGGCCCTATGGTTTCAGAGAAGAAGATTTTTGAATCCTTTTTTTCCATTATGAGTCTATAGGAGCTAAAGGGCCCCGGGGCATGGCCCATTTGGACCCCAAGGGCATGATTGGCAGGAATTATGTAGGTGACCACTTGCCATTGCTACATGCTAAATATCTGAGCTCTGGGCCCTGTGGTTTCCGAGAAGAAGATTTTTGAAGCTTTTTGTTCCATTATGAGTCTATGGGAGCGAAGGGCCCCGGAGGGTCGCCCATTTGGAACCCAGGGGCATGATTGGCAGGAATTATGTAGGTGACCACTGGCCTTTGCTACATGCTAAATATCTAAGCTCTGGGACCTGTGGTTTCAGAGAAGAAGATTTTTGAAGCTTTTTTTCCATTTTGAGTCTATGGGAGCTAAGGGGCCCCGGGGTGTGGCCAATTTTGACCCCAGGGGCATGATTGGCAGGAATTATGTAGGTTACCACTTGCCGTTGCTACATACCAAATATCTCAGCTCTGGGCCCTGTGGTTTCAGAGAAGAAGATTTTTGAAGCTTTTTTTTCCATTAGGAGTCTATAGGAGCTAAAGGGCCCCAGGGCGTGGCCCATTTGGACCCTAGGGGCATGATTGGCAGTACTTATGTAGGTGACCACTTGCCGTTGCTACATGCTAAATATCTAAGCTCTGGGCCCAGTGGTTTCAGAGAAGAAGATTTTTGAAGCTTTTTTCCATTATGAGTCTATAGAAGCTAAAGGGCCCCAGGGCATGGCCCGTTTGGTACCCAGGGGCATGATTGGCAGGAATTATGTAGGTGACCACTTGCCGTTGCTACATGCTAAATATCTAAGCTCTGGGCCCTGTGGTTTCCGAGAAGAAGATTTTTGTTCCATTATGAGTCTATGGGAGCGAAGGGGCCCCGGGCGTCGCCCATTTGGAACCCAGGGGCATGATTGGCAGGAATTATGTAGGTGACCACTTGCCGTTGCTACATGCTAAATATCTAAGCTCTGGGCCCTGTGGTTTCCGAGAAGAAGATTTTTGTTCCATTATGAGTCTATGGGAGCGAAGGGGCCCCGGGCGTCGCCCATTTGGAACCCAGGGGCATGATTGGCAGGAATTATGTAGGTGACCACTGGCCGTTGCTACATGCTAAATATCTAAGCTCTGGGACCTGTGGTTTCAGAGAAGATGATTTTTGTAGCTTTTTTTCCATTATAAGTCTATGGGAGCTAAGGGGCCCCGGGGTGTGGCCAATTTTGACCCCAGGGGCATGATTGGCAGGAATTATGTAGGTGACCACTTGCCGTTGCTACATGCCAAATATCTTAGCTCTGGGCCCTGTGGTTTCAGAGAAGAAGATTTTTGAAGCTTTTTTTTTTCCATTATGAGTCTATAGGAGCTAAAGGGCCCCGGGGCATGGCCCATTTGGACCCCAGGGGCATGATTGGCAGGAATTATGTAGGTGACCACTTGCCATTGCTACATGCTAAATATCTAAGCTCTGGGCCCTGTGGTTTCCGAGAAGAAGATTTTTGAAGCTTTTTGTTCCATTATGAGTCTATGGGAGCGAAGGGGCCCCGGAGCGTCGCCCATTTGGAACCCAGGGGCATGATTGGCAGGAATTATGTAGGTGACCACTGGCCTTTGCTACATGCTAAATATCTAAGCTCTGGGCCCTGTGGTTTCAGAGAAGAAGATTTTTGAAGCTTTTTTTTCCATTATGAGTGTATGGGAGCTAAGGGGCCCCGGGGTGTGGCCAATTTTGACCCCAGGGACATGATTGGCAGGAATTATGTAGGTTACCACTTGCCGTTGCTACATACCATATATCTCAGCTCTGGGCCCTGTGGTTTCAGAGAAGATGATTTTTGAAGCTTTTTTTCCATTATGAGTCTATAGGAGCTAAAGGGCCCCGGGGCGTGGCCCATTTGGACCCCAGGGGCATGATTGGCAGGAATTATGTAGGTGACCACTTGCCATTGCTACATGCTAAATATCTAAGCTCTGGGCCCTGTGGTTTCCGAGAAGAAGATTTTTGAAGCTTTTTGTTCCATTATGAGTCTATGGGAGCGAAGGGGCCCCGGAGCGTCGCCCATTTGGAACCCAGGGGCATGATTGGCAGGAATTATGTAGGTGACCACTGGCCTTTGCTACATGCTAAATATCTAAGGTCTGGGCCCTGTGGTTTCAGAGAAGAAGATTTTTGAAGCTTTTTTTCCATTATGAGTGTATGGGAGCTAAGGGGCCCCGGGGTGTGGCCAATTTTGACCCCAGGGGCATGATTGGCTGGAATTATGTAGGTTACCACTTGCCGTTGCTACATACCAAATATCTCAGCTCTGGGCCCTGTGGTTTCAGAGAAGAAGATTTTTGAAGCTTTTTAGTCCATTGTGAGTCTATGGGAGCGAAGGGGCCCCGGGGCGTGGTCAATTTGGACCCCAGGGGCATGATTGGCAGGAATTAGGTAGGTGACCACTGGCCGTTGCTACATGCTAAATATCTAAGCTCTCGGCCCTGTGATTTCAGAGAAGAAGATATTTTAATATTTTCCCATTGTAAGTCTATGGGAGCTATATGTTGCCATAGCAACCAGAATTCCAATCTGATCAGCCCAAAAACCTTATGCAGCCTTTCCCCCTACCTGATGATGCTGCTTATGAAATTTGATCAAGATTGACCATGGGGTATTAGAGATATACTTATTTGAAAATGTTTACGGATGCACTGACGCACGGACGGACGCACGACGGACAAAATGTGATCACAAAAGCTCACCTTGTCACTACGTGACAGGTGAGCTAAAAATAACTCATGTTACCCTAGTCTTTCCTTGCTTTCTTCTGGTGACAGATTGTCAAAATCTTCTGCTTCATCTTTCCCAAGGAAGGCATCATGATCGTATTCTGCATTGTGCTCATCATTGATGGTGTGTTCTTTATCACTGAGGGGCTGAAATATGGTAATTAGCGAGCTCATAAGAAATGGGCTACCGGTTATCATATTAACCCTTCTCTTGCTGAATATTAATTTTAGCCACACCCATCTCTGACTTTGAACCAATCAGATTACTTGTTGCAATTTATTCATACAAATTCATAAACTGAATGTCAAACGGTATAGATCCTGATCAGATGGCTACTGATCTGGATCTACACTGTTTCCAAAGATATGGGTTGTCGTGAACAGCATGATAAGAGGTAACATCCAGTGCCCAGATATTCAAACATTGTTAGCTTCACAGGCTTGTTAGTGGTCATATTGTTAACTGTTCGAGCATGAACAATATCTAATATTTTGTTATTTTTGCTGAAAAAATGTGAATAGCTTTTGCAAATGCAAAAGCTACTAGCATTTTTTCAGCAAAAAATATTAGTATATTTTCCATATAAAATGATCAAAGTTTTAACAACAGGAGACTAGGGACGCTACTAGTATTAGTTTGGAATAACTGGTCCCAGTTGTTTAAAAGTAACGATGTCATTAGTTAACATACATGTACATGTACTGTTTAACCCTTTTTGTACCAAATGGAATCTTCCTCCTTATATATAGCAGGAGTCCATTTAAAAAATTTAGGTGTTCAGGTTGTGTTTTCTTCAAAATTTATCTGGAAAATTACTGAACTTTTAGCAAAAGCTGCTCACAATTTTTCAGCAAAAATACCAAAATTTTAAATATTAAACTTGCTAGAACAGTTAACAATATGACCACTAAAGAGCTCGTTAAGCTAACAATGCTTTGAACAACTGGCACCTGAACAACTGGGCCCAGAATTATTCAATTAACCATTATCTTGCTGAATATTCATTTAAGCCACACTAGAGGTGCAACGATTAACTGAATCGCATCGTAATCACGATACATCTGCTGACGATATGCGTATCATATCGTGAAGAAGTTTGACGATATGATTAAGATACAGCAAATGGAGTAATTTGATAGAGATAAGATGTAAACTTTTGCTGGTTTTGCATAAATTTGTGACAGTCACATTACAAATATGTTACTATTTTCACTTTTATTTCCATTGCTCATGTACATGTATATTACGGTTAATTTCTACATAAGAATTATATTTGAGTATTGCTTACAGCTGAGTTTAACCCTTTACCACTCAGGGATTTTGTGAATTTCGCTGATTTTCACAGTGTTGCACCTGACAGCAACTTCAACTAGCCATTGTTTCATAATGGATGGTCTGTTTTACACCAAACTCAGTATGAATGTTCATGGACAGTAGCCTTTCAAATGCAACCTTTCATGACTTTATCACTGTTGTCATGGTAAAGAGGGGGCATCTCAAAATTGGCAAAAAGTGTGTTTTCACATGAATTTTTGACCACATTTTAATCTTCACACAGCTGCCAAGGCAACAATTAAGGTGTTTGGCACTGGCCATTTTCACTGTTTGCAGCATGTTTTATCAGCATCAATTTTCAGGCATTTTTGACCCCAGACGCCCTCAGATATAAATTTAAGCGGCCGGTTGGGCCTAGACTGGCTCCAGTCGTTTTGTTTTATATCTATCTCTCTCACTCTTTACTTTATTTAATCCTGTTCCTCTTTAATCCAATTTCAAGTTAACCTTTCCCTGAACAAAAACGACTGGTAACAAGCGTAGAAGGCTCTGAAATATGATCCACCTCCAAAATATTTTGATAAAATCTGGAAGTAATTAGGATGCTATAAAACAGCCATAAAGTAAACACAGATCCTTATCTCTGAAAGTTCCCTGAATATTCTGTTGGAATCCTTTACTGCCCCCATTCACAACTACAGAGAGAGAATTAAAATGTAAACGTGTGATTTGTTTGAGCTAGGGCCCACATAATTGGAAGCAACTTCCCCAAATTGACCTTTACAATGTCGATGGGGGCATTTAACCTCAAATCAAACAAACAAACAAAACGAAAACACCCATATACAAATACATAGTAAACATTTTTCGCTGAAAAAAAGAAGATTTTATGATGAAAAATTGTGATATTTTTCTTATTTCTGCTCAAAATATAGATTGTGGGTACACGTTAGAACTGCCTCATCGAGGCTTCCAATTTAATGGGGCCGAGATGAAATGACATCTCTAGCCCTACTGTCCCCAAAAGGGGACAGTCCGACCTGTACAACTTTTCCTGGGCATGCTTTGACCCTCTAAGCGGACATGTGCTGTCAGTTTCAATTCTGCACGAAAGCCGACTTCATGCAGCCCTATCTATTTCTCCAAGCCCACTCATGATATTGCATGAGTGTTATAATTCAAGGGATCATGAAACAAGAGGCCCATGGGCCACAGTGCTCACCAGAGCTCAGGCTGCAATGCCCAATGGCAGCCATGTATTTTAACATGATATCATTTTAATCTACCAATTATAAAGTCTCCCAAATGAACCCCCATATCCAAATGAGCACCCATGTGGACTCAGTATCTGAAACATTAGACCTTTTATGAAGTAGAGGGGGTGGGGCATGGACCGAATGGAGCCCTGGTTGGTATCACTAAATGCATCTTATCATAAGGAACAAGAATATATATGGTTTAGCAGTGGGGATCTGTATGCCAGAAATGTAAGGCCTCTAAAGCGGTGGAGGGGATGGGGCATGCCCTATTGATCATATGAAACCCCAAGATTGTTGTCCCTAACTGTGTCTTATTATAAGGCCCAAGAATATAATACGGTTTATTGGTGGGAATCGGATGGTTTCTGATATATGAGGCCCTTCTATGAAGTGGAGAGGAGAGGAATGGCCCCTGCCGACTCCCAAGTGGGTGTGCTATTGTTAAGGAACAAGTACATTTATGATTATGGAGTGGGGATTTGAATGGTTTCTGAAATATATTGCCTTTTATGAAGTGGAGGGGCGGGGCACATTGTCCACGCACAACAGACCCCCAGATTGGTGTGACTGAATGAGTCTTATCATAAGGAACAAGAATATATATAGTTTAGGGGTGGGGATCTGAATGATTTCTGAAATATATTGCTTTTAATTAAGTAAAGCAGTGGGGCATGGCCTGGGCATCCCTGAGGACTCCAAAGCTGGTGTCATTTGAATGTGTCTTATCATAAGGAAGATGAATATATATGGTTTAGGGGTGGAGCTCTGCATGGTTTCTAAGTCTCATAGATATATGGCCTTTTGTGAAGTGGAGGGGTGTGGCAAGGCCCTGGCTTGATCCAGGAGACCCCCAGGTTGGTGTCAATGAATGAGTCTTATCATATGGAACAACAATATTTATGATTCTGGGGTGGGGATCTGCAAGGTTTCCCAGATATTGGGCCTTTTATGAAATGAAGTGGTTGGGCACGGCCCTGGCACATCCAAAGGGACCCCCAGGTTGATGTCACTGAATGCTTCTTATCATAAGGAACAAGTATATATATGGTTCAGGGGTGGGGATCTTTGAGATATATGGCCTTTGTTAAGTGAAGGGGTGGGGGCAAGGCCCCGGCACACACAGGGAGACACCCAGGTTGGTGTCAATGAATGCATCTCTTCATAAGGAACAAGAATATATATGGTTATGGGGTGGGGATATGTAAGGTTTCTGAGATATTAGGCCTTTTATAAAATGGAGACAGACGACGATGGACAACTGCCTATCCTATAAGCTCCCCCGGAGCCTTCGGCTCTGGTGAGCTAAAAAGCTCCTATCTGCCAAAAAGAGAAAAAAGGCTAATACAAAAATTTCTTGAACCCATTTATGCTTTGTGGACTCTACAAAAAAATAAATAATAATGATAATAATAATAATGAATTTTACGCAAACAGTGAAGGCCCATTATAAAATGTCTATTTCTGCGTAATAAATAAAAAATATTTTGTTATATACAATTCAAATAATTATTAATTTTCACTTTATGTTTCACACCTCACTCTGCAATGGAAGGTCAGTGTTTTTCTCCGGGTACTCTGGTTTTCGCCACCTCTGGTTAACAATCGGTTCTAAATAAGTTTGAAAGGGCAGTAAAACAGAACAAATCATAAACAGTAACATTGGAGCTGCACTGTTTACCAATGTCCCTTTTATGCATAAATGGGTTACACATACTCTTATAAAGTTTTTGGTGGCAACAGATTCTGGTGGGAGTCTTTAGAATAATTAACCCATTTAGTACCAGAAACCCCCAAACGGGTAGCCTGACAAACAGTGCAGGCCCAGAGCAGATGCCACAGAATGTGGCATCTGATCAGGGCCTCCACTGTTTGCTCCATTTTCCAAATAAATTTTGAAGAAAACACAACATGACGCCCCTAAATTTTGAAATGTACTCCTGCTATATATAAGAAGGAAGATTCCATTTGTTACAAAAAGGTTTAAGTAACAGCTAAGATAAATCAGAATGCACTGATAACCAGGCTGATCAACTACATATATAGACAAAGTGTATTATGACATGAATTTTCAACAGCCTCAGCCCCACTTCAACTTGAGAATGTGAAAGCTCTGCCTCAGTATTTAAAATGTTCTGACTTCAAGGAAATATGATACAGGCCATTAGCAGCATTAGTTTATTTAACAAATTTTATTGCCCTCAGTTAAACAAGGTAAAAAGGTCAGCAGGCAGAATTCTGCCTAGACCAATTTCGCTTGTTACCAGACCCTTTCTTTCTAGTCAAGGGACTGAAGTAAAACAAAATTCTATAAGCCATGCAAGCTTTATGTCCCTTCCAGAAAAAAAGACAAAGAAAGAAAGAAGTAAAGAAAGGGTCTGGAGCCAGACTAGGTTGGGCCATACACCCAAAATTTTTCGGGATGTGAGGGGGGCGCTGCCCCCCTCACATCCCGAAAAATTTTGGTTGTATATGTGGCTGCCCCCCCCTTCAATCTCCCCACAGAATATTTTTAGGGGGGAGGCGCGCGAAAAAACATGTCACTTTTTTGCCCAACAAATCCTAAAGCAAACATAACTATCCAGGGCTAGAAATAAAGATTTTAGGTGCTTCTGGGGCCTCAAAATGGGGGGGGGGGGGGTGCAGACACGTAAAAACACGTATCTGAGTGGGAAAGGGTTAAGGTATTTCTTTGCTTTAAGTATCTTTTTCATGCCAGAAAGTATATCGCGATATGTATCGTATTGTGACGAAAATATCAAGTCGTACCGTGAGGTAGCTGAATCACTGCAGCCCTCCCATTTACCTGTTTAATCACAATTTTGTGCCTACAAGACCCAAACCATCTAAACAACTACTGGTGATAAATATGTAGCCATAATATAGGTAGCTACACAAGCTATCAATTTTATCCTATAAAGCACATTCTGAGCACTATTGTCTTGTAGTTTTTTTTTGTTGTTTTTTTTTTTTAAGTGTATTAAATGGTTCCCGGTCAGATCATGTGACCACCATATTTTGGCAGTCACTTGACCTATAATACTTCCAGTAGAAATGGCTGAAAATGTCTTGCCTACAATCTGTCAAAGTATGAGCAGAATCCGTTCAGGTTTAACCTATTCAGTATCAGAAACCCCTAAAGGGGTACCTTGGCAAACAGTGCAGGCCCAGATCAGACACCGCAGAATGCGGCATCAGATCAGGGCCTCCACTGTTTGCTAAAAGTTCAGCCATTTTCCAAATAACTTTGAAGAAAACACAACCTGACACCCCTAAATTTTGTAATGAACTCCTGCCATTTATAAGGAGGAAGATTCCATTTGGTACAAAAAGGGTAGAGGACATTATGGCAGCTGAAATAAGGGTACCTCAGCATACTGAATGTTAAATACAATGTACTATTTTGATTATAGAAGCCTCTGTGGTGTAGTGGTTACGCCACTCGCCTTGTAAACCTGGGGTTGCAGGATCGATTCTGGGCTTCTCCAGACTTTTGGATGAGTTTTTAAACCGAGTATCCGTCTCCGTATGACCTTGGCTGTTGGTGGGACGTAGAACACAAACACTCACTCACTATTTTGATTACATGTCGACTAGCACTCTCCTATATTTACAAATGAGGAGGAGTTTTTTTTGGGTTTTGGTTTTACGACCCTTTCAAGATTATTTCACTCATATCGAGCCGATCGTTAATCAGAGGTGGGCGAAAACCGGAGTACCCGGAAAAAAACCACCTGACCTTCCGTTGCAGAACTTGGCGTCTCACATGTGACTCGAGCGAGGCTCGAATGAGGAGGAGTAATACATACACGAGTAATTATTGGACAAGTTTTGAAACATTATGAAAGTTATTGGGCTCCACTTAGGCAATACTAGCGAGTATGCACAATGTTCGTTTTAATGGACAAGCAAGAAATCTGTTGTAGGCATTTGTTTAAAAATTACCAATGAATGGGGGTCAGAGACTGAAAGTTCGTAGATTGTTTGATTTGATGTTTAACGTCCCTATCAACACTATACAGGTCATTTTGAAGATGCTGCTTCCAATTTTGTGGGAGTTTTACCCGCCAATGAGATGAAATGACAACTCAAGCCCTGTCGCCCAATGAAACCAATAGGGTTTATAAGCATGGACGGTCCGACTGGCACCGCTTTGCCTGGGGAGGCTTAGCTCCTCTAAGCGGTGAAAGTTCATAGAATAAGCATTATTATACATGTACTTCTATGATATTCCCTTGCGGACAAGACATACCATCATGAAAACAAGTCTGTGTAATGAACACCCCTCTAAACCCCACTTTATATAGAGAAAATTGGGGTTTATAGTAGTATACATTGTACATTAATTATCTTATTTCTGCTTCAAGACATAGAATATGGGTACTCGTTAGAAACGCCTCACTGAAAGGGTTCTAACTACATGTGTGTGTGTGAATTCGGGTTTAACGTCGCTTTCAACAATTTTTCAGTCATATCACAACGGTGTCTGGTTGCGACAGGGAGCTCAATGCACACTTTTATAGTGCTGCCTCACTGAAGTATCATGTCCCAGACACATTACATGATACCACACCCAGTCACATTATCCTGACACTGGGTCGACCAGTCCTAGCTCTACCCCGTAAATCTGAGTGCCAAGCAATGAGCAGCTAGTACCATTCTTAACGACTTTGGTATGTCGCGGCCCGGGATCAAACCCGTGACCTCCTGTTCCCTGGAGCGGACACCCTACCAACTGAGCTATCGGGGCCGGTCTAACTACATGTAGCAACCACAATCTATGTCTGAACTAGAAATGAGAAAAATATTAAAAAATTTCACCTGAAAAATGTCACTTCTAGAGAAAGAAAGACACCATTTTAAGACACAGATGTGTTATCGTAATGGAAAAGAGAAATGTAATGGGGACTTCTTTGTGGCTAGTGAGGCTGGCACGATTAATCGGATAATCGATTATACAATCGATAAATTCCACAAAAATGATTATCATTACTGATTTGCTTGCAATCGATTATTTGATAAGTACAATTTAATACCCAAAGCTAAGCATAAAATAGCTGTATGAGTGGCAAACAGTGCAGACCAAGATGAGACGCCGGGACACAAATGGGCGTTCAGTAACCTGTACACTTACTTTTGCCTCTCAGTATATGAACAAATCTTCAGTGATTACTAATCGATTATCGATCTCAATGACAGGAATGATAACCGATTATCTTTTCAGCTCCGATTAGCCAGCCCTAGTGGCTAGTGAGTCACAGGACAACAAGGCGAGGAAAGCGTCCCCTACTGCGGTATCTCCATTTAATACTTACTTTATCGACAATTCTTTCCTTCTTTGTTGGCGGAAGAGCTGAACACAGGGTTGATGTGAAAAGAGCCAACGTTATCCCAGCAGTGGCAACCTTCATACTTCTCATTTTCTTTATTTCCTGAAGACATATAAGATTTTTTTCAAGTTAACCCATAAAATGCCAAACACAACAATTGTTGTCTGCTTTGTCATCTGCTGTTATTCCTGCAAACAGTGTGGACCGAAATCAGACTACTCTCCTACTTCTAGGAGTAGTCTGATTTCGGTCCACACTGTTTGCCTGTAAGCAAAAATATTTTTTAAAACATTTGCTAAAACTTCAGCAGAAGACATTTTCAGTTGTAGTTTTTCTCGAAGTCTTAATGATTAAGACATGTGCATGTATATTTGAACCCAGGATGATTTAGTTAAAAAAAAAAAAATTCTGACACAGTGAATGCAAGTACTTCCTATAAAATAGTTTGTGAAGTCAGTAGACAATAATTAGAAGACAATCATTAGTCCAAAATCTGTATATTCCTACACTGCTTACAGTACATGAAGGGTTTAACAGTTCTGGAACTGGAGTTGGCCAACTATCTTAACCCTTGACCTGCTGAATATTTATATACAGTACGGCTCAGGTATTTGAACCGTTTTTCTTTTTCATTCCGCGGACAACTTTTTAAATCCGCGTTTTTCCGCCGAATGGTTTGGAGTAAACCACTCCAAGTGAAAATATTTTACTCCAAGTTATGCGCTCGATATTCCGAGGAAATTCCGCGGACCTCGGAGCTTACCTGTGATATTTGGAGTGTTTGCAAGTATTTGCGAGTGGAGACTAATTTAATTAAACATGTGTCGCCGGTGCGACGTATCAGAGGCCAATAATGGCGGCCGAAACCCGTAAAAATTTCGCTGACAGTTATCATTTTGATTATTTGTTTCTCAATTGTCCGATAATACTTCACATTCAAATTATTAAAGAATGAAAGACAAATGATTATATTATATCAAAATAATTTTCTTTTTTTGAAAATATCAAAATTACATGGAGAAATTTTGAGTTCAAAATGACCGATTTTGCAGTTTTAAAGAAGCCAATAATGGCGGCCGAAACCGGTCAAAATTTCGCTGACAGTTATCACCTTTGATTATTTGTTTCTCAATTGTCCGATAATACTTCACATTAAAATTATTAAAGAATGAAAGACAAATGATTATATTATATCAAAATAATTTTCTTTTTTTGAAAATATGAAAATTACATGGAGAAATTTTGAGTTCAAAATGACCGATTTTGCAGTTTAATAGAAGTCAATAATGGCGGCCGAAATCCGTTAAAATTTCGCTGACAGTTATCACCTGTGATTATTTGTTTCTCATTTGTCCGATTATACTTCACATTAAAATTATTAAAGTATGAAAGACAAATGATTATATTATTTCAAAATAATTTTCTTTTTTTGAAAATCTTAAAATTACATGGAGAAATTTTGAGTTCAAAATGACCGATTTTGCAGTTTAATAGAAGCCAATAATGGCGACCGAAACCCGTCAAAATTTCGCTGATAGTTATCACATTTGATTATTTGTTTCTCAATTGTCCGATAATACTTCACATTAAAATTATTAAAGAATGAAAGACAAATGATTATATTATATCAAAATATCTTTCTTTTTTGAAAATATCAAAATTACATGGAGAAATGTTGAGTTCAAAATGACCGATTTTGCAGTTTAAAAGAAGCCAATAATGGTGGCCGAAATCAGTTAAAATTTCGCTGACAGTTATCATATTTGATTATTTGTTTCTCATTTGTCCGATAATACTTCACATTAAAATTATTAAAGAATGAAAGACAAATGATTATATTATATCAAAATAATTTTCTTTTTTTTGAAAATATGAAAATTAAATGGAGAAATTTTGAGTTCAAAATGACCGATTTTGCAGTTTAAAAGAAGCCAATAATGGCGGCCGAAACCCGTCAAAATTTCGCTGACAGTTATCACCTTTGATTATTTGTTTCTCAATTGTCCGATAATACTTCACATTAAAATTATTAAAGAATGAAAGACAAATAATTATATTATATCAAAATAATTTTCTTTTTTTGAAAATATGAAAATTACATGGAGAAATTTTGAGTTGAAAATGACCGATTTTCCTGTAATTTTATGATGTTCAACATGCTTTCAATTACGGACTTCGAAGAGTTGTATGTACTCGTCATGCCCAACTGATTCCCTTGTTTGAAATCACTGTGCAGTTTCACACCCTGGGTAATTAATGATTACCTCTTTGTTGACTTTTGACATTGTTTACATTATAATAACTATCAGTGATAATTATTATTTATAATTATATATAAATATATATGATGGTAAAAGAACATTAAATAAACAAAAGAAAAATGCCCAGGTATTTCGTCAAATTCCTCCGAGTATTTCCGCATAACTTCGCGAGAAAATATTGCCTCCAGGTACGATATTACGACTCGGAATAATTTCGCGAAACTTCGCGTACCGCGGACCTTGCGAGTGTTTTCGAGGAATGTCCGCCGAATATATACAATTCCGAGTGTTTTTGAAAGTACTCGAAACGCCGAGATTCGGAATAAAGAGTTTTTTGGTTCTTATACCTGAGCCGTACTGTATGCCACACCCACAACTGATTATCAACCAATCAGATTACTTGATGCAAGTTATTGCAACAAATTCATGAGCTGAATGACAACCAATGAAAATCCTGATCAGATGGCTTTGTCATTGTTTGGGAAATAAGGCATATCCGGGCTTAGTAGGACAAGGGTTAAAAACACATCCCTTGTGGCGTGTTGGAAACTCACACTACACCATGGAAAAATTGTGAAATATAATACACCAGGTGACCAGGGATTTTCGGGATCCATCAATTAGTGCCAATTGAGGTTGGTCTGTGCATCAACAGAGTCAGTGAGGAGTCATTGTCCTTAATAATAATGATGATAAAATAATAATAATAATTGATTATTTAATGAGGGTAGACAAATTTAGTCATAGTATACACTAATCTTCCAGCCCCCCCCCCCCCCCCCCCCCCCCCCCCCATCGGGGCTCGAAGAAATAGATGGGCTGCATGATGCTTCCACGCAGAGCTGAATCCGCCCTGCACACGAGTACTGGTAAACCGCTTAGAGAATCTAGGCCTGCCAAGGCAAAGCGGTGCGAGTCAGACCCGACCATGCTTATTATCCCTATTGGTTTCATTGGGCGGCAGGGCTTGAGATGTCATTTCATCTCAATGTCAGGTAAAAATCCCACAAAATTGGAAGCAATGTCTCCAAACTGACCTTTACAGTGTTGACAGGGATGTTAAACCTCAGATCAAACAAACACTAATCTTCCATGTGGCCCTGGAAACACTGGGATTTACTGGAACTTCATGGGGACAGCAAAGTTCTTGGTTAAACTATAGATGAGCCGGCTGATATGAGCCTTTGCTGGTCATAATTGTTATGAAGCAAAGTTTCTCATAATACAATTCATATATACATGTAGATACATGTACCAGTAGTACAAATATATTACCGTTATTATTATACGAGTCATACAAAGCTCCAGATATGGGGCTTTTTTTTCATTGGTGGTTGTCAAAAAACGTCTTTAGCCATTTGTCGCCATTGTAAACATGATTTTATTTTCTGTAAGCATATCTTTTAGGCAGTGGCTAGACGTCCGGTACCGAACAACCAGCCTACGAGTCTGCCCGTCCGGCACCGGACGACCAGCCAATGCTTCTGCTCATCCGGTACCTGACGGCTAGCCATCCCACGTACATGTAGGAATGGCTAGCAGTCTGGTAATAATTTTTAGTCTCTCATTTCATATAGGGTATAAATGCTGAATAGCACCTGTATCATATCTGGTGTACTGGATCCTAAATAGTCCCTACTTTGAGACTATGTAAATGTCATTGAGATTTTCTTTGGCCGTCATTTTAAAAATAAGGCAAATAAACACAACCATATCGTTAATGTATACATGTAATTGTCGTAAGACATCACGTGAGCAAGTCTGCGAAATTAACACCCCAATGAACCCCACTTTAAAAAGAGAAAACTGGGGTTTTCGGGGGTATACATTATTTTTCGTATTTCTGCTCCAAGACATAGGTTGTGGGTACTCGTTACTAATGAGCACCCATAACCTATGTTTGCAATATAAAGAAAATATCAAGGATTTTCATCAGAAAAATAGCCATTTTGGAGATATGAAAAAATACACTAT
This sequence comes from Lucinisca nassula, assembly GCA_963580285.1. Taxonomy (NCBI): domain Eukaryota; kingdom Metazoa; phylum Mollusca; class Bivalvia; order Lucinida; family Lucinidae; genus Lucinisca; species Lucinisca nassula. The sequence goes on from OY757021.1 coordinate 24,760,524, forward strand.
GTCGCACGGGTGTGTTATCGTATTGAATTATGCCTGTGATAACAAGGCATCGCATGCGATACAAATCCCCTCGCACAAGACAACTTCGTGTGTGGAAAACACTGAAATGGCAAAAGTCCAACTTGCTTGATAATATCATATGCAACATTTGTGTAAAGTTTGTTTAAAAATTCATCAATAAATGTAGGTTCTAGAGTGATGACAATGTTTCTCTAAAAATAGCCATAGTGACCTTGACTTGAGGCCATGACCGCGAAAGTAGATCTTGCTCAAGATATTATCATAAGCATATTTTGTGTGAAGTTATATTAAAATCTGTTAATAAATGTAGGCGGAAGAGTGATGACAAATTTTTCTAAAAATAGCCACAGTGACCTTGACCTTGAGGTTATGATCTTGTTAGTCAAAGCAACTCAAGATATTATCATAAGAAACATTTGTGTGAAGTTCTATTAAAATCCATCAATAAATGTAGGCGCTAGAGCAATGACAAAGTTTTTCTAAAAATAGCCACAGTGACTTTGACCTTGAAAGTCGAAATAGCTCGAGATATTGTCATAAGGAACAATTGTGTGAAGTTATATTGAAATTGGTGAAAAAAATGTAAGCGCTAGAGCAACAAGAGCATTCGTGAAACCGAGGGATGCTCCCCGAAGATGCGCAGTAGTAGGGGAGGGGAGGGGGTATTTTAATGAAATGATCCTATACACCTTGAAGTTTGATAAGATTTGTTTGAAGACAAAGGTTATGGGTACTCGTTAGAACCGTCTGAATGAGGAGGTCCTAATAAGTACCCTCAGCTGATGTTTTGAGTGCAAGTAAAGAAACTAGGTAGTGATTTTCAACAATGAATGCAAAAAAGGAGAAATGAAAGGCCCCTTCCCTGCAAGGACCTGTAAATCTTAAACCATAAGGCTAAGAAACTCAGTTTTGTGTTCACTAGTAAGTGATTTTCAATGGAAAATGTCACAAATGTGAAACATGAAAGCCCTATTACCCATGGTTATGAAAAAACAGGAGATATTTTTTTGAAAAAGAGGAGATAATTAGTGAAAATAAGCAATATAGTTATGGCCCTTTGTCAGAATGTAGGTTTTTGTGATGGTAGTATGTGTATGAACGAAGTTTCATGAGAGTAGGACAAATACTTTTAAAATTTTGACCAGAGTTTAAGATGTTTAGGTATGGCCTGACAAACACACAACCAAAAGCAAATTGTCAGGATGAAGGTCTTGTGATGGTAATTATGTGTGTGATGTTTCATGAGAGTAGACAAAATACTTTTGAATTTATCACCGAGGTTAAGGTTTTTGGTTTAGGTGTGACAAACACCAGAGTTATTCTCCTTCGTCAGAATATAGGTCTTGTGATGGTAAGTATGTGTTTGAAGTTTCATAAGAGTAGGGCCAATTCTTTTGAAGTTATGACCAGGATTAAGTTTTTTGGTTAAGGCATGACAAACATGCATTCCGTGGCATCTGATCTGGGCCTGCACTGTTTGCCACTTACCCCTGTTGGGGTTTCCGGTACCAAATGGGTTTAACCAAAAGTCTAAGAATTCCCTGGTTAGTGATTTGCAACATAGACGGCAAAAATAAGGAGAAATGTAAGGCCCCTTCCGTGCAAGGGCATGTAAATCTTAAACCATAAGACAAAGAAACTCAGTTTTGTGTTCCCTAGTAAGTGATTTCCAATGTAGAATGTCACAAGGAATACATATGTGAAATATGAAAGCCCTATTACCCATTGTTATGAAACAACAGGAGATATTTTTTGAAAAAGAGGAGATAATTCAGTGAAAATAAGGAACATAATTATGGCCCTTTGTCAGAATGTAGGTTTTGTGATGGTAAGTATGTGTGTGAAGTTTCATGAGAGTAGGATAAATACTTTTAAAATTTTGACCGAGTTTATGTTGTTTGGTTATGGCCTGACAAACACACACCGAAAAGCAATATAGTTATGGCCCTTTGTCAGAATGTAGGTCTTGTGATAGCAAGTAAGTGTGTGCAGTTTCATGAGTGTAGGGCAAATACTTTTGACGTTATGACTGAGGTTAAGTTTTTTGGTTAAGGCGTGACAAACACACGAACAAAAGCAATATGGTTTGTCAGAATGTAGGTCTAGTGATTGTTAGTACGAGTGTGAAGTTTCATGGGAGTAGGGATAATACTTTCGAAGTTATAACCGCCGGTTATAACCGGTTAAATGTTTTGGTTTAGATTTGAAACTGATGACAAGGAGATTACTATAGGGCACCCAAAATACTGTGTAGGGCCCTAATTAAGAAGGGAAGTAACTTCGTAAATACTGTTAGCAGGGTTATGCTTCTTGCATTCTGCGATTTCTCTCATAGCCCCCTATCAGTGTATCAAGTTTCACTAACTTACCTTTAAGATATGCCCCGGACAAGCTTAATATAGCAAAAACCAACAAGAGGGTCCAATGGCCCTATATCGCTCACCTGTGTACCAGAAAATCATTAGTGTAGGAGACCACTTGACATTGTTACTTACTAAATATCTAAGCTCAGGCAAAGCGGTGTCCATGCTTATAAACCCTATTGGTTTCGTTGGGCGACAGGGCTTGAGATGTAATTTCATCTCAATGTTGGGTAAAAGTCCCACAAAATTGGAAGAGACATCTCCAAAATGACCTATACAGTGTTGACAGGGATGTAAAACCTCAAATCAAACAAAATCTGTGCCTTTGGTTTTGGAAAAGAAGATCTTTGTTAATTTTTTTTCCAGTATAAGTCTATAGAAGCTAATGAGCCCTGGGGCTTGGCCAATTTTGACCCAAATCGCATGGCTGGCAGGATTTATGTAGGCAGCCATTTTGTGTTGCTATACACTAAATATCTAAGGTCTGTATTTCATGGTTTCAAAGAAGATGTTTGAAGCTTTTTTCCATTATAAGTTTGTTGGAGTTAAGGGGCCACAGGATTTGGCCAATTTGGACCCCAGGGGCATGATTGGCAGGATTCATGAAGGCGACCCCTTGACATTGCTACATGCTAAATACCTAAGCTCCGGGACTTATGGTTTCAGAGAAGAAGATTTTTGAAGATTTTTATCCCCATTTCAAGTTGTTGTTTTTTTTTTTTGTGTGTGTGTTTTTTTTTTTTTTTTGTTTTTGTTTTTTTGATCATAAAGGCCCTGTGGTTTCAGAGAAGAAGATTTTTGAAATTTTTCTAATTGTAAGTCTATGGAAGCTAAAGAGCCCTGGGGTGTGGCCAATTTGGATCCCAGGGGCATAACTGGCAGGATTTATGTAGGTGGCCACTTGACATTGCTAAATAATAAAAATCTAACCTCTGGGCCTAATGGTTTCATAGAAGAAGATTTTTTAAGTTTTTCTTCCATTATCAGTTTATTGGAGCTGATGAGCTCGGGCATGGCCAATTTTGACCCCAGGGGCAGGGTAAGCAGGGTTTATGTAGCTGGCTATTTTATGTTCCTAGATACTAAATATCTAAGATCTGTGCTTCACAGTTTCTGAGAAGAAGATTTTTGAAGCTTTTTTTTCCATTATGAGTCTATTGAAGCTAAGGGGCCCCGGGGCGTGGCCCATTTGGACCCCAGGGGTATGATTAGCAGGAAATATGTAGGTGATCACTTGTCGTTGCTACATGCTAAATATCTAAGCCTAGGGCCCTGTGGTTTCAGAGAAGAAGATTTTTGAAGCTTTTTTTTCCATTATGAGTCTATGGGAGTTAAGGGGCCCTGAGGCGTGGCCCATTTGGACCCGAGGGGCATGATTGGCAGGATTTATGTAGGTGACCACTTGTCATTGCTACATGCTAAATATCTAAGCTCTGGGCCCTGTGGTTTTAGAGAAGATTTTTGAAGCTTTTTTTCACTATGAGTCTATGGGAGCTAAGGGGCCCCGGGGCGAGGCCAATTTGGACCCCAGGGACATGAATGGCAGGATTTATATAGGCGACCACTTGCGATTGCTACATGCTAAATATCTAAGCTCTGGGCCCCATGGTTTCAGAGAAGAAGATTTTTGAAGCTTTTTTCCATTTGGAGTCTATAGGAGCTAAGGGGCCCTGAGGCGTGGCCCATTTGGACCCGACGGGCATGATTGGCAGGATTTATGTAGGTGACCACTTGTCATTGCTACATGCAAAATATCTAAGCTCTGGGTCCTGTGGTTTTAGAGAAGAAGATTTTTGAAGCTTTTTTTCACTATGAGTCTATGGGAGCTAAGGGGCCCCGGGGCGAGGCCAATTTGGACCCCAGGGGCATGAATGGCAGGATTTATATAGGCGACCACTTGCGATTGCTACATGCTAAATATCTAAGCTCTGGGCCCCGTGGTTTCAGAGAAGAAGATTTTTGAAGCTTTTTTCCATTTGGAGTCTATAGGAGCTAAGGGGCCCCGGGGCGAAGCCCATTTGGACCCCAGGGGCATGATTGGAATGAATTATGTAGGTGACCACTTGCCAATGCCACATGCTAAATATCTAAGCTCTGGGCCCTGTGGTTTCAGAGAAGAAGATTTTTGAAGCTTTTTTCCATTATGAGTCTATGGGAGCAAAGGGGCCCTGGGGGGGTAGCCAATTTGGAACCCAGGGGCATGATTGGCAGGAATTATGTAGGTGACCAATTGCCATTGCTTCACGCTAAATATCTAAGCTCTGGGCCCTGTGGTTTCAGAGAAGAAGATTTTGGAAGCTTTTTTTGTCCATTATGAGTCTATGGGAGCTATGGGGCACGGGCATGGCCCATTTGGACCCATTTGGGGCATGATTGGCAGGATTTATGTAGGTGACCACTTGCCATTGCTACATGCTAAATATCTCAGCTCTGGGCCCTGTGGTTTCAGAGAAGAAGCTGTTTGAATTTTTTTCCATTATGAGTCTATAGGAGCTAAGGGGCCCCGGGGCGTGGCCCGTTTGGACCCCAGGGGCATGATTGGCAGGAATTATGTAGGTGACCACTTGCCGTTGCTACATGCTAAATATCTAAGCTCTGGGCCCTGTTGTTTCAGAGAAGAAGATTTTTGAAGCTTTTTTTTTCCATTATGAGTCTATGGGAGCTAAGGGGCCCCTGGGTGTGGCCAATTTGGACCCCAGGGTCATGACTGGCAGGAATTATGTAGGTCACCACTTGCCGTTATTACATGCTAAATATCTAAGCTCTGGGCCCTGCAGTTTCAGAGAAGAAGATTTTTGAAGCTTTTTTTTCAATTATGAGTCTATGGGAGCAAAGGGGCCCCAGGGTGTGGCCCATTTGGACCCCAGGGTCATGATTGGCAGGAATTATGTAGGTGACCACTTGCCGTTGCTACATGATAAATATCTAAGCTCTGGGCCCTATAGTTTCAGAGAAGAAGATTTTTGAAGCGTTTTTTTCCATTATGAGTCTATGGGAGCTAAAGGGCCCGGGGCGTGGCCCATTTGGAACCCAGGGGCATGATTGGCAGGAATTATGTAGGTGAACACTTGCCGTTGCTACATGCTAAATATCTAAGCTCTGGGCCCTGTGGTTTCAGAGAAGAAGATTTTTGAAGCTTTTTTTGCCATTATGAGTCTATGGGAGCTAAGGGGCCCAGGGGTGTGGCCAATTTGGACCACAGGGGCATGATTGGCTGGAATTATGTAGGTGACCACTTGCCGTTGCTACATGCTAAATACCTAAGCTATGGGCCCTGCGGTTTCAGAAAAGAAGATTTTTGAAGATTTTTTCCATTATGAGTCTATGGGAGCAAAGGGGCCCCAGGGCATGGCCCATTTGGCACCCAGGGGCATAATTGGCAGGAATTATGTAGGTGACCACTTGCCATTGCTACATGCTAAATATCTAAGCTCTTGGCCCTGTGGTTTCAGAGAAGAAGATTTTTGAAGCTTTTTTTTCCATTTTGAGTCTACAGGAGTTAAGGGGCCCCGGGGTGTGGCCAATTTGGACCCCAGAGGCATGATTGGCAGGAATTATGTAGGTGACCACTTGACATTGTTACAAGCTTAATATCTAAGCTCTGAGCCCAGTGGTTTCAGAGAAGAAGATATTTTAAGTTTTTCCCATTGTAAGTCTATGGGAGCTATATGTTGCCATGGCAACCAGAATTCCAATCTGATCAGCCCAAAAACCTTATGCAGCCATTCCCCCTACCTGATGATGCTTCTCATGAAATTTGATCAAGATCATTGGGTATTAGAGATATACTTATTTGAAATTGTTTACGGACGCACGGACGCATGCACGGATGTTCTCACGAACGGATACTTAAGTGGCTAGGCGTCGGCATATTGACTACTTAAGCGGCAAATTCTCTTAAGCGGCAAGCCACCTAAGAGCGAAATTTTGCCACTTAAGTACCCAAATAACGGAATAAACCCCATTTGGACTCACGAATATATACTTAAGTGTCAAACTGTCCAAATTTTTTGCCCCCTAAATGTCGTTTCGTTGGTGCGGACGGACGCACGCACGACGGACAAAAAGTGATCACAAAAGCTCACCTCGTCACTACGTGACAGGTGAGCTAAAAAGGGAAATACCTGTAACTAGAGCTGTCAGTGAAACTGACTGGGCCCCGGCAGCGCTATCAGAAATTTGTGGACGGACCGACGGACGGATAGACAGACGGACGGACAGAGTGATTACTATAGGGCACCCACACTTTCAGTGCGGGGCCCTAATTACTTGTGATAGAGTTACAGTTCTTGCACTCTACACTTCCTCTGATAGCCATCTATCAATGTATCAATGTATCAAGTTTCACTTTAATCCATTCTATACTTTCAGAGATTGCTCCGGACAACCTTTTTATTGAAATAGTTAAGAAGGGAAGTAACTCCATATATACTGGTGACAGGGTTATGGTTCTTCAATTCTACGATTCCCCTCATTGCCCTCTATCAATATATCAAGTTTCACTTAAATACCTTTAATACTTTAAGAGATACAGAATGTGACGGACGGACGGACGGACAGACAAAGCGGCAACTATATGGCTCCCCCTTCGGGGAGCATAATGACAAAGTTTTTCTAAAAAAAAGCCACAGTGACCTTGACCTTGAAAGTCGAACTTGCTCGAGGTATTGTCATAAGGAACATTTGTGTGAAGTTATATTGAAATCAGTGAAGAAATGTAGTCGCTAGAGCGATGACAAAGTTTTTCTTAAGATAGCCATAGTGACCTTGACCTTGAAAGTCAAAATCGCTCGAGATATTGTCATAAGGAACATTTGTGTGAAGTTATATTGAAATCTGTGAAGAAATGTAAGCGCTAGAGCCATGACAATTTTTTTCTAAAAATAGCCACAGTGACCTTGACCTTGAAAGTGGAACTCGCTAGAGATATTGTCATAAGGAACATTTGTGTGAAGTAATAATGAAATTGTTGAAACAAGAGGGCCCACAGGGCCCTGAATCGCTCACCTGAGAATCAATGTCTCTAGTACATTCTTGGCCCAAGGGCTATACTAGGTGAAGCTTCATACCAAATATCAAAGACCAGAGCCTTGTGGTTTCAGAGATGAAGATTTTTAAATATTTTCCCTAGATATAAGCCTATGAAAAACCAAAGAGCCCCGGGGATGGGGGCATTTTTGGCCACAGGGCTATAATTTGAACAATCTTGGTAGAGGTCCACTAGATGAAGCTTCACACCAAATATCAAAGATCTGAGCCTTGCGGTTTAAGAGAAGAAGATTTTTAAAGATTTTCCCTGTATAAGCCCATGTAAAACCAAAGGCCCCCGGGGTGGGGCATTTTTGGCCCTAGGGCTATACAGTAATTTGAACAATCTTGGTAGAGGTCCACTAGGTGAAGCTTCACACCAAATATCAAAGACCTCCATGGGCCTTGTGGTTTTAGAGAAGAAGAATTTTAAAGATTTTCTCTTTATAAGCCTATGTAAACCCAAAGGCCCTCGGGGCGGGGGCATTTCTGGCCCAAGGGCCATAATTTGAACAATCTTGGTAGAGGTCCACTAGATGAAGCTTCATACCAAATATCGAAGACCTAGGCCTTTCGGTTTCAGAGAAGAAGATTTTTAAAGATTTTCCCTGTATAAGCCTATGCAAAACCACAGGCCCCAGGGGCAGGGGCATTTTTGGCCCGAGGGCTATAATTTGAACAATCTTGGTAGAGGTCCACTAGGTGAAGCTTCACACCAAATATCAAAGACCTGGGCCTTGTGATGTCAGAGAAGCAGATTTTTAAAGATTTTCCCTATATAAGCCTATGTAAATCAAAAGGCCCCCTGGGCGGGGGCATTTTTGGCCCTAGAGCTATAATTTGAACAATCTTGGTAGATGTCCACTAGATGAAGCTTCACACCAAATATCAAAGATCTGAGAATTGTGGTTTCAGAGGAGGAGATTTTTAAAGATTTTCCCTGTATAAACCTATGTAAAACCAAAGGCCCCCGGGGCGGGGGCATTTTTCGCCCCAGGGCTATAAATTGAACAATCTTGGTAGAGGTCCACTAGGTGAAGCTTCACACCAAATATCAAAGACCTGGGCCTTGTGGTTTCAGAGAAGAAGATTTTTAAAGATTTTCCCTATATAAGCCTATGTATATACAAAGGCCCCCGGGGCGGGGCATTTCTGGCCCAAGGGCAATAATTTGAACAATCTTGGTAGAGGTCCACTAGAGAAAGCTTCACACCAAATATCAAAGACCTGGGCCTTTCTGTTTCAGAGAAGAAGATTTTTAAAGATTTTCCCTGTATAAGCCTATGTAAAACCAAAGGCCCCTGGGGCGGGGGCATTTTTGGCCCTAGGGCTATAATTTGAACAATCTTGGTAGAGGTCCACTAGGTGAAGCTTCACACCAAATATCAAAGACCTGGGCCTTGTGGTTTCAGAGAAGATTTTTAAAGATTTTCCCTATATAAGCCTATGTAAACCCAAAGGCCCCCGGGCGGGGGCATTTCTGGCCCAAGGGTCATAATTTGAACAATCTTGGTAAAGGTCCACTAGATGAAGCTTCATACCAAATATCAAAGACCTGGGCCTTGCGGTTTCAGAGAAGAAGATTTTTAAAGTTTTCATTTTAAAAATCTATTTTTAGCTCCTGTGACCTAGATGTGCAATGGACCGGAACCATTTGAACAACTTTGAAAGGGGACCACCTAAGGATCATTCCTGTGAAGTTTGGTTAAAATCCAATCAGTGGTTTAGGAGGAGATGCCATTTGAAGAAAAAGTTTACGCACGCACACACGCACGACGGACAAAAAGTGATCCCAAAAGCTCACCTCGTCACTACGTGACAGGTGAGCTAAAAATGTAAGCGCTAGAGCAATGACAAAGTTTTCTAAAAAATAGCCACAGTGACCTTGACCTTGAAAGTCGAACTCGTTCAAGGTATTGTCATAAGGAATATTTGTGTGAAGTTATATTGAAATCAGTGAAGAAATGTTGGCGAAAGAGCGATTACAAAGTTTTTTCTAAAAATAGCCATAGTGACCTTGACCTTGAAAGACGAAATCGCTGGAGATATTGTCATAAGGAACATTTGTGTGAACTTGTATTGTGTGTGTGTGTGTGTGTGTGTGTGTGTGTGTGTGTGTGTGTGTGTGTGTGTGTGTGTGTGTGTGTGTGTGTGTGTGTGTGTGTGTGTGTGTGTGTGTGTGTGTGTGTGTGAATTCGTGTTTAACGTCGCTTTCAACAATTTTTCAGTCATATCGACGGTGTCTGGTTGCGACAGGGAGCTCAATGCTCACTTTTATAGTTTTATAGTGCTGCCACACTGAAGTATCATGTCCCAGACACATTACATGATACCACACCCAGTCACATTACCTGACACTGCATCGACCAGTCCTAGCTCTACCCCGTAAATCTGAGTGCCAAGCAAGGAGCAGCTAGTACCATTGTTAACGACTTTGGTATGTCGCGGCCTGGGGTCGAACACGTGACCTCCTGTTCCCCAGAGCGGACACTCTACCACCTGAGCTATCGAGGCTGGTCATTGAAGTAATATTGAAATCGGTGAAGAAATGTAAGCGCTAGAGTGATGACAAAGTTTTTCTAAAAATAGCCATAGTGACCTTGACCTTGAAAGTGGAACTCGCTAGAGATATTGTCATAAGGAACATTTGTGTGAAGTTATATTGAAATTGGTGAAGAAATGTAGGCACTTGTGTGATGACAAAGTTTTTCTAAAAATAGCCACAGTGACCTTGACCTTGAGGTCATGACCTTGAAAGTCGAACTCGCTCGAGATATTGTCATAAGGAACATTTGTGTGAAGTTATATTGAAATCAGTGAAGAAATGTACGCCGCGCTACAGCGATGACAAAGTTTTTCTGAAAATAGCCAGTGACCTTTATCTTGAGGTCATGACCTTGAAAGTCAAACTTGCTCGAGATATTGTCATAAGGAACATTTCTGTGAAGTTACATTGAAATTGGTGAAGAAATGTAGGCGCTAGAGCGATGACAAAGTTTTTTTCTAAAAATAGCCACAGTGACCTTGACCCTGAGGTCATGACCTTGAAAGTCGAACTCCCTCTAGATATTGTCATAAGGAACATTTGTGTGAAGTTATATTGAAAACAGTGAAGAAATGTAGGCGCTAGAGCGATGACGAAGTTTTTCTAAAAATAGCCACTGACTTTGATCTTGAGGCCATGACCTTGAAAGTCAAACTCGCTTGAGATATTTTTATAAGGAACATTAGTGTGAAGTTATATTGAAATTGGTGAAGAAATGTAGGCGCTAGAGCGCTGACAAAGTTTTTCTAAAAATAGCCACAGTGACCTTGACCTTGAGGTCATGACTTTGAAAGTCGAACTCGCTCGAGCTATAGTCATAAGGAACATTTGTGTGAAGTTATATTAAATTCGGTCAAGAAATGTAGGCGCTAGAGCGATGACAAACGTATGTACATATGGGACAAATGCTATATCCCCCCTCACAACTATGTTGTGCGAGGGGATAATAAAATCTATAGCCATGTTTAATCATTTCTAATGTTATTTCTTATAAGTAATTACCAATCAGTAATATAACTTAATAAGTATAAAGTTTATTTTACCTTTCCTTTCTTTATGTAATTGCGGCTTGGAGGTACTAAAACATTTGATCCAAGCGTCGGGCCAAAACAACTTATCATGAGCAATTGAGCAATTCTGTAAATATGATGAAAAAATAAGATCTTGACGACTTGCAGTTATTCTCCTAATTTTTTAAACGAATTTATTTCACGATCCAGAAAAAGAGTCCAAAATGTGCATATGGAATGATAAACAGTGTAGACCCTGCTTCAGGAGCAGTCTGATCTGTGACTGCCTTATTTGCTGAAGCCTATCTGTTCCAATACATAGGATCATTATGGTAATTGCTCTACTCACCCTTTTTTAGAAACACTGAAAGAAGCATTGCCTTTTTCTAGATAATTACCCCCAATCAATATTTCTTTGTACCTACCATGTTGAACTGATAGGCTAAATAAATATCACAACCAGCAATATTTTTCCAATAAAAGCCTGCTATATTAGGTAAATATTTGGTATTTATTTTCACTTATAAATGAAACATTAAATTCTGCAAATACTACATTTTTGTAAATGTTTTTTCTCTTTTATTTTCAATCCAGTAGTTACGTTAAAATACCAAAGAAGGCAAAAAATATTAAACATGTTCCAAGAAACTTAAAATACTGGGGTTACTTTGCTGGGTTAAGTAACCAAAATAATGCTAATATAACAGGCTTTTATTGGAAAAATATTGCTGACAACCGGTTGTCAGGAGACGCAGCCAAAAAATTAATTTGGCTTTGTTGGCCTTGATGTGCAATGGACCGGAACCATTTTAACAATTTTGAGTGCAATGGACCGAAACCATTTTAACAATTTTGAAAGGGGATCACATAAGGATCATTCCCTTGAAGTTTGGTCTAAATCCAATCAGTGGTTTAGGAGGAGCTGGAACAGAACCCCTATTTGCAGTATGGAGCCAGACGCTTTTTGCCAAACCACGGGGAACAGTAAAAGTCAGTAATCCAGGACTAGTTCAATTCTTCCATGACATTGTGAGCAATCTGGATGGGGCCATAAACCGTGGCCACAAACAGACTGACTTGATCATCATGGATTTTGCCAAGGTACCCCACAGAAGGCTATTGTACAAATTGGACTACTATGGGATAGAGGATCCACACATAGTTGGATAAGCTCATGGTTCACAGGGCGCTCTCAACAAGTTGTACTTGATGGCCAAGCGTCTGATCCAGTACCTGTTCTATCCGGTGTCCCACAAGGTTCGGTCCTTGGACCAGCCCTCTTTTTCGTATTCATCAATGAGCTCCCTGATAATATCAGGTCATCTGTCCGTTTGTTTGCTGATGATTGTGTCCTGTATAGGGACATACATTTATATTCTCCTTCTGACTGTCGCATTTTACAAAATGACCTGGATCGATTTGCATAATGGGAAGCGGATTGGCAGATGAAGTTCAATGTAGCCAAATGCCATTTAATGAAGTGTCACGACACCTTCCGGACAAGCAAATTAAATATGATTATACACTTCACCAGTAAATTTTGGAGCAGGTTCATTCCACCAAATATCTTTGTATCACCACCACTGACGATCTTGATTGGGGTCAACATATCTCGGAAATAACATCTAAAGAAACTAGGACCTTAGGATTCCTTAGAGGTAATTTGGCTTTTACACCTCAGCAGACAAAGGATGTTGCATATAAAACATTGGTTCGCCCTCAACTTGAATATGCATCTCCTATTTGGCACCCCTATGTTAAAACTCAGATTCAGCAGCAGGTGGAGAAAGTGCAGAGGACAGCTGCTTGATGGACCAGCAGACGATGGCAAAATAGAAGTAGCGTCAGTGACATGCTTGTTGAGCTAGAGTGGCCACCCCTGGAGAGCCATCGTGAACAGTCCTCTTTAACCTTCTTCTACAAGATACATTCTGGTACAGTATCAACTAACAAGGATAGGTACTTGACCCCTGCAACAGTGTTAACTCGGACAAGGGCATCAAGAGCAAATTACTCGCAGTATTGTAGGTACCAGTCCTACTGTGATGTCCTGAAAAACTCTTTCTTCCCTAGAACTATACCTCAGTGGAATAGTCTTCCATCTTCTGCGGTGAATGCTAAGATAGCAGAGGAGTTCAAAGCTTAAGATTGAGACCCAGAGGTATGCATTTTAGGATACCTGTGTTCGGATTGCAAATAGTGTTAAAGACCATGAAATGTCTTCATGACACGTGGGTGTTTAGCATGTTCCATAATGTTCCAAATTAAATGAATAAATATAACAAGAGGGCCATGATGGCCCTGGATCGCTCACCTGATCCATAGAGTAACAGGTGGGCCCCGGGGAGGGCCATTATTGACCCCAGGGTTATAATGTGCATAATGTTGAGGGAGGTCTAAAAAGGTGAAGCTTCTTATCGAATATCAAAGACATGGGCATTGCAGTTTCAGAGAAGAAGATTTTTAAAGATTTTCCTATATAAGTCTTGTAAGACCAAAGGGCTTTAGGGCGGGGGCATTTTCGGCCCCAGGGCTATAATTTGAACAATCTTGGTAGGGGTCCACAAGATGAAGCTTCACACCAAATATCAAAGACCTAGGCCTAGTGGTTTCAAAGAAGATTTTTAAAGATTTTCCCAAACTAAGTCCATGTAAAACCAAAGGGCCCCGGAGCGGGGGCATTTTTGGCTCCAGGGCTATAATTTGAACAATCTTGGTAGAGGTCCACAAGATGAACTTCACACCAAATATCAAAGACCTAGGCCTTGCAGTTTCAGAGAAGAAGAATTTTTAAAGATTTTCCCTATATAAGCCTATGTAAAACCAAAGGGTCCCAGGGCGGGTGCATTTTGGGCCCCAGCACTATAATTTGAACAATCTTGGTGGGGGTCCACTAGATGAAGCTTCATACCAAATAGCAAAGACCTGGGCCTTGCGGTTTCAGAGAAGAAGATTTTTCCTATATAAGCCCATGTAAAACCAAAGGGTCCCGGGGAGGGGGCATTTTTGGCCCCAGCACTATAATTTGAACAATCTTGGTAGGTGTCCACTAGATGAAGCCTCATACCAAATAGCAAAGACCTGGGCCTTGGGGTTTCAGAGAAGAAGATTTTTAAAAATTTTCCCAATATAATCCTATGTAAAATCAGAGGGCCCTTGGGTGGGGCATTTTGGGCCCCAGCACTATAATCTGAACAATCTTGGTAGGGGTCCACTAGATGAAGCTTCATACCAAATATCAAAGACCTAGGCCTTGTGGTTTCAGAGAAGAAGATTTTTTAAGTTTTTGGCGAAAAAAATCTATTTTTGGCTCCTGTGACCTAGATGTGCAGCAGACCAGAACCATTTGAACAACTTTGAAAGGGGACCACCTAAGGATTGTTCCTGTGAAGTTTGGTCAAAATCCGATCAGTGGTTTAGGAGGAGATGTCGTTTGAAGAAATTGTTTACGCACGGATGACAGACAAAAAGTGATCCTAATATAAAACACAAGAGGGCCATGATGGCCCTGAATCGCTCACCTGATCCATAGAGTAACAAGTGGGCCCTGGGGAGGGCCATTATTGACCCCAGGGTTACAATGTGCATTAGGTTGAGGGAGGTCTAAAAAGGTGAAGCTTCATACCAAATATCAACAAAGGTTATAATTTGAACAATCATGGCAAAGGTCCAATAGATGAAGCTACATACCAAATATCAAAGACCTGGGCCTTGCGGTTTCAGAGAAGATTTTTTTAAAGATATTTCCAACATAAGCCTATGTAAAACCAAATGGCCCCAGGGTTGGGCATTTTTGGCCTCAGGGCTATAATTTAAACAATCTTGATAGAGGTCCACTAGATGAGGCTTCACACCAAATATCAAAGACCTGGGCCTTGCTGTTTCAGAGAAGAAGCTTTTCAAAGATTATTTCAATATAAGTCTATGTAAAACCAAAGGGTCTCGGGGTGGGGGCATTTGTGGCCCGAGGGCTATAATTTGAACAATCTTGATAGAGGTCCACTAGATGAAATTTCACACCAAATATCAAAGACCTAGGCCTAGTGGTTTCATAGAAGAAGATTTTTAAACATAGATAAGTCTTACAAAGTCCCTTTATAAGTCTATGTAAAACCAAAGGGCCACAAGGCGGGGGCATTTTTGGTCTCAGGGCTACAATTTGAACAAACTTGGTAGAGATCCACTAGCTGAAGCTTCATACCAAATATCAAAGACCTAGGCCTTGTGGTTTCAGAGAAGAAGATTTTTCAAGATATTCCCTATATAATTTTATGTAAAACCAAAGGGCCCCGGAGTGGGGGCATTTTTGGCCCCAGGGCAATTATTTGAACAATCTTGGTAGAGATCCACTAGATGAAGCTTCATACCAAATATCAAAGACCTGGGCCTTGCAGTTTCTGAGAAGAAGATTTTTAAAGATTTTCCCTATATAAGCCTATGTAAAACCAAAGGGCCCGGGGGCAGGGGCATTTTTGGCCCCAGCACTATAATTTGAACAACCTTGGTAGGGGTCCACTAGATGAAGCTTCATACCAAATAGCAAAGACCGAGGCCATGCAGTTTCAGAGTAGAAGATTTTTAAAGATTTTCCCTATATAAGCCCATGTAAAACCAAAGGGCCACGGGGCGGGGGCATTTTTGGCCCCAGCACTATAATTTGAACAATCTTGGTAGGGGTCCGCTAGATGAAGCTTCATCCCAAATATCAAAGACCTGGGCCTTGTGGTTTCAGAGAAGAAGATTTTTGAAGATTTTCCCGATACAAACCCATGTAAAACCAAAGGGCCCCGGGGCGGGGGCATTTTTGGCCCCAGCACTATAATTTGAACAATCTTGGTAGGGGTCCACTAGATGAAGCTTCATACCATATATCAAAGACCTGGGTATTGCAGTTTCAGAGAAGAAGATTTTTTTAGTTTTTGGTGAAAAAAATCTATTTTTGGCTCCTGTGACCTAGATGTGCAACGAACCCGAACCATTTGAACAACTTTGAAAGGGGTCCACCTAAGGATCATTCCTGTGAAGTTTGGTCAAAATCCGATCACAGGTTTAGGAGGAGATGTCGTTTGAAGAAATTGTTTACGCACGGATGACAGACAAAAAGTGATCCTAATATTAATCACAAGAGGGCCATGATGGCCCTGGATCGCTCACCTGATCCACAGTGTAACAAGTGGGCCCCATGGAGGGCCATTATTGGCCCCAGGGCTTTAATGTGCATAATGTTGAGGGAGGTCTTAAAGGTGAAGCTTCATACCAAACATCAACAAAGGCTATAATTTGAACAATCTTGGCAAAGGTGCACTTGATGAAGCTACACACCAAATATCAAACACCTGGGCCTTGTGGTTTCAGAGATATTCCCTACATAAGCCATAATGCAAAACCAAATGGCCCCGGGGCTATATATATAAGTCTATGCAAAACCAAAGGGTCTCGGGGCGGGGGCATTTTTGGCCCCAGGGCTACAATTTGAACAATCTTGGAAGAGGTCCACTAGATGAAGCGCCATACCAAATATCAAAGACATGGGCCTTGCAGTTTCAGAGAAGAAGATTTTTAAAGATTTCCCTTTTATAAGTCTATGGAAAACCAAAGGGTCTCGGGGCGGCGACATTTTTTTGCCCAAGGGCTATAATTTGGACAATCTTGATAGAGGTCCACCAGATGAAAGTTCACACCAAATATCAAAGACCTAGGCCTTGTGGTTTCACAGTAAAAGATTTTTTAAGATTTTTCCCATATGAGTATATGTAAATCCAAAGGGACAAGGAGCGGGGGCATTTTTGGTTTCAGGGCTTTAATTTGAACAATCTTGATAGAGGTCCACTAGATTAAGCTTCATACCAAATGTCAAAACCTAGGCCTTGTGGTTTCAGAAAATAAGATTTGTAAAGATTTTCCCTATATTAGTCTATGTAAAACCAAAAGGCCCCAAAGCGGGGGCATTTTTGGCCCAAAGGCTATAATTTGAACAACCTTGGTAGAAGTCCATTAGATGAAGCTTCATACCAAATATGAAAGTCCTGGGCCTTGCGGTTTCAGAGAAGAAGATTTTTAAAGAGTATCCCTATATAAGCCTATGTAAAACCAAAGGGCCCCAGGGTGGGGGCATTTTTGGCCCCAGCACTATAATTTGAATATTCTTGGTAGGGGTCCTTCAGATGAAGCTTCATACCAAATATCAAAGACCTAGGCCTTGGCATTTCAGAGAAGAAGATTTTTAAAGATTTTCCCAATATAAGTCTATGTAAAACCAAAGGGCCGCGGAGCGGGAGCATTTTTTGCCCCCAGCACTATAATTTGAACAATCATGGTAGGGGTCCACTAGATAAAGCTTCATACCAAATATCAAAGTCCTGGGCCTTGCGGTTTCAGAGAAGAAGATTTTTAAAGATTTTCCCTATATAAGCCCAATAAAAACTAAAGGGCCCCGGGGCGGGGGCATTTTTTGCCCCAGCACTATAATTTGAACAATCTTGCTAGGGGACCACTGGATGAAGCTTCATACCAAATATCAAAGACCTGGGCCTTGTGGTTTCAGAGAAGAAGATTTTTTAAGTTTTCTGTGAAAAAAATCTATTTTTGGCTTGTGTGACCTAGATGTGCAACGGACCGGAACCATTTGAACAAATTTGAAAGGGGTCCACCTAAGGATCATTCCTGTGAAGTTTGGTCAAAATCCGATCAGTGGTTTAGGAGGAGATGTCGTTTGAAGAAATTGTTTACGCACGGATGACAGACAAAAAGTGATCCTAATATAAAACACAAGAGGGCCATGATGACCCTGGATCGCTCACCTGATCCATAGTGTAACAAGTGGGCCCCAGGGAGGATCATTATTGGCCCCAGGGCTTTAATGTGCATAATGCTGAGGGAGGTCTTAAAGGTGAAGCTTCATACCAAACATCAACAAAGGCTTTAATATGAACAATCTTGGCAAAGGTCGTCGAGATGAAGCTACACACCAAATATCAAGGAATTGGGCCTTGCGGTTTCAGAGAAGAAGATTTTTTTAAAGATATTCCATACATAAGCCTATGCAAAACCAAGTTTGCATCGGGGCTATATAAGTCTATGTAAAACCAAAGGGTCCCAGGCTGGAGACATTTGTGGCCCCAGGGCTATAATTTGGAACAATCTTGGTAGAGGTCCACTAGATGAAGCTTAATACCAAATATCAAAGACATGGGCCTTGCAGTTTCAGAGAAGAAGATTTTTAAATATTTCCCTTTATAAGACTATGTAAAACCAAAGGGTCTCAGGGCGGTGACATTTTTGGCCCCAGGGCTATAATTTGAACAATCTTGATAGAGGTCCACTAGATGATATTTCACGCCAAATATCAAAGACCTAGGCCTTGTGGTTTCAGAGAAGAAGATTTTTAAAGATTTTCTCTATATAAGTCTATGTTAAACCAAAGGGCCTCGCAGTAGGGGCATTTTTTGCCAAAGGGCTATAATTTGAACAATCTTAGTAGGGGTCCACTAGATGAAGCTTCACACCAAATATCAAAGTCCTTGGCCATGCAGTTTCAGAGAAGAAGATTTTTTAAGATTTTCCCTATATAAGTCTATGTAAAACCAAAGGGCCCGAGAGCGGGGACATTTTTGGTCCCAGGGCTATAATTTGAACAATCTTGATAAAGGTCCACTAGATGAAGCTTCACACAAAATATCAAAGGACTAGGCCTTGTAGTTTCAGAGAAGAAGATTTTTAAATATTTTCCCTATATAAGTCTATGTAAAACCAAAGGGCCCCAGAGCGGGGGCAGTTTTGGCCCCAGGGCTATAATTTGAACATTCTTGGTAGAGGTCCATTAGATGAAGCTTCATACCAAATATCAAAGTCCTGGGCTTTGCGGTTTCAATGAAGAAGATTTTTAAAGATTATCCCTGTATAAGCCTATGTAAAACAAAAGGGCCCCGGGGCAGGGGCATTTTTGGCCCCAGCACTACAATTTGAACAATCTTGGTAGGGGAACTATAGCTGAAGCTTCATACCAAATATCAAAGACCTAGGCCTTGTGGTTTCAGAGAAGAAGATTTTTAAAGATTTTCCCTATATAAGTCTATGTAAAATCAAAGGGCCATGGGGCGGGGGCATTTTTGGCCCCAGCACTATAATTTGAACAATCTTGGTAGAGGTCCATTAAATGAAACTTCATACCAAATATCGAAGACCTAGGCCTTGTGGTTTCAGAGAAGAAGATTTCTAAAGATTTTCCCTATATAAGTCTATGTAAAACCAAAGGGCCATGGAGCGGGGACATTTTTGGCCCCAGCACTACAATTTGAACAATCTTGGTAGAGGTCCATTAGATGAAGGTCCATACTAAATATCAAAGTCCTGGGCCTTGTGGTTTCTGATAAGAAGATTTTTAAAGTTTTTTACATATATAAGCCTATGTAAAACCAAAGGGCCCCGGGGCGGGGGCATTTTGTGCCCCAGCACTATAATTTGAACAATCTTGGTAGGGGTCCACTAGATGAAGCTTCATACCAAATATCAAAGACCTGGGCCTTGTGGTTTCAGAGAAGAAGATTTTTAAAGATTTTCCCTATATAAGTCTATGTAAAATCAAAGGGCCATGGGGCGGGGGCATTTTTGGCCCCAGCACTATAATTTGAACAATCTTGGTAGAGGTTCATTAGATGAAGCTTCATACTAAATATCAAAGTCCTGGGCCTTGTGGTTTCAGAGAAGAAGATTGTTAAAGATTTTCCATATATAAGCCTATGTAAAACCAAAGGGCCCTTGGGCGGGGGCATTTTGTGCCCCAGCACTATAATTTGAATAATCTTGGTAGGGGTCCACTAGATGAAGATTCATACCAAATATCAAAGACCTGGGCCTTGTGGTTTCAGAGAAGAAGATTTTTTAAGTTTTCAGTGAAAAAAATCTATTTTTGGCTCCTGTGACCAAGATGTGCAACGGACCGGAACCATTTGAACAACTTTGAAAGGGTACCACCTAAGGATCATTCCTGTGAAGTTTGGTCAAAATCCGATCAGTGGTTTAGGAGGAGATGTCGTTTGAAGAAATTGTTTACGCACGCACGCACGGACGCACGGACGCACGACGGACGACGGACAAAAAGTGATCCCAAAAGCTCACCTCGTCACTACGTGACGGTGAGCTAAAAACATGCATATTTCAAAATGTATTTTTGTTGTTGGAAGAAAAAAATAAAAATTCACGTTGTAAGTAAATTTCATTTCAAAATGGTCATTTTTGAACGTTTGTTTCTTCATTGTCCTTCATTAGAGACATACCATTTTTACACCAAAATATACTTTAGTGTGTGTACTTGCAATGACGAGACGTGATTATTTCCAAAAACTGGCATTATACCATTATATCCATGCTGATAGAACCCCTATCAACATGTAGAGTTCACTATACATTGTCATCCATGCACATAGTTTGATGCAAGGATTAATTTAGCAGTGGGGTAAATAAGCGTAGCGATGATAAAAAGTCTGTCAAATCTTTATTATGGCTTTTGGACAAAACAAATAATTTTACCCTCTTGTATCTATAGCCCAGTTCAATAACTCAATTATCCGCCCCTGCAAATTATTTCCCTTGTCTACTCTTCTTCGTTTTGAAAATCGATAACGTTCCTGGTGCCGATTTCTATCCACTTCCGGAGTGTAAAAATGCTGTACGTCTTAATACTGCATGTGAGTTATATGCGCGCATATGACTTTAAATACCACATATGACTCGTTACTTTTTATTAGATGTCAAACATCTGTGATTTCAAAATGTTGGGTATTTTTACGATTAAATATGCAAGATTTGTGCAATTCCTTTGGTGATGAAGAAGCATTATCCCCACAAAACAACTACGGACAAGAATTCAGTCCTTCTCGACACCTTTTATCCATACAGAATACTTTTTAATTATTTTGACTGACAAATAAAATTATACATTATATTTCCAATCCATTATTTTGACAGAAATATATGATTATACAATATATAAAACAGATCGTACTGGCACTATGCACGAGAATTCATCCACTGCGCATATGGCACAACGTATCTGAATCATATGCGCACACATAGAATCTTATACTAATATCAACTATGAACCAAGACATTCATTGAACGGCTTGGGATAGTGTAAAATACGCAGCAATGTTGTATCAACGTCGATGCAACGTTTTGATGTTGCATCGGCGTCGATATGACGTTGTTCAAACGTCATGACGTGCCATCTAGGTTGATATGATTATGATACTGCTCAAACGCCTTGATGTTTGTTTGAATTGGAGTCTAACGGCCCAGACAACACTTTTTAGGTCATTTTCATCACGAAAACACGCCTATATAATTTTGATCCGCTTTAACCCCACTTTTATATAGTAAATCCGGGATTCTTTCTGCCCTAAAATATAGGTTGTGGGTACTCAGTAGAACCGCCTCGGCGATGAGGCGGTTCTAACGAGTACCCATAATCTATATTTTGAGCAGTTATAAGAAAAATATCATAATTTTTCGTCTTAAAATTTTCATTTTTCTGGCGGTAAAATTTATAATGTAATTGTATAGGCGTGTTTTTGTAATGTGAGCCGGTCAGTCCTAACTACACTTTTCCTGGGCATGCTTATACATAAACGGTTAACCAGTACAGTGAACATTCTTTCGTCAGAAACTGACAACTGCCCTTCTTGAATCAGTGGAAGGAAGAGAATGACCGTAGAAAAGATTTCACGATCAATCTCCACGAAAGAATGTTGCCGACCCCGTAGGTATCGAACCCGCGTCCTCCTGATTACCAGTCAGACACGCATCCGACTGAGATACCGAGGCCGGCAAAAGCTTTGACATAGCATGGACGGTGATATAGTTTTGTCCGAGCGCGTGGTACTGGTTGGTAGGGTCAGGGTAATACTGTTCAAGTATCTATTTTGTGGACCTTGAAATAAAGAAAGTTGTTGTATAAAAACAAAATATTATGCCTACGATGTCCTCTTAATCATCTGAATGGGTTCACATACCATTACTATATATAAATGTCACTCCTGAAAGTAAATAATTCACAAATACAAAAAAAAATCTTTAAGAAATGCAGCTGAAAAAAAAAATGTGACCAGAACCAGACTCGAACCAGCGACCCCTTGCTTACGAAGTCTATCTATCTGTAATTGGCCAGTGAGGGATCTTTAACCTGCTCAGGGGATGATTCTCACTGCACAGGAGGCCTCCTGGCAGTTTACGTCCGGACCCGAAAGGAAGTGCATTTTATGGCATTCGTGATTATCGGATTTGTTCTCTTTGTTCTACGCCATATTGGTGATCAATACGCACCGGAAGTAGAACAAGAGGGCCCAGAGGGCCCTGGTTCGCTCACCTGATCCAATGTACAACAAGTGGACCCCGGGCAGGGACAATTTTGGCCCCAGGGCTATAATTTGAACAATCTTGGTAGAGGTCCACAAGATGAAGCTTCATATCGAATATGAAAGACCTGGGCTTTCTGGTTTCAGAGAAGAAGGTTTACCCTGCATATAGAAGTCTATGTAAAACAAGATTTTCCCTATATTAGTCTATGTTAAACCAAAGGGCCCCAGAGCAGGGGCATTTTTGGCCCCAGGGCCATAATTTGAACAATCTTGGTAGAGGTCCACTAGCTGAAGCTTCATAACAAATATCAAAGACCTAAGCCTTGTGTTTCAGAGAAGATGATTTTTAAAGATTTTCCCTATATAAGTCTATGTAAAACCAAAGGGCCACATGGCAGAGGCATTTTTGGTCTCAGGGCTATAATTTGAACAATCTTTATAGAGGTCCACTAGCTGAAGCTTCATAACAAATATCGAAGACCTAAGCCTTGTGGTTTCAAAGAAGAAGATTTTTCAAGATTTTCCCTATATACGTCTATGTAAAACCAAAGGGCCCCAGAGCGGGGGCATTTTTGGCCTCAGGGCTATAATTTGAACAATCTTGGTAGAGGTCCACAAGATGAAGCTTCATACCAAATATCAAAGATCTGGGCCTTGCAGTTTCAGAGAAGAAGATTTTTCAAGATTTTCCCTATATAAGCCTATGTAAAACAAAAGGGCCCTGGTGCGGGGGCATTTTTGGCCCCAGCACTATAATTTGAATCATCTTGGTAGGGGTCCACTAGATGAAGCTTCATACCAAATATCAAAGACCTGGGCCTTGCCGTTTCAGAGAAGAAGATTTTTCAAGATTTTCCCTATATAAGCCCATGTAAAACCAAAGGGCCCCCGTGTGAGGGGCATTTTTAGCTCCAGCACTATAATTTGAACAATCTTGGTAGGGGTCCACTAGATGAAGCTTCATACCAAATATCAAAGACCTGGGCCTTGCGGTTTCAGAGAAGAAGATTTTTAAAGATTTTCCCTATAACCTATGTAAAACAAAAGGGCCCTGTTGCGGAGGCATTTTTGGCCCCAGCACTATAATTTGAACAATCTTGGTAGGGGTCCACTAGATGAAGCTTCATACCAAATATCAAAGACCTGGGCCATGCTGTTTCAGAGAAGGAGATTTTTAACGATTTTCCCTATCTAAGCCCATGTAAAACCAAAGGGCCCCCGTGCGGGGGCATTTTTAGATCCAGCACTATAATTTGAACAATCTTGGTAGGGGTCCACTAGATACAGCTTCATACCAAATATCAAAGACCTGGGCCTTGCGGTTTCAGAGAAGAAGATTTTTAAAGATTTTCCCTATATAAGCCCATGTAAAACCAAAGGGCCCCCGTGAGGGGGCATTTTTGGCCCCAGCACTATAATTTGAACAATCTTGGTAGGGGTCCACTAGATGAAGCTTCATACCAAATATCAAAGACCTGGGCCTTGCGGTTTCAGAGAAGAAGATTTTTCAAGATTTTCCCTATATAAGCCCATGTAAAACCAAAGGGCCCCTGTGCGGGGGCATTTTTAGCTCCAGCACTATAATTTGAACAATCTTGGTAGGGGTCCACTAGATGAAGCTTCATACCAAATATCAAAGACCTGGGCCTTGCGGTTTCAGAGAAGAAGATTTTTCAAGATTTTCCCTATATAAGCCCATGTAAAACCAAAGGGCCCCTGTGCGGGGGCATTTTTAGTTCCAGCTCTATAATTTGAACAATCTTGGTAGGGGTCCACTAGATGAAGCTTCATACCAAATATCAAAGACCTGGGCCTTGCGGTTTCAGAGAAGAAGATTTTTCAAGATTTTCCCTATATAAGCCCATGTAAAACCAAAGGGCCCCCGTGCGGGGGCGTTTTTGGCCCCAGCACTATAATTTGAACAATCTTGGTAGGGGATCACTAGATGAAGCTTCATACCAAATATCAAAGACCTGGGCCTTGCGGTTTCAGAGAAGAAGACTTTTTAAGTTTGCGGTGAAAAAAATCTATTTTTGGCTACTGTGACCTATATGTGCAACGGACCGGAACCATTTGAACAACTTTGAAAGGGGACCACGTAAGGATCATTCCTGTGAAGTTTGGTCAAAATACGATCAGTGGTTTAGGAGGAGATGTCGTTTGAAGAAAAGTTTACGGACGCACGCACGGACGACGGACGACGGACAAAAAGTGATCCCAAAAGCTCACCTTGTCACTACGTGACAGGTGAGCTAAAAAGCGATCAATAGCCAAGGAAATCTTTGCAGGGGAGGAAAATCATGTTACTGACATGGGCTATTCTATGCACAATAATATTTGCCAAATTAACGGAAGTTTTAAGGAAAGCATGGTCTGTGCATGAAGATATTTAGAATAAAATCCGTTTTTACAGGAGATTTTTACCTATGATTAGCCTTTTTATACCCCTGATTTACCTGGAGAATTTACCTGCCATGTATACAGTAATGGCTGTCAAAATGACCGTTCGGCGGGTGTTTAAAAGGATGGATATAATTTTATTGTGGCAGTTTTTGGAAAAACTACTTCTCGTCGTTGCTAGGACATGGAATATACTTTAGGTTGATGTAAAAACTGAATGTTTCTGAGGAAGGACAATGGAGAAACCGATGTTCAAAAATTGACCATTTTGAAAGGTAATTTTCTAATAGTAGTAATTTATTATTTTTTCTTCTAACAACAAAATATACTTTTAAATAAGTATATTTTATGATTATTCATATAATTTGGAACATTATGGGTTGCTTTTCTAGAAACCTGTCCACATTCTGAACAACCCTAAATTTTAGCTCACGTGTCAGGTTGACATTTTTATTTACCTAAAGGGCTCATCCAGTGATTTTTTCTTCTTTTTTTTATGCTAAATTCTTAATTCAGCCACCCATCTAACTGAGGTAATGGCTAAATATGACCGACTCAGTATGAGAAGATAGATAGATAGCTGTTGTTTGAAGAAATTGTTTAAGCACAGACAGACAACGGACAAAAAGTTATCACAAAAGTCAAAAGCTCAGCATGTCACTATGTGACAGGTGAGCTAAAAACAGCTTATAAATACATATCTTGAACGCAGAAGACGCATGTATGGGTATGCAATATTACACAATACATCGACGAATCTGGATGCTCCTGCCCACTGGGGCTTGCAGAAATAGATGGATTTCGTGATGCTTCCATGCATGATCTAAGCCTGCCAAGGCAAAGCGGTGCTTGTCGGACCAACCATGCTTATTCATTGGGCGACAGGGCTTGTGATGTCATTTCATCTCAATGTCGGTTAAAAGTCCCACAAAATTAGAAGCAACGTCCCCAAAATGACCTATACAGTCTTGACGGGGACGTTAAACCTCAAATCAAACAAACAAACAAATCGACGACTCTGCATGACAATTTGTTGTTGTTGTTTGATAAGCGTCTGATCAACTATGAGTGGATTTTAGCTGTCAATTGCATTTTAGGGTGCTGATGACTTACTGCGGGGGTTTTTCTTGACAAATCAATATCAGCTGTGACAAAATTAAATCCGCTACTAAAATGAGCTATTTATTGATTAATCGCGTGTAAAAATTCAATAAATAACAATAAAATAATCTCACCGTTGTTGTATACGTAGCCTTCCTCCGTGTAGGTTAACTGCTCACAGAAACAACAGGCCAATCAGAAAGCGGAATAAGTGTCACATGGTATTTTTAACTAATCAGCTTCCTTCGACGTGGAACCGGAACTGCGTAAAGCATTTTTGCGGGAAACGTTGCTATTTTTTCATTGGCTGATGAGGTTGCATTCGTGGCAGTAATTTGACACTAGTAGCCATGTGCACGTCGCTAGAACCACCCCCCCACCCACACACACACACATATAGTTTAAAATTACAGACCCCAAAAAAATGTCCTACCACCACCATCCAGGAAACGTGAGCCAGGAGAAGATGTTTTTTTTTTATTTTATTTTAACCCATTTGGTACCGGAAACACCAAAAGGGGTAAGTGGCAAACAGTGCAGTCCGAGACGCGGCGTCTGATCAGGGCCTACACTGTTTGCAAAAAGCTCAGCCAATTTCCAAATAAATTTTGAGGAAAACACAACCTGACACACCGAAATTTTGAAATAGATTTGTGCTATATATATAAGGTGGAAGATTCCATTAGGCCTACGCACAAAAAGGGTTAAAAGGCCTTGTGTGTGTGTGTGTGTGGGGGGGGGGGGGGGGGGGTCAGTTCTAAAACTGACTTTTTTTGTCTTCGGTATTTTTTGATTTCCCTGTAGGGGTGGGGGCGTTGTTAAAGAGTATATTGTTGACATAATTTTTCACACATTATATAAGAGATGGTATAGGCACTATAACTGCGCAACAGTATTTTATTTTGTTTGTTAGAATTGAGGTTTAACGTCCCCGTCAATACCTTTTAGGTCATTTTGGAGATGTTGCTTCCAATACCCTACAAGGAGATGAAACATCTCAAGCCCTGTCGGCCAATGAAACCAAAAGGTTTATATGCATTGGACGGTCTGACTCACATCACTGGGCACCCAGCAGGCACTCAACGTTGAATCAACGTTGAGTTTGTGTTGAAATTAGGTTGATTGGTTGATCAACCTTATATCAACCTCTGTTCAACGGTGATTTATCAACACTGATTAAACGTTGGCAGTATAACGTTGAATCAAAGTTGATATGTTGTTGTATATAAACAACTGATTCCGCAAAGTTGAACTTAAGTTGGTAAAACTCTGCTGATTAAACGTTGATGTCCTTATTATTTAATCAACGTTGAAATTTGGCTGACAACCAACATTTGGTTATTACGACATAATAAACAACAACAACAGCAACGATATTATTATTATTATTATTATTATTGTTGTTGCTGCTGCTACTTTAAAACAACACTCGCAAATATGAAAGAGCACATCACGTCGGGTCAACGTCGTATCAACGTCGTCGCATCGACGTTGATGCGACGTTACCTAAACGTCATGTGCCCGCTGGGATAAAAATCCAGAAGGCGCGCAGGTGCGGCAAACGATCAGGGTCTACGCTGTTTGCTTGTCAAATACCAATTTTATATGGATCTGATCAGTTTGTAAGTTTTGAATGAACTTTCCCACGAAGCTCGCAGAAACAAAAAATGGCGGCGCCGAACAGAAAAAGGTATTTAGAGTTTTATCCTAACGTACGTCGCTGGCATAGCTAGTGTTCGGCTTATCCTGCGTCTAAACGAATACTAGTTGATGAGATGGTTCTTATAAAAAATGCAGGCTTTGTTAGATCTTATTTTCATATCTTTTGATCCTTTGGTCGTGACGTGACGCGCCGGAAAAATCATATGCTCACAGAGCGTGTAAGTTTTTTCGTGAACTTGAGACAGAGAGGGAAAAAAACAACAGAAAAAAAGTATTCATTGTGCGAGGTAAGATTTATTATTATCATTATTACTGCATACATTTTCATAATAGCATGTGTTATTACACACAATACAATGGAAACGAAGAAACTTTTGATTCATAAATTTTGTACTCTTTCAAGTGCCCATTACAAGCGTATGCACGCAGACGCGCAGTTATGAAAATACACCGCCAGAAACTGAAACGGGCTTCTCAACTTGCAGTCAATACAAAATATCATTTAAAAGTGATTTTGTAATAGCTTTGTTCTTTATAAATTTTAAAATTAACTTTTAAATGAAGAGAAACTTTTCATTTTTCCAGTTAACTTTTAAATCGAACGAAACGAAGTGCAATGATGAATATATAATTGGCCAATCAAAAGAAAAATATATAAATTAAAATGCCGGTAAAATGCACGATTCTATTTCTATTACTTAACAGTAAAATCAAGCTTCTGGGCAATGTAATGCTTATTTTAAGTCACTGGGAACATTTTAGAAAATATGTGATTTTCAGCCAACTACTTAAAATTTTGTTATGCTCTGGCTTTGCTCCTTTGTGTATACATAACTGTGCTTATCAGTTTTTCCACATTATAGGCGTGTAATATTAGAGCGTCTGGTGTTTATGATACAAGTTTTATGCCTTTTTTACGATAACACACCCGTGCGACATAGTGCATTTTTTTCACATCTCAAAAATGGCTTCTTTTCTGATGAAAATTTGTGATATTTTTGTTACTTTTACTTCAAACATATGTTGTGGGTGCCCGTAAGAACTGCCTCATTGAGGCGGTTCTAACAAGTACCCATAACCTATGTTTTGAAGCAGAAATGTAGAAATAAGAAAAATGATATATACCCCCGTAAACCCCAGTTTTCTCTATATGATATGAAGTGGGGTTTAGGAGGTGTTAATTTCACGGACGAGTTCACGTGATGGATTATACGGCCCTTTCAAGATTATTTCACTGATATCGAGCCGAGAAAAAAATACCTAATCTTCCCTTGCAGAACTTGGCGTCTCACGTGTGACCCGAGCCAGGCTCGATCAACAGCGGTGAGGGATCTAATGATTAAGAGTCAGCGCTCTTATCCACTAGGCCAAGGAGGCCCATATGTTTTATGCCTGTACATGGTTAGTTTGGACGATTCCGTTACCTATTATATGTTACTGTTATTATACATGTATTTTTATGCAAATAGTGTAAGATGCCCTGGGTGTACGTAGTACGTGGGTCTACACTATTTACCCAAATCTCATCCATTGTACCCTATATAGGCATTATAATGTGCAAATGTAATCCAACAGGGTTTAGAATAAAATGCATATTTAAACGTTTGTTACAAGACATGTGCGGCCCCCGCCCATTGGGGCTGACAGAAATAAATGGGCTGCATGATGCTTCAACGCAGAGCTGAAACCGACCACACATGAGTACTGGTAAACCGCTCAGAGAATCTAAGCCTGCCCAGGTAAAGCGGTGCGAGTTGGACTGTCCGTGCTTATAAACCCTATTGGTTTCATTGGGCGACAGGGCTTGAGATGTCATTTCATCTCCATGTCGGGGAAAAAGTCCCACAAAATTGGAAGCAACGACTCCAAAATGACCTATACAGTGTTGACGGGGACGTTAAACCTCAAATAAAACAAAACTAAAATCATAACACTTTATCTAGAAAAAAAACTTTAATAGTGAAATAAACAGAAGCATAGGCATACCCCTGCATTATTATTATTATTATTATTTTACTTTTCTTATTTCTTCTCAAAACATAGGTCGTGGGTACCCGTAAGAAGGCGGTTCCAACAAGCAACAACTAGCTACGGGTACGTATGCATGGAACATGCTAGACGTTAATTTTATTTAGTAAGAAAAGGTTACTCAGGAAAAACCACAATCAAAGACCACAGCCACCACAAGCCACCAAAATAACAGTTAGAAATGATGAGACGACACGTCACATACACAATCGAAATGTGCGTGCACCAACAGTACAAAACCAGAAACTGCAACGGAATCATTACGACAACATGCCTATGTAATGCAGGACAATATTTTATGTATCCAGAGATGATATTTGGTGATTTGTTCTTATTTCTGCTCCAAACATAGATTGTAGATGCTCGTTAGAGTCGGTTCTAACGCGTATCCACAATTATTATTAATAATAATAATCGACCTCTCGATCTAAAACCCGATGCTTTACCACTGCACCCCAGCGCATTTATGTTTTGGAGCAGAAATAAATAAAATAAGGTAAACCCCACTTTTCTAAATATAAAGTAGTGTTTACAAGGGTAATCATTGCATGGACTTGTTAACATGATGTGACCGCCAGTAGTAAAACTACTGATTGGGTTTCAAATCCGGAGTTTACGAAATTTTCACCATCGCCCCCAATTCCGATGCAGTGTCATACATAATGGCAATAACAGTATATTCAGCATTCATGGTCAGGTGGTACAGACGCAGCAAAGCGTATGGCATTAACAAACACTACCTGCATGCAGCCACATTTATTTAGCTAGTTTGTTCATAAGCATATTTATCTTTCTCTCCTCTAATAAATAATGACTTCTTTAATGAATGAAATTTTGAAGATGAAGGAACAAGTTTCAGAGAGTGATATGGTAGGTAATCAGAGAGACATTTATAGGTCTAGAGTGAATTAGAGTGAAGATTTGGACTGATTCCAGTCTACCACGATAAGTAAAACCGAAAAAAAAAAATGTTTGGTCATTGTAAGGTTAATTAACCTAGATTTTTAGTTCAGTACTATTTTTGGTTATGGCATTTTCAAGATTAAACGTTATTTTCCGCATGTTTTTGTGTAAAATTGAGGATCCAGTGTAAATTGTTCATAAATAAGAACTTATCATGATGTGCGATTTAAATTACTAATTCATAATTAAAACTCTTGCTGCATATATATTTATATAGTCTGTTGTGGAGAGGTGGCTTACAACATAGAAAATGATCCTCATACCTAGCAGTTATGGTGAGGTGGTATCGATACTGCAAAGCATACACCACTCATGATTTCACTATTTAAGTAGCACATAAAGTAAGGGATTAAACACAATTAATATCTTATTCAGAATTTAAACTTCTCGATGCTCATGTTTTTTTTTCAATCTTCGATCGATCCTCATACCGGTCTGTTGAGGAGAGGTGGCTTTTTAGAAAACGATCCTCATGCCTTGCATTCATGGTGAGGTGGTATCGATATTTCAAAGCATACAACACTTACACATACATACCTTCGGTTTACAAGCATGATTTCATTATTTACGTAATTAGCACATGAGGTAAGGAAACCCTAATTCAGAATGTAAACTTCTCTATGGTCATGTTTTTTTTTCAATTTTCGATCGATCCTCGTACCAGTCTGTTGAGGAGAGGTGGCTTTTTAGAAAACGATCCTCATGCCCTGCATTCACGGTGAGGTGGTATCGATACTTCAAAACATACAGCACTTACACATACATACTTTCGGTTTACAAGCATGGTTTCATTATTTACGTAATTAGCAAATGAAGTAAGGAAAAACTAACTAAGAATTTAAACTTCTCTATGCTCATGCTTTTTTCAATTTTCGATTGATCCTCACACCAGTCTGTCGAGGAGAGGTGGCTTTTTAGAAAACGATCCTAATGCGAGGTGGTATTGATACTTCAGTGCATACAGCACTTACACATACATACTTTTCCAGAAAACTTGAACGACAGCGGATCGCGGTCAAAGTTTACGCGAACCCCTTTGGGGTTCATTTAATTTGCATGCGACCCACTGCGTTCATATTTACATAAACAGCAGAAAGATAAAATGCATTTCTAAAGTGTACGGATTTTCTACACAATACACAATAATTCCTTCCAGAAACTAAACATGCATCTATAGGAGAAAATACATCTGTGGTGTAATTTGAAGAATTGCCTTTCTTGTTTTTCAGACAGTGTTATGAATAGGACCACCCTTGACCCCGGCAGAATTAAAAAAGAAAAGAAAAGAAATTAGCGTCCGACTATAATAGACAGCTTACAGAACAGGCGGTAGCTAATGTCGAACAAAAAAAACGACAGTGATCAGTTCTACAAACTTTAAGTACAACAGTGTTTGTGGCTCGTAATATCTTAAAAGAAAATTTAAGTGAAAAAGTGGGCGCCCTTGCATGCGTATGAAATATTTACAGTTTGCAAATTTATATGTTAGTTGCGTTTCTTTAATAAATCATGGTTTCTTAAACGCTGTTTCTGTATTTATATCAGTTTGATTTAATGGTTGATATTTCAACGTTGATACAAGGTTGAAAATTAAGCTATGGTTCAAAGATGACTGCTCAACGTTGATTCAACTTTCATATTCAACCGAATATCAACGTTTATTCAACATTAATATCTTAACGTTGAATCAACACTGAAATATCAACGTTGATTCACTGTTGGATTGTCAACTTTGAGTCAACGTTGATTGTGCAACGTTGATTCAAATTTCATATTCAACCCAAAATCAACGTTTATTCAACGTTTGCCTTCAACGTTGACTCAACGTTGAATCAACCGATTATTGCCCGCTGGGCAGGCTTAGTCCTTCTAGGCGGTTTACCAGTACTCATGTGTGGCCAGTTTCAGCTCTGCGTGGAAGCAGCATGCAGCCCAATCTATTTCTCCAGGCCCTGGTGGGCGGGGGCCAGCGCAGCAGTTCAGTGCCATCACAGTAAGTTAGTTATATACTGTTCGAAATTGTTCAAAGCACTGCAATTATTATAATGGAGCAAAAGTAAAAAACACACTTATTAACAGAAAATAAGCTAATATGATTCGGGAATTTTTTTTCGGGGTATGCAAAAGTTTGTAGGTATTTTTCGGTATAGATGACGTAATGGGTATTTTTGTGGGGTACTGTCATTGTTTTATTTGTGTGTGTGTGTGTGTGTGTGTGTGTGTGTGTGTGTGTGTGTGTGCGCGCGCGCGCGCGTGTGTGTGTGTCTGTTGGGGGCGGGGTGAACACTAGACGCTGGCGCC
The DNA here is from genome assembly GCA_963580285.1 of Lucinisca nassula. Classification (NCBI taxonomy): domain Eukaryota; kingdom Metazoa; phylum Mollusca; class Bivalvia; order Lucinida; family Lucinidae; genus Lucinisca; species Lucinisca nassula. The sequence continues at coordinate 24,793,300 of OY757021.1, forward strand.
CAGGCTATGTAGTAGGTAAAATTCAGATAGCATCTACCCCTCCCCCCACTATCCAGGTCTGAACCCTGATGTTGGTAGCCAATTCGGTTCGATTATAAAAAAAATACGTTGCTTGTGGCTTGACGCTGGAGTCTTCTAAGCAATGGATCTTGAACCACACAGTGAGTGAGCCCGTTGATGAATCGTCTATGTTGGAGCTGGAATGCACACATCATGGTCTATGTTCCTTATAGTTACGGTGAACGAATCGAGCAGCTCTGTACTGTATCCAGGTTGTGGACATCTGTGGCATAGCGAGGCTCCCACGCATTGGAGTATTATAAACCATCCAGGCAGTGATCCCACGCAGTGGAGGATTCAAATCCCGATCTTTAAAGCGTCACGGCAGTGCAGGCGCGGCTGATTTCCTCACAAAAGTTACGCGTGTATTGTTGGCCTTGGTAGCTGTTCTGTCAATATGTAGAAGCCTCCGTGATGCAGTGGTTACGCTACTCGCCTTGTAAACCAGGGATCGCAGGATCGATCCCGGGCTTCTCCAGACTTTCGGATGAGTCTTTAAACCGAGGTCCCGTCTCCGTATGACCTTAGCTGTTGGTGGGACGTAAAACTAAAACTCACTCACTCACTCTGTCAATATGCTTCTTCTATGCCGTCGATTACATGCAGGGTTTGTCCATGAGTCTGGTGATTGGTATCGATTATCTGTCACCAGATGTTAGTTAGCTCCCAGCAGGCACATGTCACTAGGGCAACGTCAAATCAATGTCGGTGCAACGTCACGACGTTGCACCGACGTAGATGTGACGTTGCATAATCGTCATGCCGTTGTATCGACGTTGATACGACGTCATAATTACGGGGGGCGGGGGTGAACACAAGACGCTGGAGCCCAGCCCATGTAGCAGGTAAAATTCAGATATACTCCTACCCTGCCCTCCCCCCTACCCAGGCCTGAACCCTGATGTTGGGAGCCAATTCGGTTCGATTATATATATATATATACATCATGGTTCCTTGTAGTGACGGTGAACGGATCGAGCAGCTCTATACTGTATCCAGGTTGTGGACATCTGTGGCATAGCGAGGCTCCCACGCAGTGGAGTAATATAAACCATCCAGGCAGAGATCCCACGCAGTGGAGGATTCAAATCCCGGTCTTTAAAGCGTCACGGTAGTGCAGGCACGGCTGACTTCCTCACAAAAGTTACGCGTGTATTGTTGGCCTTGGTAGCTGTTCCATCATGCTTCTTCTGTGCTGTCGATTACATGCAGGGTTTGACCATGAGTCTGGTGATTGGTATCGATTATCTGTCATCAGATGTTAGTTAGCTCCCAGCAGGCACACGTCACTAGGGCAACGTCAAATCAACGTCGGTGCAACGTTGCACCGACGTAGATGTGACGTTGCATAATCGTCATGACGTTGTATCCGCGATGTGACGTCACAATTACGGCGGGCGGAATGAACACTAGACGCTGGCGCCAAGCCTTTGTAGCAGATAAAATTCAGAGAGCCTCTACCCTTGCCCCCACCACCCCCCCCCCTCCCCTACCCAGGCCTGAACCCTGATGTTGGGAGCCAGTTCGGTTCGATTATATAAAAAAGAATTCTAACGTCCCCGTCAACACTGTAAAGGTCCTTTTTTGAGACGTTGCTTCCAATTTTGTGGAACTTTAACCCGACATTGAGATGGAATGACATCTTAAGCCCTGCGGCCACATGAAAACAATAGGGTTTATAAGCATGGATGGCCGACTCGCACCGCTTTGCCTGGGCAGTTTCAGCTCTGCGTGGAAGCATCATGCAGCCCGTATATTTCTTCAAGCCCCGATTGAACAACATAGTGAGTGAGTGCGTTGATGAATCGTCTATGTTGGAGCTGGAATGCACACATCATGGTTTATGTTCCTTGTAGTCGAGCAGCTCTATGCTGTGTCCAAGTTGTGAGCATCTGTGGCATAGTGAGGCTCCCACGCATTGGAGTAGTGATCTCACGCAGTGGAGTATTCTAATTCCGATCTTTAAACTGTCACGACAGTGCAGGCGCACATAAGTTACGCGTGAATGTTGGTCTTGGTAACTGTGCTATCAATTTACTGTCGATTACATCTAGGATTTGACCATGAATCTGGTGACTGGTATCGATTATCCATCACCAGATGTTAGTTAGCTGGTGCAATTATCAAGTAACCACAATCTGTGTTATCAGAATAAATGAGAAATTACGCCACAACCCGCAGCTTTCTTTGTACAAATGATGTTTTTCGGGTCTGTTGTTGTTGTTTTAAGATTATTTCCCTTATTTCGAGAGTCGATCGTTGAGCAGAGGTGGGCGAAAAGCGGTTGCAGAACTTGGCGTCTCACATGTGACCCGAGCGAGGCTCGAACCCATTGTATAGAAAAAAGTGAGGTTCACAAGAATGTATGTTTTTTTTTTATTTTTCACGGAAACATAAATTGTGGGTTGTCATTAGAACAGCCTCAGTAAAGCGGTTCTGACGAGCGTCCAGAATGTATGTTTCAAGAAGTCCAGGACTATGTTTCAAGCAGAAAATAAAAAAATGTCACAGTTTTTCATCAGAATAAAAAAGAGCCACTGCAGTGCTATCAGATGGCAAAAGACGGATTCAATGGTGATGTCCGGTCTCTCTGACCCATAGTCTTGAATTAATTTGAATTCATGCTTTTCGGATATCACCACTGAAGGACATGGACCCCTGGTCATGGTTCCCACACACAGGATACATCAAACCACTGTCCATGTGTGTACCAGGTTTCAACTTTGTAATCCTAACAGTTCTAGAGAAATGTGCGAAAATAACTTTATTAATGGCGAATGGTAAGACACATCATGGGGTGTAATCCCAAGAGTTATAGGTACATCGCCCTCATTCACGTATATATGATACACCAGCCCACATCCGCCCACTGTCCATGCGTTTACCAAGATTCAACTTTATAGCTTTCAGTTCTTGTGAAATCTGTAACGAAAATTTACAGCAAATTGTAAAACCTATCAAGGGATTTAACTCCAAGAGTTATGGGCCCTTAACTGACCTGGTTCTGGTATGCATGACACATCAACCCACCGTTCATTAGAAAAGTGCGACGCAATTGTTTCATTAAAGAAAAATTGTAAAATCTATCAAGGGATGTGATTCCAAGAGTTATAGACTCTTGGCCCCTTCTGGTATACACGATATCAGCCCACTGTCCCTGTGTGTACCAAGTTGCAACTTTATAGCTGTTGTTGTTTCTGAGATAAATGTAACGTTTTTATTTTTCATTTCTGTCCAATTCTAAAACTTATCAAAAGAATTAACTCAAAGAGTTATGGGCTTTCGGTCCTTATTCGGTTACATACAATATATCAACCGTGACACTGTCCATGTATGAACCAGATTTAAACTTAGTAGCCCTAAGAGTTGCTGAGAAAAATGAGATGGATTTTTTTTTTTCATTTATTTCAACGTGAAACCTATCACAGGATTTTCCAGTAAAAATAATTACTACATCAACCCAGTGTCCATGTGTGTACCAGGTTGCAACTTTGTGACCCATAGAGTGACAAATTATAAAACATATCAAGAGATGTAATTCAAAGAGTTATGGGTCCTTGGCTGTAATTCTGGTATGCGCGATATATCAGCCCACTGTGGATGTGTGTACCAAGTTTCAACTATATATCTTTCATAATTCATGAGAAATCTGTAACCATTACGATAATACATCCATGCGATATAGTGCAATTTTACATCTCCAAAATGGCTACTTTTTTGACGAAAATCTGTGATATTTTTCTTCTTTATACTGCAAACATAGTTTGTGGGTGCTCGTTAGAACCGCCTCATTGATGCGGTTCTAACGAGTACCCACAGCCTATGTCTTGGAGCAGCAATTAGAAAAAGATTGTATACCTCCGTAAACCACAGTTTTCTCTATATAAAGTGGGGTTTAGGGGGGTGTTCTTTTCACGGACTTGTTCACGTGATGGAACACGATGTGTTAGTGAAATACGAACATGTTCCCTGGTCAAGGTCAATTTTTTCTTAAAAGGTCACAGGTCAAGGTCAAGGTCACAGTGTCAAATTTTTTGTATGAGTGGGAAGCCCTTGCCGCAAGGTATCTACATGCCAAATATGAAGGCTCTATCTGAAACGGTTCAAAATTATGACCAATGTTGTTGTTTATTTTCTTTAAAGTATGTCGCAGGTCAATGTCACGGTCACGGGTCAAATATTTGGTATGCGTGGGAAGCCTTTGTCACAAGGAACATGCATGCCAAATATGAACGCTCTATCTGGAACGGTATAAAAGTTATGTCCAATGTTATTTTTTCTTTTAAGTAGGTCACAGGCCAAAGTATGTCGCAGGTCAAGGTCATGGTCACGTGTCAATTTTTTATATGAGTGGGAAGCCCTTGTCAAAAGGAACCTACATGCCAAATATGAAGACTCTGTCTGAAACTGTTCAAAAGTTATGACCAATGTTAAAGTTGTCCAACCAACAAACAAACCGACCAACACAAAAACTATATGTCCCCGCTATGCTAAGGGGTCATAAAATTATTAATGAAAAATTGTAAAACCTATCAGGGGGATACATCAACCCACTGCCCATGTGTGAATTGTAACCCTAACAGTTGTTGAGAAATGTGTGACGAAATTTTATCTGATGAGGAGGGACGGAATGATGGAATGGCGGAAGAATGGACGGGCGGAAGGACAAGGCAAATCCAGTATAGCACCACTTTTTCAAAACGGGATTATAAATAGAGAATACCAGGTTCGGGTCCTTTGATATCAAGTTTATCAGGCAAGACTTCGAGAACGCGAGGCTTGCCGAGCGATTCTACATGCGTTCTCGAAGCCGAGCCTGATAAATTTGATATCAAAGGACACGAACCTGGTATTCTATTTATCATTTTATCCCCTTTTACACTCTTAAATTAACAATTTACGATCAGTTATTGATGATCCTCAGTGCATCCGAGCATTCTAGCGATCGATATATTTAGTATCAGCTGACCATGTTTTTTCTATGATATTTTTTTTTTCAAGTAATTTTGCCATTTTTCCCATGCAGTTACTATAACATTTTTTTGTCATATTCTAGTATCCGGTTCATTCATAAAAGTGCAATGTCACGTAGACGTGATAAAGCTCTCTTTTCCTGAGATAGCCTATCTTTATCAGGTCAGTGCGTTACAATGCAATATATACAGGGGGCAACTGATGAAAATGTCATTTTCAGCCATGAAGTACTGAAAATTCATCATCAGCATATCTTAATGGTTGTTACCAACAGCCTATAGCTAACAGTTTTACAAAATCGAAGCAAAATAGCTCGGATAAAGGTTATACCCGAGTCTTGGTTATGCCCGTTGTACTATAGGGAGTGATATTTTACCGAATAGAAATAAGACCTTCATGTTTGTTTACGAGAGAAAAAGTGGTGTGTGTGTGGGGGGGGGGGGGGGGGGGGGGTATCCGTGCAAATGTTTATCCGTCCCAGGTCTTCATTCACAGCTAGTGTTTTCTTTTTGTTTGTTTGTTTGGTTTTTTTTTTTAGCTTTGTAATGACAATTCCAAAGCTAGTGTCTGTAACTTCAGCAACACATTATGAGCATGTTTATAAACTTTGCAGGTTTCCTTGCTATGGTTTAAAGATGTGCATATAGTATTGAGGTTTTGATTCCAAAACATGGAATGTGTATATACTTGTTAGATCCGCCTCAGTGAGATGGTATCAATGAACACACTGCTGTTGCAACAGAAATAATAAAAATGTCACTGTTTTTTTTTTTTTTTTTCAAATGACGTAGCCAAGCTCACTTTATCTCCTACAGAAATTAAAAGTTATAGAGGATCTTACATGAGTGTTCATGTATTATTGAATATATTAAACGAGTTGAGGAAAAGGGATAAAATGCGAGGCTGTGCCGAGCATTTTATCCCCTTTCCTCAACGAGTTTAATAAATTCAATAATACATGGGCACGAATGCAAGATTCTATTTATCATATGGCATTTAAAACGCATTTTATTCACGATTGTTTACAAAAATGTCAATTTTCCGCTATGAGTAAACGCGTAGCCGTTGAGGACGTCGTGCATGTAACGTTACGGGACGTATCTAGCTTATTTTCATATTTAATTCACTAGTGGATTATCGAAAATATTACATGGCGTCATTACACTCTCAGACGCGACGTCATATGATAAACTTAGTTATTTCATGGCTGTTTGGAGGATAGTCAAAACGATTGTCCCATGGCGCCGAGGACGACCCAGATGCCATAGGCCTGTGTGGACCTCAATCCGAATATGTCTTGAGAGGAATGGCGATTTGGCTTGTATAAGTCAAAGACTTTGAATGTTCTGGAAACTGTTACCTACAACACTGTTCTGATGAACATGACATGTGTTTTAAGACTTGCAGATTTACATGTACTCTGTGCTAACACGGGAATATTCACACGTACGACCGTTCTTCAGTGTGCCAATCACAACAATTGTCGTCTGTTTTGTTGTCTGCTAACTTTAAAACGCATTGTTGCAAACAGTGTGGATCATGTTAGCTTATTCCTCAACTAGAAGCAGTCTGATCAGGGGCCACACTTTCTGCCTATACGCAAACAAATATGTTGGAAAAACTTTTCAAGACGCAACAGCCGACGTTTTAAGATGCAGTTTTTCTAGGAATCATAACCCTTATCTTGCTGTTCACGACAACCCTTATCTTTGCAAACAGTGTAGATCCAGATCAGATGGCTTCTGAAGAAGCCATCTGATCAGGATCTTCACTGTTTGGCATTTAGTTTATGAATTTGTAGCAATAAATTACATCAAGTAATCTGAATGGTTGATAGACAGAAATGGGCGTGGCTTAAATGAATATTCAGCAGGACAAGGGTTAATTGTTCAGGGGAATGGATATACCTGGCATATTTTCCATAATTTTTACAAGGGAAAAAACTTTGGGAACTTTCTGACTGCTTTCCGGCAAACTGAGCCTCTCCGAAAAAGCCCACTGGGCACATGACGTTACACTGACCTTAGTACGATGTGGAGTTTGAATGAAATCGGATTAAAGATATATTGTGTCTCTTTGTGCTGAGAGAGAGAGAGAGAGAGAGAGAGAGAGAGAGAGAGAGAGAGAGAGAGAGAGAGAGAGAGAGAGAGAGAGAGAGAGAGAGTCGTTTGAAGATATTTCATATTTTGCCTCTTGCGATCATTATTGGAGCAGAGCCGTTTAGCTATCATCTAAGCAAAATTCCTTTGAAGTTTGAATGAAATTGCCCAAACGTAACACGGAAGAACTTAAGGGCCAGGTATACTTTTATTCTTTTGATCGGTATCTCGAAATTTCGACTTACTAACTTAGTATCGATATTAAGCCCTGTACATCCTGAAGAAAACTGTTAAGCAACAACGTTTTATTAAACCACCGCTTTGAAGAAATGCGATTATATTGTCCTTAGTCCTTTCGGGCCATTCGCCAGTCTGTGTTAACGTCCGTCCAACTGTCTGTCGGACGTCCATCCGCCCGTCTGTCTGTCGGACGTCCATCCCTTCGTCCGCCCATCATTCCGTCCATCCCGATAAAAAGCATTATTTTTCGACAAAGATTTTTCAAGAACCATAAAAGCTAGAACTTGGCAGAGTATGCAAATTATATGATGACTTGTATTGTGTAAGAGATAATGGACATTAGTTTAGTTTATACTAATTTATTTTAGTTCGATTGCGATGAAAGCTTCAAGCTTATTGAATCAATCTCGAACTCTCATTCCGGGTGTTTTCACGCGAGCGAAAGAGAGGCAGTGACTTTTACACCACTGCTGCACATATACACATTGGTGGAGTGGGGCAGTGTCATTACGTGTCTTGCCCAAGGACACACCTCGATACCGGTGGACGGATTCGAACGCACAACCTCTCGATCAGGAGTCCAACGCGCTATCCACTGCGCTATAGAAAAAATAGAAGTGGAGGCAATGATCAGGAATCGATACAATCAACCCACAGCTCCCATCAGAGACACCAAAGGGAAAGAAACACAAACATGAAACAACAGTCCCTAATGGAAACATCAATGGCGGAAAGCCAAAAGGACAGTACTTTCCCACAAAATGGTCAATAGGCTATCCAAAATAATATAATATAAGCGACACAAAGACAAACCATAACCAAAAAAAAAAAAAAACGCGACAGAAGAACCGCCTTGGAACGGTCAGCGGAAACGGGGCTTAAATCGATTTGACGTGGCCACATTCCTCGCCCTTACTTCCGTCGCGATTAAGACAAATAATTTGTTAAAAATCGCCTGTTCTTCGGAAATATACCAATCTTGAGGCTGACAACTGGCCATTATTGGCTTCCTTGTTCAGTTGATCGTTCATTCTTCTTTGTCTTTCTATCTAGACCAGTGTTCATTTTTCGCCAAAACATTATCCGAAACTTCAAAAGCTAGAAGGCAGCCCCCGCCCATTGGGGCTTGAAGAAATAAATGGGCTGCATGATGCTTCCACGCAGAGCTGAATCAGGCCCGGAGGTTATAAAACTTTTTTATGCTCAACTCAATTGAGCATGAAATTTATCCTGCTCATGAGCAGGATAAATGGCATTTTATGCTGATTTGAGCATGAAAATTGCCTGATTTGTTTGTATTTACATAGTTATGAGCATTACAAATCAAGTTCATGCTCAGCTGAGTTGAGCATGAAAACAGTTTTTAAACCTCATGACCTGACCGCACACGAGTACTGTAAACCGCTTAGAGGATCTAAGCCTGCCCAGGCAAAGCGGTGTGAGTCGACCGTCTATGCTTATAAACCCTATTGGTTTCATTGAGTGAGAGGGCTTGAGATGTCATTTCAAAAGTCCCACAACATGTGGGGCTTTTACCCGACATTGAGATGAAATGACATCTCAAGCCCTGTTGCCCAATGAAACCAATAGGGTTTATAAGCATGGACGGTCTAACTCGCACTGCTTGGGCAGGCTTAGATCCTCTAAGTTGTTTACCAGTACTCGTGTGCGGTCGGTTTCAGCTCTGCGTGGAAGCAGCATGCAGTCCATCTATTTCTTCATGCCCCGATGGCGACGTGTGCCTGCTCAGAAACAATCGACCCCACAGTGCTGTTAGTACTTTTATTATTATTTCTCCTGCAAGCACATTACAATAACACGCCCGTATGGCATAGTACATTCATTCTTATTTTAAATTGCTCTCCTGATGAAATTTTGTGATATTTTCTTATCTATACTTCAAACATAGGTTATGGGTGCTCGTTAGAACCGCCTCAACGAGGCGGTTCTAACGAGTACCCACAACCTATGTCTTGGAGCAGAATTAAGAAAAATAATGTATACCCCTGTAAACCCTAGTAAATCCCAGTATTCTCTGTAAAAAGTGGGGTTTAGAGGGGTGTTCTTTACACGGACTTGTTGAGATGATGATACCGTAGATTACTGATGCTTCTTCACACCGGTTACCGCGGTACAACGTGACGCGACTAAGTACAACAAACGCTACCGTCTTATGTTTTGACAGGAGAAGTGTGAGTTCAATGTTTCCTTTATTTTGTCGAACATATCACGATTTACGTTTTTCTTTTGGTTTTGCGATGACAACAGAATATGTTTTTGTTGTTTTGTCCATGTTTTAAGCTATGACACGGTCAGAAAAGGGAAATCAAAGCCATAAATTAGGCCAAAATAGGTAGAAAAACAAAACTTAAAGTTTTAAGGGTCTATCAATCAGAAATAAATGACATATACACGAGCATTCTTGGGTTTTTCATGCTTCTAGGCATCGAAGTAAGTATACTATTTTTAATAATTCATAAAAATAAGAATAAGAATCGTACCGATTTTTCTTGGCTCACTACCTTGAAACACGGGTACACCTTACCACGGATCATGTGTTGAGTCTGAGTACACTAAACACGGAACAAATGGAACAACAAACACGGATATGAAAAACCGAATCTGGACGTTTTTACCCATTATAAGCGCTATTTTTCAAGAAACAGCCAAGAGGAACGATACATTTTTGCCCTTTAGTTGAAAAAATACAATATGTACGGTATGCGCTTGGCCATTCCTAAAACAAAAAAGTGTTTTGGGTTGTAAGGTGTGTTTATGACATAGAGACGATTTTTTACAACAGATGCACAATAAACAGTCGCTATAATCCATCAAAAAATGTCACGAAATAACCTGTTGTTTGTTTGAACTGAGCTTTAACGTCCATGTCAACACTATTCAGGTCATTTTGGAATTGTTTTCAATTTTGCAAGTCTTTTTATCCGTCATTGAGATTCAACATCTCAAATCTACCGCCCAAGGAGACTAATAGGGTTCACATGTATATGAAGGAACGGTCGGACTCGCACCACTTTGCCTGGGAAGACTAAGACCTTCTAAGTGATTAACCAGTAGTCCTATGCGACGGGATTAAGCTCTGTGTGGAAGTATCATGCAGTCCATTTATTTCCACAAGCAGTGGTGGATGGGGCCTAAGAATAACAATGGACGTTAGCAGTTGAAGTGACCGCATTATTCAAAATCTATGTTTTAAGATTTAAGTAATGCAAGAAAAAGAATCTGAAATGGGTCTGCCATGAAATGTTCTCTTTGGTAATCATTCTGTTTTACTCACCTCATAAACCAGGGGTCCTGTGTTCGATTTTTGGCTTCTCCAAACTTTTTGACGAGTCGTTAAATGAGCCCCCCCCCCCCCTCTCTGTATAACCTTAGCGGGTTGCTGAGACGTATAACTCAAAATACAGACACGGTCATTCTCTCCCTTTCACTGACTCAAGAAGGGTGCTTGTCAAATTCTGGCGTAAGAATATGCACTGTGCTGGTTTTATAAGCCTTCAAGGTAAACTAATTGGCTCGATGTGACCTAAAAAATAGTGCTTGCTGGGCTGTTAAACTCCCAACCAAGCAAAGAAACAAGCCAGCCAAAGTAATCAGTGTGAGGGATAGATAGGAAAGTTTGTCCATGATACACAGGGGCGTAGCTACCTGTACGCAGATACGCACTTGCCTACACATTACAAACGTAAAAAATAGACGTAGAAGAAAAAGAAGAAGAAAAAGAAGAGGAAGGAGAAGAAGAAAAAGATGAAGAAAAAGGAGAAGAAGATGAAAAAGAAGAAGAAAAAGTAGAAAAAAAGAAGAAGAGGAAGAAAAAATAGAAGCAGAGAGAAGAAGTAAGAAGAAAAAGAAGAAGATGATGAAGAACAAGAAGAACGAGAAGAAGAAGAAGACGAAGAAGACGAAGAATAAAAACTGTATTTGTCTAGGATATACGCAACCTTATTTATTAAGAGTAGCATAGTTTCCTCCTCTGCCACGGGGACCGCACTTACAGGAAAGAATTTGCTCCCTGATGGGAGCAAATTCTTTCCTGTAAGAGTGGTCCCCATTTGGTTAACGGAGTTATTAATTTTAGTATTTTCTTTGTTTTGCGTACAAATGATTTTCTTCCAGCTACGCCCCTGATACTGTTACGACCCACAACTTCTAATCCTGAATTATCTTCCTTGGCCTACAGGTTTATAACCAATGACAACTGCGTCATGGATACGACTCTTTCGCAAAGAGTCGATTATTTTTTTCAGCTATGCTCCATTCCTTCATTATGGCTATCATGTCGGAAGATGGTGGCTCGCCCGGGATTTGACTTTCTTCGCAAAAATGACCTCGCGTCAACATACGGACTTGAAGAAAAGGGGTGAGGTGTTACGGCCCGCAGCACCTAACCTTCATTATACCTGCCTTGGTTGATTATGCGGAATACAACTGAGGATGACAGTTGACTCTTTGGCTTAGTGCCTAGAGCAGTTGATTTTACCCGATTGTCCCAGGTTCAAATCTCACCATAAGCGATGTTTCCCCTTTTTTACAACTATGCTTCTCTCCATTGTTACGACATTCATGTCGTAAGAATACCCAAGTAAGAGTCTTATATTCTTTATTTCATAAAGATACATTATGGCTGAGTTTGAGTTTAGCGATGCTGGTCATCCAGATGACCCCACTGGGTCACCATGTATACTATGGCCGAACCTAACAGTGAAACTTAGGATTGGGCTCAAGTTTTGTCTGGTGTCTCACAAGGTGCCGTTTTCGGTCCAGTTTTGTTCTTCGTCGACATTAATGACATTTTTACTGACATTGTGTAACAGGTGATAAAAATGCTACCCAACTTTGGCCCGGCCGGGTTTCGAACCCGGGCCGCCGGATTGATAAGCAAATCTACCACGTTGCTGTAAAAGCCGGCTTGTACCGAAAGGCAGTACAAGTGTGCTATATATCTATACGCTATGTCATTCTCCCCCTCCACATTGAAATTCGCCCTCGAATTTCAGGGAGTCCGAGAATCATGTGAAATGATACTCAAGGCGTTCTAATGCCCGAACCCTCAATTTCATTGGTTCTCTGCCTAGTTGTCTGCTTAATGTATTGGATTAAACGGCCTGAAAACTCACTCCGGTAACACACCCGTGCGACATAGTGTATTTTATCCCATCTCCTAAATGGCTACTTCTCTGATGAAAATCCGTGATATGTTTCTTATTTATACTGCAAACATAGGTTGTGGGTTCTCGTTAGAATCGTCTCAAGGAGGCGGTTGTTTGTGTACCCACAACCTATGTCTTATAGCAGATATAATAAAAAAGTATGTATATCCCCTTAAATCACAGTTTTCTCTATATAAAGTAAGGTGTGTTCATTTCACGGACTTGTTCGCATGATGTCATGCCACATTTTCATGCCCAACATCCTAGTCTATCCATTTGGTTCCGAAGTTTACGTTAGTCCTCTGTAACTCTATTTTCCCGGCAGTATACCCAGTCGTCTGCGAACAGTCTTATTTCTGAGTCAATGTCGGTGGAAATATGATTAATATACAGGGAGTAAAACAGAGGACTAAGAACAGTCCCATTCGGGACCGAGACAAAACTGGAACACACTCCATATACTCGCCATTAACTCAACAAGAGCTGAAACTATAGGTGACGAATGACCCCGTGGGAGCCAATTTCTGAGTTTCTGCAAAATTTCAAGGGGAGATAATTCAGCCAAAAATGAAACAGAGTTATGGCCCTTGGTCAGAATGGGAAAATACTATATGCCCCCCCCCCCCCCCTCGAATCAAAGATTCTTGGGGATGGGGATGGCATAAAAACTTACTATTTTCAGTAGCAAAGAAAGGAATCTATAAATTCAAGAGTCTCCCCTCCCCAACAATGCCGGAACTAAATAAGTTGGGTTTCAGTTGTTCATAAGTGGGGGATGTGGTAAAAACGTTCTGGAAAGCCAGAATAAATGTGTTCACCCGTCCCTTTTGTCCAAGATTTTTACCCAACCCTTTAAATTCGCACGTGTATAAGTTCGGAGATCATAATGGGACTCAAACAGGCATTAAAGAGTATTTAACAGCAAAATGGATCGTTTTGAATTAAACACAGCATAATGTATCATGCCTTCGCTGGCGGATTAAAAAGTTTTATTTCAATTTATTTCGCCTCCGCCCATTGGGGCTTGAGAAATAAATTGGGCTGCATGGTGCTTCCACGCAGAGCTGAATCTGAACACAAACGAGTACTTGTAAACCGCTTAGAAGGACTAAGCCTGCCCAGGCAAAGCGGTGTGAGCCAGATTGTCCAATGCATATAAGCCTTCTGGTTTCATTGCGCGGCAGGGCTTGAGTAGTCATTTCATCTCAATGTCGGTTCAAAGTCCCACAGAATTGTAAGCAACGTCTCCAAAATGACCTAAATAGTGTTTACGGGGACGTTAAATCCCCATTCAAACAAATATTTCATTTTATGAAGAATATAATCCGTGTTTGTTGTATTCAAATTGTGCTGACTAACCGCGTTATGGTGTATCATAACCCGTGGTAAGGTGTACCCTAACAAAAAATAAACCATTGAACCATCCACGGATTCAGTGGTTATTGACATGAACTGGGGCTCAAGCAAATGCATCAATGGATGCTCTGAAATCGCAATAACATATAAATCACAAAATAATGTGCACAAAAGATGTGTTACTGTCAAAAAACATTTACCGAAGTATGCTGGGGGTGGTGAAAACACACTAGACGAAGAAAATTGTTTGTGTTTTCGTTCATAATGAACAGAATTCTCTGTAACTGTATCAGTAAATGGTAATACCATTTCTCTGCAGCTATGCAAAATAACCACCCAAAAAGATTAGGATCTGGGCTAAAATAAACCTTTTTCTTACCGAAAATACTGCTGTGACGTCATGATTTCTGTAGCGTTCGTTGTACTCTGTCGCGTTCGTTGTACTGCGGTAACCGGTGTGTTCTTAGAACCGCCCCAGCGGGCACATGACGTAATTGTGACATCGCATCAACGTCGGTACAACATCATGACGTTTATGCAACGTCACATCTACGTCAGTGCAACGTCGTGACGTTACATCGACGTTGATTTGACGTTGCCCTAGCGACGTGTGCCTGCTGGGAAGTTTGCTGAGGAGTAGCAACAAATGTACTAAAATTAAGAAAACAAATCCATATGACATACGTTAAAACATGCCTCCGAGGCCTAGTGGGTAAGAGCAATGACTCTTAAACATTTGGTCTCTCACCGCTGAGGGTTCGAGCCTTACTCGGGTCACATGTGAGTCGCCAAATTCTACAACGGAGCCGGTCTTGGTAGCTCAGTCGGGTGCGCGTCTGTCTGGTAATCAGGAGGGCGCGGGTTCGATGCGAGCCTTTGTCGGCAACATTCTTTAGGAGAGATTTATCTTGAAATCCTTTCTACGGCCATTCTCTCCCTTCTGCTGATTCAAGAAGGGCGGTTGTCAGTTTCTGGCGAAAGAGTGTGCACTGCACTGGTTACCCCCTTACGTATACGTCTGTCCAGGAAAAGTGTGGATAGGTAAACTGACCAGCTCAAAATGGGCCGTTCAACTCAAATAAATCTGCAACGGAATCTGCCACAAACACATCTGCAACGGAAGGCCATGTGGTTTTTCTCCGGGTACTCTGGTTTTCGCCCACCTCTGATTAACGAGCGGCTCGATATGAGTGAAATAGTCTTGAAAGGACCGTAAAACCAAAACAATAATAATGATAATAATAATACATTAAAATGGTATATTTTTATTTGATGGTTGTTTACTTAATACTGTATAGATTGTGGCTGCTCGTTAGAACGGTTCTAAATGCACTTTAGGGCATAAATAAGTAAAATAATGTACATGTGCACATTTGTAAATCCAACTTTTCTCGGTTTGTTTATTCAAAATCGTATTAGGAAAATGTAATAGTTTACAAGTGTGCTCATAACACGGATCTGCTTTAAATGTGATGGAATACATGAATAATAGTTGCTCTGCCTCTATTCTTTCTTTTTTTTTCTTGCAGTCGGTTGTACGTGACATCAGGAAAACATGCCTTTATAATTCTGATCCCCTTGAACCCCACTTTTATAGCTGTAAGCCTTATCGTTCTTATTTCTGCTCTAAAATATAGATTGCGGGTACAAGTTAAAACCGTCTCGATGAGGCGGTTCTGACGTGTACACACATTCTATATTATGAGCAGAAATAAAGAAAAAATATTATTTTTCATCTGAAAATTATTGTTTTTCCGCGGTAAAATTAGAACGTATTGTACAGGCATGTTTTCGTAATGGAAAGAGAAAAGAAAAATATAAAAAAAAAAGTGTAGGTCCTACCGAGATTTGAACTCGGATCGCTGGATTCAAAGTCCAGAGTGCTAACCATTACACCATAGGACCGGTTGTCTCCGCTGATTCGATAATAGATGTCACATTATCTACTATTCATCGGCCTTGTCAAATGAAATGGGTAAAAGCCATACGATAAATGCTGTAACCGATGTTAAAGCACAAGAAAAAAAATCATTGGGGAAAAAAAATCAATAAAGAAAATGGAGAGAAATGCACACACAAATCAATGTCCGTCCTTGAATAAAAAGGACACTTAATTTATTTTCGGACTGGTTAAAGACAAGTGCAAAAGCAGATATGCTGTCCCGTCTTTTTGACTTTGTACACAGATTTATTGATTGGTTGATATTTATTTAGTAAAATCAACACAACATATACATATAAAAATGACAAGAATAGAATAATTTGAATAATATTACACTAATTTAGATTGAATAAAAGACTAAAGTATAAGTTTGTAGTGAGAAAAAATCCACTGAAGTAAAATTAACACGACCATTATCATTTAAGTAAAAATAAAAATGGTCAATTCAAAATTTTTAAAGCAAAATAAAATGACGATACCTAGTTAAGAAATACTGAGTTTTTTGTATCACAGAAATTTGTATAAAATTAAAAATGCATTAACGTGTCACAGTTTTTGCAGGTGGTATCGCAATTTTAAATAGGAATCGATACAACCTAAAGTAGAAGTAAAACAAAGATCTGGAATCGATACAATTAACTTACTCCACCCATTAAAGACATCAAAGGGAAAGAACACAAACATTAAGCGACCAGACCATAATGGAAACCTAAACAAAGGAAGGCCATAAGGACAGTTACTTTCCCACAAAATGGCCATATGGCCATCCAAAATAAAAAGACTTTAGTGATACACACAGTAAGTAACAAACAACAACATAAATAAACCGCCACAGAAGAACCGCCTTGGAACGGTCAGTGGAAAGATTTCCACTGGGGGGCTTAAATCGATTTTATGTGGCCACAATCCTCGCCCTTACTTCCGTCGCGATTTAGACAAATAATTTGTTCAGTCCACATGAAGGCCTCCTAGCTCATCAGTGCAACATCTCCGTGAACACACATAATCAAAGAACCACAGAGGTGAGACAACGGTGAGGACTCGATAGCCAGAAACCACTGAAATGCTGGAGCAAAAGAAAACCAACATTTAGATATGTTCTATAAAAGGGTTATCCTTTGGAAGCAAGGAATACACCGTAGAAGTGAAAAATATGGAGTGTACATTTTTTTCTGGGCCAGACTAGCTAGTTTCGGATAATTAGGTCTCATCAGTGACTCTCAGATATTTTCAAAATTCCACAATGGAAGCAATGATCCCAAAGGACAAGAAAATATAATCTACACTATGATGTAGGGCAGGGAGACGTTTTACCGCCGCCACACATTCCCACACACCAGCTGTAGTGAAGTTAAATATGTTCTATAAAAGGGTTAGACTCGGATGGGCCCAACCAGAGACAGAGCATCAGGCACCAAACAACATTACCTTGAATTAGATCTCTCTAATTCTCAATAAGCCTTTACGTTGGAACCGTCATAGAATCTGAGGCCTGGCCCATCGGCGTGCAAGTAAAGAGGGAAGCAAAATTGCCAACCGTGATTGGGTTAACTACCATGCATGCAGTCTGTCGTATAACATCCATGTTGTACCCAATCTTTTTATATCGAAGAATGATTTTACGAATTTGGGTGCTGAAGTCATTGCGGTTATATATTTTTCTGAATTTATATACTAAGTCACCATAAAATTCGGGTTACGATAGACCGTGTTGCAGAAGAGATTTAAGTCCAATATTGAATTTTGAAATTAAATCAGAATGGCGTCTATAAAATTTTGAAACGGCTTTGCGTAGTTTATGGTACCGATAACCCTGATTAAGAAGTTTAGCCGTTAATAATTTATTCGAGTGTTGAAGTCAGTTACATGACTACACACTCTAGCAAATCGAATTAATTGCGAAATATAAACGCCATAAGATGGCGCACGAGGAACATCACCATCCAAAAAAGGAAAATTTACAACCTCAAAATCAAAGTCATCGCGTTTATCATAAATTTTGCACGAAACAAACCCATCTACAATAGATATATGTAAACCCAAAAACAGGGCCTCGGTATCAGAAGAATTTGCTTTATTTAACTGAAGTTCTGGGGGGTAAATCTGACTGATCAAACCATCGAAATAGGTATTATCAATATTTAATAAATCATCTAAATATTTAAGGCTTATTTCCAATGGGGTTCTTAAAGTTGTGGCCAAGACAGAGGGGGAGAGGGGGGTTACAAAATATATATTTAAGCTTTCCAGATGATTAACCAATCTCGAATACTCAGTAATAACAGAACATGTCGTTTTCAGCAAGTTTCATTTGATATGCCAGGTGTCTTTTAACTGAAGTTTTAAAGCTTTGCATCGAACTTAAACTTTGAATTTGAGAAGGTAAATCATTCCAATCTTTTTATACCAGTATAGAAGAAAGTGGTAGCGGCTTGACCATTGACCCTAGGAACAACAAAGTTTTCAACACTACCTCTTGTGTTGTA
Source organism: Lucinisca nassula (assembly GCA_963580285.1). Taxonomy (NCBI): domain Eukaryota; kingdom Metazoa; phylum Mollusca; class Bivalvia; order Lucinida; family Lucinidae; genus Lucinisca; species Lucinisca nassula. The sequence goes on from OY757021.1 coordinate 24,811,625, forward strand.
TCTGTGTTGAATTGAAACTTTACGAGAATTTTCGGGGAAATACGACGGACAAGTTCCATTGGAAATGTGGAAAACATGAGTTAGCCTAAGTTGTTAAGTTCTATGTTCAACATTTAACATTCCGATACTATCTAGTTCTGAAAACCCAATATGTGACCGAGGTCCAGGGTCCTTTATACATCTCACCATTTTGTTTTGAGAAATCTGAAGTTTTTTCTTCCAAGTCTTATTTAGCCAAGAATACCAAGATGAGCAAAAATAGTCAAATAGAATAGTACTAAATGTGTTACCCTCTATAAATAAGGTCAATAATTATTATTATTAATAATAGTGATGAAAAAAAAATGTTTTAAAAATCGGCAAATGTCATGCCAGAGGTATAATGTCCTTGTATGTTCGGATCAAATAGAAGAGTGTCGTTTTAAAACAGAAGTAGAGGCAATGATCAGGAATCGATACAATCAACCCATAGCTCCCATCAGAGACATCAAAGGGAAAGAAACACAAACATGCAACAACAGACTGAATGGATACACCAACAGCGGAAAGCCAAAAGGACAGTTACTTTCCCACAAAATGGCCAATAGGCTATCCAAAATAAAATAACACAAGCGACACAAACACCTAAAGACAACCCATAACAAAAATAAATCGCGACAGAAGAACCGCCTTGGAACGGTCAGCGGAAACGAATTCCACTGGGGGGCTGTCATCGCTATCACGTTTGCCCTGCAAGCTCCATGTCGAAATCAAAAGTAGGAATAAGGCAAACGCAGGTAAAGTTGCTTTTTTGTGCAAAAGAATTGAGTTATCTTAATTTCTTTAATGGGTGATCAAAAATAATATATACTTATGCAAAACTGTACTTCTGATGAGGCTGTTTTAAACAAAATGTAAAGTTTAAGCAACTTTGCTATGTTGATTTGGATGTCGCTGTCACTGGAGACACAAACGACAACTTTCTTATGAATATTTTCATTGCTCTTAAAGGAACTCATTTTTGATTTTTATTTGCCTTCACTGCAGCTGGTGTTGTGCCGTGTGGCGGCCGTAAAACGTCTCCCCGTACATCAACCATAGTGCAGTTTATATTTTACTTTTGGTCCTTTGAGATCAGCGTGAATATTCTGAGAAATCAGAAATAAATTATTGGTTTAGATTCATATTCTAGACAGGCTTTTAATTATTTGGACCCATTTTGATTTATTTCAGTATTTGAATCGACTGCCTATTCGAAATTCGCAAAATTGCAGTATGTTTCCTCTGGCTTTCTTTGCCGGATCATTACAGGGTCACTGATGAGGCTTTATTAGCCGAAACTACTTAGTATGACCCATTTTCTTTCTTATGAATGTTTTCATTGCTCTTAAAGGAACTCATTTTTGATTTTTATTTATATTGAGCGTTTGTGGAAAACGGCAAGGAAATTATTGTAGTCATGATTTTAGCGTGAGACACCATTTACCGATATAAATTGAACCTCCTCATTTTCAAATTGACCACCGATGTAAAAATTTTCTGAGCTTTGAACATACAGCGTCTATTTCTGTGAAGCCGGTATTTGAAGTCAGACATGGAATCGACGTATCTGCCTGTGTCGATAATATTTCGCTGGAAGATTGCGAATGCACAAACAGAGCAACCTGTGTTTGCGTTATTCCTATTTTCGATTTCAACGTGGAGCTTGCATGACAAACGTGAGAGCGATGGCACGGCTTAATACCATTCACTTATATTTGATCTGAACATCCAATGACATTATACCTCTCGCGTGATATTCTCCGACTTTTAAAATATGTTTTGTGCCAAGAAAATCCTTACCTTAAACTCTCCGCATACCTCGAAAATTGACAATGGGAAAGTAGCAAATTGATCTCCGGATATTCATCAAATTGTTTTTATGGACCGCCCTCGGAGGTCAATTTGCAACTGCATGTATAATAAAACAAATATTTCATCGAGTGGGCTGAAAAATAGAAGTGAAAGCCATGATCAAGAATCGATACATAAAACCCACACCTCCCATCAGAGACACCAAAGGGAAAGAAATACAAACATGAAATAACTATATAAAAGTGAAGGCAATGATCAGGAATCGATACACTTAACCTATAGCTCCCATCAGAGACACCGAAGGGAAAGAAACACAAACATGAAATAACAAGAATCAAGTTTCCATTTTAGACCCTAATGGAAACATCAATAGCGAAAAGCCAAAAGGACAGTTACTTTCTCATAAAATGACCATTTGGCTATCCAAAACAAAACGATATAAGCGATACACACACTCAGAGACAAAACATAATAAAAATAAACCGCGACAGAAGAACCGTCTTGGAACGGTCAGGGAAAATCGATTTTACGCGATAGCAATCCTCGCCCATATTTCCGCCGCGATTCAGACTTTTCACGAGTGGACAGTGGTACTAATGGGGTGCATCCTGAAGACACTTCATTGATATACACCAAGAAAATAAGAGGGCCCATCAGTGTCCCCTGGGCAACACAGGTAATGACTGAGGCAGGTGAAAATGATTTACCCATCTATGACATCTTGTGGGTTTATACATGCGAGAAAGCTCTAGACCGAAGACAGTGCATGACCTCTAATTTTGTATTGACAGCGCTTGAAAGCAAACCGCTGGACGCGGACATTTATCAAAACATCTTATTGAAATCCAACGATATGGCGTCAGTCTGTTGCTTTCTGATGAGTTCTGTGGTACGGCTATGAACTGTTTTGAGCAATTTGGTCCCACATGATCTTTTTCCGGAAACAATACTGGTTGTTGGTGATCTCCATGAACTGCGTAGGATGCCTGTGGACGATATGCTCCCTGATATAAAAGGTTACCGCCATGTCCTTGCCTTCTTTCTAGAATCATGGAGTTACGTTGGCTCCCTTCCAGTCTTGTAGACTTTCATCTTGATCATATGATGTCTGAAATATGAGTTTAAGGGCAAAGGCAATTGGAGTTCCGTTTCTTTCAAGAATAACGTTGAAAACGGTTCTGATCCTTCAACTTTGTCAGGATTCAGTGCTTCTAACAGCTTCTTTACTTCATCTTCTAGAATGACTATGAGTGGTGGTTCCATTTTGATTTGGGAAATTGTAGTGCACAGTCTTCTTTAGAGAAAGAGCTTACAAATTGCAGGGTGGTCTTTTTGGATGTGAGCAGTCGTCTCCTTTTAGAACAAAACATAACAAATTACATCTGTAGACATAAAACTGTACCTTTATTTTAATATTTTTGAGTTTATTTTTATTTATTTATTTATTCAAAATTCCATGACATAAATAATCGTACATCTGCACAACAGATATACATAAAGATGACTAACTCCACCCCACCCCCGGAGATAATCCCCCCACCCCCGGAAAAATCCCCCTGCTATTTATAAACCCCCACATTAAAAATGAAACAAACGTGCCATTCAATTGACATGTTCGATTGTTGTTATCACCTTAAATTTACATAAAAGAAATTATAAAAAAAATGTGTAAAAAAAGTCATCACTATAATCAAGCAGAATTTCCAACAGTGATACATTATTCTATCAATCAAATAATTCTGTAATCCGCTGCTAATCAAAGCTATTTGGGTCCAGGACAATAAGTAAGGAATTCTGTTTATTTTTTGTGGGGGATTAAAGAAAAAAATATCAAAGTGACAAGGGCATAATTGTAAATAGCTTTTAATATGTGTTTGAGCAGAAATAGTTAAAATAGTGTATATCCCTGTAAAACCCGATGAAAACACGCCTACTCAAATATATGGACAATTTTATCTCCAAAATTTGACATTTTCCAGATAAAAGATTTCGATATTTTTCATAGGTTCAACCCGCCAAATATCTCGATATCACCATCACTGACAATCATAATTGGGGTCATCATATTTCACAGATTACATAAAAAGCAACAAAGACTAAAAGATTTCTAAGACGCAATTTGACTTTTGCTCCTAGGCAGACAAAGGATGTTGCATATCAAACATTGGTTCGTCCTCAACTTGAATATGCATCACACATTTGACATCCCTATGTTAAAACTCAGATTCAGCAGGTTGAGAAGTTTTAGAGGACAGCAGATCGATGGACATGCATGTCGGTGATGGCGAAATAAGAGGAGCGTCGGTGACATGCTTTGCGAGTTGCAGTGGCCACCCTTGAGGTCCGTCGTGAGCAGTCATCTTTAACCTTCTTCTGTAAGATACACTCTGGTATAGTGTCTCTAGATAAAGATAAATACTTGACCCCTGTGACAGCTTAAACTCAAACAAGGGCATCAAAAGTAAACACACTCAAGAATATCGGTGAAACCGATGGATGCTCTCCGAAGGTGCAACAGTCGGAACAGGAAACATTATTTTAGTAAAAGAGCGGTATCCTAAAGTTGAACTTGCTCGAGATATTATTATACCCAACATTTGTGTGAAGTTATATTAAAATCCATCAGTAAATGACGACGCTAGAGCGATGACAAAGTTTTTTTTTCTGAAAATAGCCACAGTGACCTTGACCTGGAGCCCAAGACCTGAAAGTCAAGCCTGCTCGAGATATTATCATACCTAACATTTGTGTGAAATTATATTAAAATCCATCAATAAATGTAGGCACTAGAGCGATGACAAAGTTTTTTTCTAAAAATAGTCACAGTTTGTTTGTTTGTTTGTTTGATTTGAGGTTTAACGTCCCCGTCAACACTGTAAAGGTCATTTTGGAGACGTTGCTTCCAATTTTGTGGGACTTTTACCCGACATTGAGATGAAATGACATGACATCTCAAGCCCTGTCGCCCAATGAAACCAATAGGGTTTATTAGCATGGACGGTCCGCCTCGCACCGCGGTTCCTGGACAGGCTTAGATCCTCTAAGCGGTTTACCAGTACTAGTGTGCGGGCTTTACCTTGAGCCCAGGATCCTGAAAGTCGAACTTGCTCGAGATATTATTGTACCCAACATTTGTGTGATGTTATATTAAAATCCATTGGCAAATGACGACGCTTAAGCGATGACAAAGTTTTTTTCTTCTAAAAATAGCCGCAGTGACCTTGACCTTGAGCCATGACCCTGAAAGTCAAACTTGCTCGAGATATTATCATACCCAATATTAGGATGAAATTATATTAAAATCCATCAATAAATATAGGCACTAGAGCGATGACAAAGTGTTTTTTTTTTTTTCTAAAAATAACCACAGTCACCTTGACATTGAGCCCAGGATCCTGAAAGTCGAACTTGCTCGAGATATTATTATACCAAACATTTGTGTGAAGTTATATTACAACCCATCAGCAAATGACGACGCTAGAGCGATGACAAAAGTTGTTGTTTTTTTTTTTCCTAAAAATGGCCGCAGTGACCTTGACCTTGAGCCCAGGACCCTGAAAGTTGAACTTGCTTGAGATATTATCATACTCAACATTTGTGTGAAATAATATTAAAATCCATTAATGAATGTAGGCACCAGAGCGAAAACAATGTTTTTTTATTTTTTATTTTTTTTAAATAGCCACAGTGACCTTGATCTTAATCCCAGGAGCCTGAAAGGCGAACATGCTCAAGATATTATCATACCCAACATCTGTGTATAGTTATATTAAAATCCATCAATAAATGCAGGCAGCAGATTGATGACAATGTTTTTTCTAAATATAGCCACAGTGACCTTACACTGCAGCTTTAAACAAAGTACCATAACTCTGTGACAAATCATCTAACCAGATAGCACGGATAAGATGCGCATCCCCTATTGCTGCTTAAGATTCCATTGAAGTTTCGTTGAATTTCTGCAAGTAGTTGCTGAGAATTCGCGTGGACGCGAACAGTACCCTATATATTCATGCAGAATTCATCAAAGGACCATAACTGTTGGAAAAATTATCGAACCAAAACACGCAGGTGATATACGCATCCACATTCGATACTTAATACTCCCATGAAGTTTCATTGAAATCCGACCAGCAGTTTCTGAGAATTCGCGTGGACAAGAGCGGGACGGACGCACGGACTCACGGACGCACGGACGAAGCGGTGACTATAGGCTCCCCCGAAATTCTTCGGGGAGCATAATAAACATCGTAGGTGTCGGGCCTATAGATTTTTCCCAGAACTATAGTCTTCCCTCATCTGCGGTAGAATCTGATGCCAAGACCCCAGAGGACCGCAAAGCCCATACAGTATAGATTAGGACTCAGCGGTATGCGTTTTAGTATACCTCTGCTAATCAGATTGTAAATATAGTTTTAATGACTCATTCAGCATCCCCCTTGTTTTTAAGCTAAATTCTAAATTTAGCCACCCACCCAACTGAGATAATGACCAAATATGACCGACTCAGTATAAGAAGATAGATATAGATATTTCTGCTCAAAAACCATAAATTGTGAGTACAGACTGTGAGTACAATCTATGTTTTTGAGCAGCAATACTTTCCGGTCGTGCTTTCTGATGTTAAATTGTTTGTTTGTTATGTTATTAATTTTGATGCATATTTTCAGTCTAATTTAGGGCGAGGAGGGATTCTGTCCGTGGAAGGGGGGTATGTCCGGGGGATTTTGTCCGACCTGACATACAGCGAGGGGGAGGGGGTCGTCTGGTGGGATTTCGCCCAGGCCATTTTTTCCGACTTTACAAGGGGAGGCGGGGAGGGGGATTCTGTCCGGAGTGGGGGGGGGGGGGTTGTCCGGATACCATATCAACCCACCGCCACCCTCACCATGACACCATTTTGGTGGCTTTTGAAGTTTTTTTTGGTATCGATTGATGTGTTTTGATGACTTTGGTGTCTTTTGATGACTTTTTGGGGTCCCATTCTGACTGTTTTATTTTACAAGATGACCTGGACCGACTAGCACAGTGGTAGGCCGATTGGCAGATGACGTTCAATCTGGCAAAATGTCGTTTGATGAAGGTGTCACTGCATCTTCCTGACAGTCAGATTAAATTTAATTATTCACTTAACAACAAAATTTTGGAGCAGGTTCAATCCGCCAAATATCTCAGTATCACCATCACTGACGATGTTGATTGGGGTCATTATATTTCAGAGATTACATCAAAAGCAACTAGGACTTAAGGATTTCTAAGACGTAATTTGGCTTTTTTGCACCAAGGCAGACAAAGGATGTTGAATATAAAACATTGGTTCGCCCTCAGCTTGAAGATGCATCACCCATTTTGCATCACCATGTTAAAACTCAGATTCAGCAGGTTGACATGCTTAGCGAGTTGTCCTTTTGGCTTTCTGCTATTGATGTTTCCAATAGGATCTGTTGTTTCATGTTTGTGTTTCTTTCTCTTTGGTGTCTCTGATGGCCAGACAAGTCAACGACACATTTATATATTGCATTCACAGTCCAGATGATAAAAACATTATTTTGAAAATAAAATGATGTATTATCACTTTTTTATTATAAAAGGGAATGTAGGATAACTTTAATTATATTCTGCATGTTTATGAATATAGAGACTAATACTGCTAATACACATAGACCATTTTCAACCGCATAGGATGACTGACGTAAATAAACTTTCATATTTTATTTTAGGGGCGTGATTTAAGGGAAACATGTAGATCTACTATAAAGAAACGCAGTAAAATGTTTTTTTTTTATCCCCACGCTTTTAAAGAATAATAGATTCTCAGACAGTTCACCAACAGGCTGGTCTGGTTGTTCACAGGTATAGTCAGTCGAACACAATACACCACTTGTCCATAATCGCCTTTGACTAACAGTCATAATTATCAGTCACAGGTCGATTGTCTTTGAAAAAAAATGTGTCGATGAGCTGTCTTCAAAAAGTGTCGGAGAATTGTCTTCAAAAGTCAGTTGTTACTGTATTGACCGGTAAAAATTCTGTGGGTGGGGTAGTTGTATTGGTGTGTGTATACATCTTGGAACTGATAAAAGTTACAAGAATTATCTGTACAACAACAACTAATCTGTGTGGTGTGGTTCAGTATAAGAAGATAGATAGCGTGATAGCTCAGTGGTTAGTGCACTTGCCTCTGATGCTAGAGGTCCCGGGTTCGATCCCCGGCAGCGGTGTGAAAATTTCGGTGTTCGAACACGCTCCATTGGCATCATTTGCAGGGATGAATGTCATAAAGTGCACCGTCCTTCGGATCGGGACGTTAACTGGAGGCCCCCTGTGCAGGGAGAACCATCCCCTGTGCAGGTTAAAGAACCCTACCGTAATTACATGATTACTGTGTAGGCTTTCATCCTGCAAAACTGGAGTGTATGTAATACACCGTCTGTGTCCCCTACGGGGGTTAAGGCGAAACCGGAAGAAAGAAAGAAAGTTAGCCGATCGGGGCTTGAAGAAACAGATGGGCTGCACGATGCTTCCACGCAGAGCTGGACCGACCTGCACACGAGTACTGGTAAACCACTTAGAGGATCTAAGCCTTCCCAGGCAAAGCGGTGCAAGTGGGACCGCCCATGTTTATAAACCCTATTAACTTTTTTTGCATTGTCTGCTGGTTCCTAATCTGAAGATTATAAGTGTTGGAAAAACAGGTAACCAGACTGGTTACCTGTTTTGTAACCAGACTGGTTACCCGTTTTCCAATATTGACAATGTGCAAGCTGGGATCCTGCGAATAATGCAAATATGGTGAATTGGTTTCATTGGGCGGCAGGGTTTGAGGTGTCATTTCATCTCATGTCGGGTAAAAGCCCCACAAAATTGGAAGCAACGTCTCCAAAATGACCTTTACAGTGTTGATCGGGATGTTTAACCTCAAATCAAACAAGCTCAGTGGTTAGTGCACTTGCCACTGATGCTAGAGGCCCCCGGTTTGATCCCCGGAGGTGGCGATTATTTCGGTGTCCGAACACGCTCATTGGCATCATTTGATCTGACGATCGCCAAAACAGCCGACAAAAAGGGCTGGAAATAATTCAGAGACAATACTTAACTTCTTTTCAGATGATCAGGCGCCTGTCTCTGCCACACTTGTGAAAAAGGTCCTGACAGATTTTTGACCCAGTAACTGATTCTAACATTACCTGTAAGGAAACATGATGGGTGACCAGGGTCCAAAATTCAAACTTCCACAATCGAAGGGTGGATGAAAATATAGCCATGGACAATATATGATGAAATTGAGAATATGGTTTGGAAAAGGAATAAAAGTTTATAGAATAGGAGTTTCTCGCTCCATACCTTTGACTTTGACAATAAAGTGAAACTCATATTCTTTTATTTCACCCCCAAAACTCTTTGGCCACAATAATCAACCATTAAAGTCCTGCTATCCTCCAAGAGAACTGAACACCAAAAACTAGATTTCTCTGTCAACAAACTGCTCAGAAGAGACTTCGATATGGCATTGTTTTGACTGATTTGTGGCCAAGCTTTAATACTGCTTGTTAAGTTGATTTCTAATAGACACAGATATTGAATTTGTGTATCTATAAGAAAACAAACAGAACCTCTGGCCACAAATCAGTCCATAAAAAAAAACATTGTGTCAAGGCTGCAGAATAAAGATTTTTTGGTTTATTTGTCAGTACTCTAAGACTTTAAAAATTTCTCGTTGCTCCTTTTTAAAAAAAAAGACAAGTACTGTACTTTTTATGCCCCCGCCATTCGAAGAATGGTGGAAAGGGCATATTTGTTTGATTTGAGGTTTAACGTCCCCGTCAACACTGTAAAGGTCATTTTGGAGACATTGCTTCCAATTTTGTGGGACTTTTACCCGACATTGAGATGAAATGACTTCTCAAGCCCTGTCGCCCAATGAAACCAATAGGGTTTATTAGCATGGATGGTCCTCCTCGCACAGCGGTTCCTGGACAGGCTTAGATCCTCTAAGCGGTTTACCAGTACAAGTGTGCGGGCCGGGTTCAGCTCTGCGTGGAAGCATCATTCAGCCCATATATTTCTTCAAGCCCCTATTGAGGTCACTTTGTCCGAAACTTAAACTCCGTCAATAACTTCCTTATTTCTTGATGGATTTTAAAATTACTCGGCAGAAATGTTAACCATCATGAGACGATGTCTCACATACAAAACCCAGGTCCGTACCTCCAAGGTCAAGGTCATACTTAGAGGTCAAAGGTAAAAAAGAAGGGTCCGAAACTTAAATGCATTCAATAACTTTCTTATTTCTGGATGGATTTTGAAATTACTTTGAAGAAACGTTAACCATCATGAGACGATGTGTCACATGCAAACCCAGATCCTTACCTCCGAGGTCAAAAGTAAAACTAGATCAGCAGTCGATGGTATACCATCGCAAATACCCACTTTTTCTATGAGTAACACATATGACTATGTATTAGCTAGCGAAAACTACATGTAAGTTAAAAAAAAGTTGCAAAGAACATTCTAACTGATAAGCAAAGTTTCAGAAGTGTAACTCTTATAGTTTAGAAGATAAGGCAAAGTCATACTCTTTTACCTTTGACCTTGGGGTTATGTTGAGGTCCACCCAAAGTATCCCAATTTATTCTATATTCCAACAGCCATCAAATAACCATGTTTCAGAAGTGTAACTCCAATAGTTTAGAAGATATGGCAAAGTCGTTTGACCTTTGACTTTGGGGTCGAGGTCACACCAAAAGTAGCCCAACATATTCTATATTCCAAGGACCATCCAATAAGCAAAGTTTCAGAAGTGTGACTATAATAGTTTAGGAGATATGGCAAATCATAATTTTTGACCTTTGACCTTGGGGTCATGTTGAGGTCAGGGTCACACCAAAAGTATCCAAATTTATTCTATATTCCAAGGGCCATCCAATAATCAAAGTTTCAGAAGTGTAACTCTAATAGTTTAGAAGATATGGCAAAATCATACTTTTTGACCTTGAGGTTGAGGTCACACCAAAACGAACCCGACATATTCTATATTCCAAGGACCATCCCATAAGCAAAGTTTCCATAAGACGCCAATCTGCTTTGCCATCTGGTGGTTGCCGTAAAAGTATTTTTTTTTTGCAATCAGTGTGGACCCAGATCAGACTGCTCCTGTGGGAGCAGTCGGATCTGGGCCCACACTGTTTGCCTGTAATCAAAAATATTTTTTGAAACATTTGCAAAAAATTCAGCAGACGACATAAGCAGACGACATTTAAAGATGTTGATGTTCTCCACGTTTCAAGGGTTAAGCAACTGGAAGGTTTATCCTGGAACTTGAGTCCAGTGTTCAGCTAATGAAGGATGATATGCGAAACCAACCTAGGAGGTCGGATTATTTCTATTGTCCATTTCATACTATTAACCGGTATAAAGTACATGTATGCTACTGACAGAGTCCTTATTATTTCATTTCCTAATAAGTTACAGACACCCCATGGGTGTTTATTGCCCCACTCAGTGTACATGTAGCTGTTGTTCTATAGGCGGATCCAATGTTTTGACATGTGACCTTGTTTACATTTCACTGCGCATGTGCCAGTTACCTTCCCTGTAGTGTACCAGTAACTCTTATATCTGGTTGGCAAAACAAGTATGTTTCCTTATAGTGGTAAGAGATTGTCGAATATTCATCATGTAATTAAACACATTTATTCTTGCTCATTTTATTGCATAAAAAGCATTATAAAATTTACCTTCTGTTACGATAAAACGAAGTTGATGCACATTATTTGATGAACGGAAATAAGATTAACCCTTTTTGTATCAGATGGAATCTTCCTTCTTATATATGGTAGGAGTCCATTTCAAAATTTAGGGGTGACAAGTTGTGTTATCTGTAAGATTTTTTTTGGAAAAAAGCTGAACTTTTTGCAAATAGTGCAGGTACTGATCGGACGCCGCATTATCTGGGCCTGCACTGTTTGCCAGGGTACCCGTTTTGGGGTTTCCGGTACAAAATAGGTTACAGCAGATACATTTTCCTTCTAAATTTATACGAAAAAGAAGCAGTTGAATGTCCAAAATGATTCATGTCAAACAGTTTTGACAGGACAATGATTAAACAATAGTTATTATAGAAAATCATTCTTGCTACATCAACGGTAAAGTACGGAACTGAAAGCCATTTTGCCCACCAGAAAAAAACTTTTACCTTGTGTGACGTAGACTTTGGATGGCTCTTTAATTATAGTACATTTTTGGGACAGGTTTTTTCAAGGAAAAATTCCGTCCTTTAGGATAGCGATGTCCGTGCGGGCGGCCGGGTGGCCACGCCCCAGTTTACCTTTCAAAAACCCTGAAAAACCCGTTCATAATGCCATTTGGCTTTTTTCTTGTTGTTTAGGTAACATGATTGTTTGACTGGCGTGTTTCAAAGTGGGTGTGATGTATCTTTTTGTGGATACATGTACCGACTACAGACAACCCTCATTATAATGACAGTATTATGTCTCCCCCGAAAAAATTTTTTTCGGAGAGACATATTGTTTTTCCCCCGGGCGTCTGTCTGTCTGTCTGTCCGTCCGTCTGTCTGTCTGTCCGTCTGTCTGTCTGTCCGTCTGTCTGTCACACTTTCGTGTCCGCTCTATAACTTGAAAACCGTTGGAGCTATCGTCACGAAACTTAGTATAAATATAAATCAGCATTAGACGACGTGCAGTGCGCAAGAACTATAACTCTCGCATTTATACTTTTTGAATAATCTCCCTTGGAAGTTTGTTGGTATGTATATATGTATGGGCAAATCGTGTCCGGTCAATAACTTTCTTATTTTCAGATGGATTTTAAAATTACTTGGCAGAAATATTAACAACCATAAGACGATGTGTGGTGCGCATGAATCGGGTCGGTACCTCAAAGGTCAAGGTCATACTTAGAGGTCAAAGGTAAAAAAAGGGGCCTTTTTTTCGTATTTGGTCAATAACTTTCTTATTTTGAGATGAATGTTAAAATTACTTGGCAGAAATATTAACCATCATGAGACGATGTGTGATGTGCATCAGGCAGGTCAGTAACGCCAAGGTCAAGGTCATACTTAGAGGTCAAAGGTAAAAAAAGGGGCCTTTTTTTCGTGTTTTGTCAATAACTTTCTTATTTTGAGATGGATTTTAAAATTACTTGGCAGAAATATTAACAACCATGGAACAATGTGTGGTGTGCATCAGGCAGGTCAGTACCTCGAAGGTGAAGGTCATACTTAGAGGTCAAAGGTAAAAAAAGGGGCCTTTTTTCGTGTTTTGTCAATAACTTTCTTATTTTGAGATGGATTGTGAAATCACTTGGCAGAAATGTTAACCAATATAAGACGATGTGTTACGTGCATGACCCAGGTTGGTACCTCAAAGGTCAAGGTCATACTTAGAGGTCAAAGGTAAAAAAGGGGCCTTTTTTCCAGTTTTGTCAATAACTTGCTTATTTTTAGATAGAATTTGAAGTTACTTGGCAAAAATGTTAACTATCATGAGACGATGTGTTGCATGCATGATTCAGTTTGATACCTCAAGTGTCAAGGTCATACATAGAGGTCAAAAGTCAAAAAAGGGGCCTTTTTTTCGTGTTTGGTCAATAACTTTCTTATTTTTAGATGGATTTTGAAATTGCTTGGCAGAAATGTTAAACACCATGAGATGATGTGTTGCACGCATGACCCAGTTTGGTACCTGAAAGGTCAAGGTCATACATAGAGGTTAAAGGTCAAAAAAGGGGCCTTTTTTGTGTTCTGTCAATAACTTTCTTATTTTTAGATGGATTTTGAAATTACTTGGCAGACATGTTAACCACCATAAGACGATGTGTTGCGTGCATGACCCAAGTTGGTACCTCAAATGTCAAGGTCGTACTAAGAGGTTAAAGAACAAAAAGGGGCCTTTTTATGCCTCCAACTTTGAAAAAGTTGGAGGGGCATATTGGTTCTGGTTCGTTTGTCCGTTCGTCTGTCCGTTACGCTTTTGATGCATAGCATAACTAAAGAACAGTGTATGCTAGGGTTTTGAAATTTCATATATGGATTCCTCATGGAAAATTAGCTGACGCATATTTTTTTCTTGTCCGGATTATGCCCCCTTCAAGAGTTATTGCCCTTTGAAATTTTTTTAATAAAATCTTGTCAGCAAGATATCTCAAAAACTATTGGAGCTAGAGCCTTGAAAATTGGTGAATATATTGGTGGTGATGAGTAGATGAACTGTTTAACTTTTGACAAAATTCCGAAAAATACTTTGTGAGTTATGGCCCTTTGTCATTTTGGTAATTTGTGCCCATTGTAATGTATGCTAAAAGTGATGCATAGCATAACTTTAGAACCGTGTATGCTAGGGTTTTGAAATTTCATATATGGATTCCTCATGGAAAATTAGCCGACTCATATTTTTTTTCTCGTCCGGATTATGCCCCTTTCAAGAGTTATTGCCCTTTGAAATTTTTTCAATAAAATCTTGTCAGCAAAATTTCTCAAACACTATTGGAGCTAGAGCCTTGAAAGTTGTTGAGTATATTGATGGTGATGAGTATACGAACTGATTAACTTTTGACAAAATTCCGAAAAATACTTTGAGTTATGGCCCTTGTCATTTTGGTAATTTGTGCCCATTGTAATGAATGCTAAAAGGGATGCATAGCATAACTTTCGAACTGTGTATGCTATGGTTTTGAAATTTCATATATGCATTCCTAATGGAAAATAAGCTGACGCATATTTTTTTTCTCATCCGGATTATGCCCCTTTCAAGAGTAATTGCCCTTTGAAATTTTTTGAACATTTTTAAAGTAAATTTGCAGAAATGTTTATCTTCATTAGATGATGCGTTGCACACAAGACCCGGCTCAATACCTCCAATGTCAAGGTTATTCTTAGAGGTCAAAAACGGGGGAGACATCTGTGTTTTTGTAGAAAAACAAATTCTAGTTTGTTCCCTATTATTGTGCCATTATAAATAATTTGTCGTTATAAAGAATCCCAGTTAGGAGTATGATAAGTAATAATAAAAGGCCTTTTGCCTATTATTACTCCAAGAAACAAATGTTATCGACATTTGGTAGAATCGCCTCGGTGAGGAAACAAATTTTATAGACATTTGGTAGAATCGCCTCAGTGAGGCGATTCTAACAAATATCTATAACATTTGTTTCTTATAGTATTAGGTTACAAGAATCTTTCATGACTATGGACTCGATTTGTGCATTTCCAACCCGAGGGAAGCCCACACCCCTCGTAACCGAGGCTTAGCCTTAAGTTTAGAAGTCATCCCATTGAAATTGCCGTTATAACGAATGTCGGTATAAAGAGGGTTGACTGTACAATTCATTACCAGGTTTGAGGGGAAATACCAGAAACAGGCAACCAAAATTTTAACCTCATAATTCCGTATTTTTGTTGACAGGAGGGGCCCATAGGCAGGAATTGTTGACAGGAGGGGCCCATTGGCAGGAATTGTTCATGTGGAACCGTAGTCGCAAGGTGTTTCTGCTGATGAAACGTATTGTGAAGCGATCTTATATTTTCACTGGTGAGTAACTGATACTTTATTCTTGCACTCCCGTGGCCAGTTGTTCAAAGCATAACGAGCTCGTTAGTGTTCATATTGTGAACTTTTCTAGCAAGTTTAATGTTTAAAGTTTTGGTATTTTTGCTTAAAAAAATGTGACCAGCTTTTGCATCCGCAAAAGCTGCTCAAGCTGCTCACATTTTTTCAGCCAAAATATTAGCATATTTGCCATAATCCATAATCAAAGTTTTAACGAAAGTTAGCTAACGACATCGTTAGTTTTGAACAACTGGCCCCAGATAAGGAAATCCTGGACTTCACCCAGGGATAGATATTCTTTTCCTACCTAGGGATAGGATAAAACTGAGAATTATCACATGTTTGATGTGAACTGGTTGAATAGGACCAGAGCTCTCTCTAGGATTTTGAAAACAGGAGTCCAGGAATCCTTCCTTGTGAAAAGTTGGAGTCCCAGCTAAAAGGTTGGAGTCCCACATAAAAAGTGATAGTCCTGATCTTGAGCCCACATAGAATAGAGACAAAATTTCTGATTATTAGTCTACAGGCCTGTGTGAATAATTATGGCTCCAAAAATATCTATTTTTCTGATAAATGCATTTCATAACTTGTTTCCAAACATGTAGATTGTGGGTACTTGTTAGGACCATTTCTCTGATGTGTTTAGTTTAAACTTTATTTTATTTGTATAACTAATACATATAAACTCAACACATAAAAGCTATGAAATTACAATGTTACACAAATGGGATTCAGGAGAAAGTCGTTCGACTTTTGAAAAGTCTGTATCCCACCTTGCTTAAAGTGAAGACAAAAGTTATACGTGATTTAGCTTGAAAACAAGACCCTTAGTACTTTGTTTCATGGATTTGTGTGTCAACATTCCTTTGAAACCAATCTGCTGCAGGCTCCACGGGGAGTGGATAAGTTCTTATTCCAACACTATGTTTTACCAACTCACGACCTTGCACATGCAAGCAAAGACAAAACGTGCTTTGTCAGATTTAGGCCTCTAGATCATTTGCAATGTAGCATTAGTATCTATCAAAAACGTTAGATAGGTGTGAAACACGAGCAGAGCAGAACAAGAGATCCATCTTATGTACTTTCCTAATGGGATGTATTATACTACAATTGAAGTAGGGTTTAAACTAAATTCGTCAGTTTATTTGAAACGTTTTGTCTTTAGTAGAAATTCCTGCACAGCAAGGAAGACCTGTTTATTCTGGTGTAAAGAAAGCTCTGAACTGCCAAAGAGCAGCAGCTTAAGAGTGGGGCGACAAATCTCCGATACTGTATCGAGTAGATCTTGTCTTTGGTTGGTGTAACGATTACAATTTAACATAAAGTGGTCTGTATCTTCTATTGAGCCACAAGCACACAGAGGGTTATCAATAATATTTTTAGAGAAGAGATGCTGGTTTAACGAGCTACATTTTGTCCTAAGTCTTGCATGATAAATTTGTCCAAGTCTTTTTCCACAAAGGTAATATTTAGGAGGAATTTCTAGGTTTGTATTTAGCTTTCGTTTGAAGGAATCGCCAGAAGGAGAATCACTTACTTCGCTTGGGAGGTCGTTCCAGTCTCTGATAACAGATGGTAGAAAAGAATTATAATATTGTTGTGAGTTGGCGTGTATAGTACTAATGTTTGATGCATTACGCAGTTGATATGCTGAGGTATTACCAACTGAAGGCGGTACCAAAGATGAAAGGTACTCAGGAACTAGGCCATTTTTCATTTTAAAAAACATCTGAAGTTTATGCTTTTTCCTTCTGGACGATAGTGATTCCCACCCAGTTTCAGTGTGTAGAGCATCGATAGAGACAAGTTTAGTTGCTCCTGTGACAATCCGTGCAGCTTCGTTTTGGATTTTTTCAAGCTCGTTAACTTCGTAATTGGTGCAATTGTCCCAGACTACGTCTGCATATTCCAAAAGAGGTCTTATAAAGGAGATATAGATAGTCTGTAGCGATTTCCTATCAAGGGTAAACTTGTGTTTTCGCATTACATTAATACGAATCCACGCCTTTGACTTGATATATTCCAAGTGCTCGTGCCATGTACAATCGTTTGTAAAGATTAACCCAAGATGTTTGTGTGAACTTACTTCGTTAATTTGTGTTTTATTCATTAGAACTGGGGGATGATAAGGTTTATGGCGCTTTCGTGAAAAAGTAATGGACTCTGACTTGGCTGGGTTAAATGTGACTAACCATTTTGTTGCCCATTGGTGTACTTTGAGAAGGTCGGAATTCAGCTGATGAGCAGCTTGGTCTGGCTTTTCTACTATTACGTAGAGACTAGTATCATCTGCAAAGAGTCTAATAGATGAATTTATATCCTCAACGATATCATTAATGTATAAAAGAAAAAGAAGAGGACCAAGAATAGAGCCTTGAGGAACACCGGCTTTAATAGATGCCCATTCAGAACTGACTCCCGGCAAAACAACTCTCTGCTTTCTGTTATCTAGGTAGTTTTTGAACCACTGTAAGAGAGATCCAGTAATACCAGCCCTTTCAAGTTTAAAAAGCAAACCTTTATGCCATACCCTGTCAAAGGCTTTGCTTATATCACAGAATATGGCTCGGACTTCTTTTCCTTCATCGAGTGCTTTACAAAAAGTATTATAAATAACTGTTAATTGATTCACTGTTGAATCGCCTGGAATAAAACCCGATTGCATTGCTGTAATAATATGATGATCGCGAAAGAAATTGAAGACATGTTTGTGTATGATTTTTTCCAAAACTTTTCCGATTGTGCTCAAGAGAGAAATAGGCCTGTAGTTAGTTACGTCCGAAGGGTCATTTTTCTTATAGATAGGCGTCACATTGGCTTGTTTCCATATGTCTGGAATCCGGCCTATAGAAATAGAAAAATTAAATAAATCGGACAAGGGAGATGAAAGTGGCTGTGCAAGTTCCTTGAGAAGTTTATTGTTAATAGAATCTGGTCCTGCTGCTTTGCCAGTTTGAAGGGCACGGAGAATGGATGAAACTTCTTCAGGTGTTGAAACTATTGATTCAAGTATATTAGTGGGTACGTTTGCTGTATGAGGCAGGAATGCATTACTTTCATCTAGCTCAGTTTGTTGTGCAAAATATTGATTTAGAGCTTCGGCTTTTTCACATTCAGAAGAGTATATTGTACTTCCTCTTTTGAGTGGGGGGATTGTGGATGTCTGTTCAGGCTTTATAATTTGTTTTAACGTTTTCCACCAATCTTTAGGGCCTAAGTTTGTATTCTCTAATTTATTGGCTAATTTCCTAATGTCATCATTTTTTGATTTCCTTATTTCGTTGGTTAATTTGTTTCTAATATGTTTGTAATTTTCGAAGTCGTGTACATTGTTTGTTCTCTTATATTTGTCATACAAGCGTTTCTTTTTCCGTATTAAACGTTTTATATCGTTTGAAAGCCAAGAGGGATCTGACTGTCTTATTTTTATAATTTTATTAGGTATATGCTTGTTGGCCAGCAGACAAATTTTATGATGTGTTTCTAGTGAGCACCCACAAGCATATATTTTGGAGAAATGTTGGGATAAATGTGTATACTCAAGTGAACCCCACTGTCCAAAAAAAACATGCAGTTGTTCTTATTTATTCTTACACTTCTAGGAAAATAATGCAACATCAATACACTAATATCATGTTTTCTATATAATGTGATGTTGTGAACAGTTTTGTTTGTTTGTTTGATTTGAGGTTTAACATCCCCGTCAACACTGTAAAGGTCATTTTAGAGACGTTGCTTCCAATTTTTTTTGGACTTTTACCCGACATTGAGTTGAAATGACATCTCAAGCCCTGTCGCCCAATGAAACCAATAGGGTTTATCAGCATGTACGGTCCGCCTCGCACCGCAGTTCCTGGACAGGCTTAAATCCTCTAAGCGGTTTACCAGTAATAGTGTGCGGGCCAGATTCACTTCTGCGTGGAAGCATCATGCAGCCCATCTATTTCTTCAAGCCCCTATGGGCGGGGGCCAATTCCGAATTCAGTTAAATTCCCCTATTAAGACCACCTAAAATTAAGACCAGATCTGCTTTTAATAGCTTATTGAGAAGGTCTTTAAGACCACTTTTGAACAGTCCCAAAGGCGGTCTTAATACAGGAATTTTTCTGACTTCCACTGTTTGTTAAAATAATTAAATTGTATATTTAAGAATTACAGTTATTTTTGTCACCCCAGTGGTGAAAAATATGATTTTGTGGTCGCAAAACATACGTAACATAGGTCATTCGTTATTAATATCTGCTTTGCTGTAACCCCTAGTTCATCTTAATGTGATATTTTACCAACTACTATTAATCTGTTGATGTTTCATAGTAACATCAAAGTAAATTCGGTCCCCGCCCATTGGGGCTTGAAGAAATAGATGGGCTGCATGATGCTTCCACGCAGAGCTGAAACTGACTGCACAGGAGTACTGGTAAACCGCTTAGAAGATCTAAGCCAGCACAGGCAAAGCACCGAGTCAGTCTGTCCATGCTTATAAACCCTATTGGTTTCATTGGGTGACAGGGCTTGAGATGTCATTTCATCTCAATGTCGGGTAAATGTCCCACAAAATTGGAAGCAATGTCTCGAAAATGACCTCGAATACAGTGTTGAGGGGGACATTAAACAACAAATCAAACAAACAATCAGTCAATTACCGGTAATTAACCAAACACAGCAATTAACGCAGCATGATTACAAAGGTGCAATCAGACTTAACAAATTCCGCTAGACCCTCCACTTTCCAATATTGTCTCTCTGATTGGCTGGTGCAGAAATACTGTCAATATAGGACTCGCCTACTGATGCCTGACATGTGTGCTTTCAACTTAAAATGCAGTACTACATTTGATCTTACTGGTATTGTGTAAGAGGCCTAAATTAACTACTGAATTTACCAAACACTTGCATCATGCAGCCAAATCTATTTCTCCAAGCCTCAATGGGATCCATCTTTAAACCATGTTGTATTCAAAAGCAAATTTATGAGTATTTAATAGTGTCAGGCTGATGCTAATTTCAATCACCGGGTAGGGAGCACAAACAGCTGATGATCTGTGATAATCAGATGTCTTAGCTATTGGCCCAGTTATTCAAAGCATTGTTACATGTAGGGCAAAACATCTTTACGAATTCACAGAATATGCACCTCATGTCTTCCCACGAACACATTCAAATGGCTACCTGACAATCCCAGCTCACCCAACAAACACTCAGAGTAATTGCTGCTGTTTTGAGCATAACATTACTGAAATTGCATTTATTGTTCTGAAACTTGCACAGAGAGATTGTTATCTGATAGATCTGTTATCTGAATGTCAAACAATGTAGATACTGATCAGATGGCTTCGTTAGAAGCCATGATCTGTATCTACACTGTTTTCAAAGGTAGAGCATTTCCTGGTTTAGCAGGATGAGAATTAACCCATATATGGTTTGCATCCCAGAAACGGTGGAGACCCTGATTGGATGCCAAACTCACAACCTGACACTATATTTTGAAACTGGACCTCTTCATAGCTCTTGGGTACATTAATCCAGTGGGCAGTAAAGGGTTAACACATTTTGTACCGGAAACCCCAAAACGAGTGCCCTGGCAATCTTTGCAGGCCAAGTTCTGCGGCAGCTGATCAGGGCGTACACTGTTTGCAAAAAGTTCAGCTTTTTTCCAAATAGATGTTGAAGATAACACAACCTGTCACCCCTAAATTTTGAAATGGACTCCTGCCATACATGTATATAAGAAGGAAGATTCCGTTTGGTACAAAAAGGGTTCAGCAATACGCAAAACCTTAAGTTTGCATATGGTTTGGACAGCAATAACTACATGAACAATACCAGTGAAGCTTGTGGACACTGAGTATTTAGTAACTTTGGGTCGATTGATAATTAATCAGCTAAAAATGACCAATGAACTGGCATACACAATGTACATTCTCATTAAAGAGTAGTTGTCGCAGATAAGATTGGCAGGGCAGAGCTATCCTTTACACACTCTATCAAAAAAAAGGTGAAACAAGTCATCATTCTGTTATGTGAATTCAACTTTAACACAAACAAAGCTACGGTAAATAATAAATATGGCATTTTGGTCACTTGTAAAAAAGCTTGTGAAAGGCTCTTTACAGAATCTCCTTGTGGACTCTGTGAATTTGATATTCTTTGTCATCACCTTACCTGCCCTGCCGCTAATATACCAGAACTTCAATCAATGGCTCGAACACTGATGGCTTGTTTACCACGGCTGAGTGGAATCTGGGGAATTTATCTTAATAAGAAATAGTGCACGATAATTAAGGAATCTTTTCAACTTTTATCTTGCCAATTTATATTGTGTGTACTCATTAGAATCGCCTCTATGAGGCGATTCTAATGAGTACACACAGTATGTATTTTTATAATAGAACATCAAAAAGCATCCCAAAATTAAACCTGTTATACCTCCTGGCAGTAACACTCAGTGGCTTAAACTACCCCTGTCTCGAACAGATTTTCCTGGTCCTAAAGGTGTTCGAGCCATTGAAATTTGTCTGAAGCCTTGAAGCTGTATATTTATCTTGGTCAGTGATTGTCAAGGTGGCAAAAAGCTGGTCAATATGAGTATTGACCGGGCAGGTGGTTAAAACCAGATTTAACTGGTCATTACTGGTCAATTGGTGGTCTTCCTGGCTTTTATCTTAGCGCAAGGTGCACAAAATTAATAGCTAATAAGCAAGTCTTTTTTAACCCATTTTGTACAGGAAACCCTAAAACAGTATACTGGCAAAAGGTGTAGGCCCAGATCAGACGCAGCAGAATTCAACATCTGATAAGGGCCAACACTGTTAGCCATTTTCCAAATAAATTTCAAAATTAACACAACCTGTCGCCCCTAAATTTTGAAATTGCCGTGGACTCTTTCTTTATTAAAGCTTCCATTTGGTACAAAATACGTTAGGCGAAAAAAGTGTCTAGGCCTAGCTAACCACATCCTTTTCACCTGTCAAAAAGCATGAAAACTAGTGACATTGCTGAATTTGCAACAATATTTATATGTTATATTCATAATTTTGTGCCTTTTATACCATATAGCGACATTGACTTATCTCTAAAGTGACATTGAAAATGCAGAATCATGCTTTTGTGAGATGTCTGAATCCAGGGAGAACTGGGAGAAAAAAGCTCCCTTAAGGCTCATACTTCTCCAATTTTTTAGGTGACTGAGAAGTCAAAATGTATGAAATATACACTGTATAGGAAAACATAAAATTTAGCCAAAGACTTTTCCTGGTTGTCTGAACAAGAAATCTTTTCTCCCTAAATTTCTGTACCAGCTTTATCCCTGGAATCCCGGCTCATTATTGAAGGTAGCATTCATTGTTGTTTCAAATAGGAAAAGGAAACTGTTAAACAGTGGACCAAATTAAAAATCACCTACAAATGTTCATTTTTTTTTTTTTTTCGGAAAAAAAAGTGTCTGAAACCTAATGATTTTTAAATGGCCTTAATGTTTGCTTTTAGCAAAGCCAGGTAAGTGCAGAGTAATTAATTATGAAGCTTGCACTGTTTGTGAAGAACAGCACGTAACACCTTACCTGAGCCATATTATGTGAAAATTTGTCTTCAGGCATCATGCATAGCCCCTGATAAGAAGGGGTAGCGACATACATGTATTATTTATCTTATTCCTGCGTGAAAACATATGTTGTGGGTACTCATTAGAAGTGCCTTGCTAAGGCTAATGAGTACCCACAACATTGTTTACATGCAGAAATAAGAATAACCCTTCTCTTGCTGAATATTCAGTTTAGCCACACCCATTTCTGACTTTTAACCAATCAGATTACTTGATGTAATTTGTTCTTACAAAGCCATAAACTTAATGTCAAAACTGTAGATCTTGATCAGATGGCTTCTTCAGAAGCCATCTGATCTGGATCTACACTGTTACCAAATAAGAGTTAAGAAAAATATCAATACTGTCTGCTTAAAAAAGGCCTTTTCTTGAGCTATGGGCTGCCGCCACATGTCATACCAGTAACTCGGCCCGCCTTGGTAGCTCAGTTGAAACACATCTAACAGGTTATCAGGAGGCTGGGGTTAAATGCCTTCTCTTTCGCCCTTGCTCATAGGGGCTTGAAGAAATAGATGGGCTGCATGATGCTTCCACGCAGAGCTGAATCTGGCCCGCACACTAGTACTGGTAAACCACTTAGAGGATCTAAGCCTGTCCAGGAACCCTGGTGCAAGGCGGACCGTCCATGCTAATAAACCCTATTGGTTTCATTGGCGACAGGGCTTGAGATGTCATTTCATCTCAATGTCGGGTAAAAGTCCCACAAAATTGGAAGCAGCGTCTCCAAAATGACCTTTACAGTGTTGACGGGGACGTTAAACCTCAATTCAAACAAAAAAATCAATGCCTTCTGGGTCTGCAATAGGGATGAAACAATTTATTAAAATCGTATCATGATACTTTTGCTGACGATACGCATAACATATCATGTGGCTAATATCGTGATACCTGTCAATATGCCAAAAAGTACAATTTCCAAAGAAAATGACAGCTTTAACATATTTCAGGATCATTTTCATAACAAATTACAAAGATCTTAATTGTTACTGAGATACATTAATCACTTCTTTGACAAAGATGGGCATCTTACAGTGGCTTTGTTACACAAGATTGAACTCTAAATGGCTTTGAGCCAGTTTTACGAGAGTTTGAAATTTTCGAGCTGTGATTTAAGCATGAAATTAGTATCGTGATATGTATTGTATCGTCAGGAAAGTATCATACTAATTATCGTATCGTGGGGTGACTGTTTCTTTACAGCCCTAGTCTGCAACTGTTGCCAGCAATCTTTTGTAGAGATTGATCAGGGAATCTTTCACATGGGCATTTTCTTCCTTCCACTGATTTAAGAAGAGCAGTTGTCAGTTTCTTGCGAAAGAATGTGCACTAAACTCACTGATAAACCACTTTTGTATAAACACAGGAAGTGTGATTAGGTAAACTGACAGGCTCAATATAACCTAAATAGCGTTGACTGGGCCATAAGACTGCAAGACAACCAAAAACAAAAGATCTTGAGATGCTCAGAATATCCGTCACACTCATACAAGTTGACCTGGCAAAATTAATGTAAATAAAATGTCATGAAAAAGCTTTACGGTTTTACAAAGTCATTATTTTGTTTCTTGACAGGCAACATGGGATCACATTGCTCGCCTGAAAGTAATATTTGCTAGGGCTGGCTAATCGGAACTGAAATGATAATCGATTATCATTCCTATCATTGCGATCGATAACCGATTAATAATCACTGCAGATTTGGTAATAATTTTATCTGTCTGGCTTTCTGTCTGAGCATGACTTCTACCATATGCTATACTTTGCCTTATGTATTTGAACAGACAGACCTGAGCAAAAAGTGTAGACCCAGATGAGACGCCGCAGAATGCGGCGTCTCATCTGGGTCTGCACTGTTTGCCACTCATACAGCTATTTTAAGCCCAGCTTTGGGTAGTAAATTGTATTTAACAAACAAATCAGCAATGATAATCTTTTTTGTAGAATTTATCGATTGAATAATAGATTATCTGATTAATCTTGTCAACCATAATATTTGCCCTTGCCTAATATCGCTTTCAGGCAGGGAACAAGATCCCATATTCCTTGTCAAGAATCAAGATACAGATGCCCTCGCTATAAAGACAACATTTGTTCTCTAACTATTTGCCGCTATAGCGAATTTGTCACTATAAAGTTTTGTTTTGTTTCATTTGAGGTTTAACATCCCCGTCAACACTGTATAGGTCATTTTGGAGATATTGCTTCCAATTTTTTAGGACTTTTACCTGACATTGAGATGAAATGACATCTCAAGCCCTGTCGCCCAATGAAACCAATAGGGTTTATAAGCATGGACACTCCTACTTGCACCGCCCGGGCAGGCTTAGATCCTCTAAGTGGTTTACCAGTACTTGCATGATGTCGGTTTCAGCTCTGTATGGAAGCATCATGCAGCCAGGGCTTTATCCAGGTATTTTGGGAAAAGGCCCCTGGGCAAAATTGGGAAAAAATTACCGGCAAAATACCAAAATTTGGAACACATCTATTTCTTGAAGCCCTGATGGGCGGGGGCCGTATCACTATAAAGAATCCCATGGAGGAGTACATACACATTTAGTATAGTAGGTAATAATGGATAGTTTCCCTTTATCATACTCCAAGAACCAAGTATTGTGGACATTTGTTAACCCTTGTCCTGCTGAGCCCGGATATGCCTTATCTTTGAAACAATGTAGATCCAGATCAGATGGCTTCTGAAGAAGCCATCTGATCTGGAAATTCATTGTTTGCCATCCAGTTTATGAATTTGTTGCAGTAATTTGCATCAAGTAATCTGATTGGCTGATAATCAGGAGTGGGTGTGACATATTTAAATATTCAGCAGGACAAGGGTAAAAATTGGTGATTCTAATAAATATCCACAACCTTTGGTTCTAAGTGTATTACATAATTACAGTAGTGTTAAATCATCTGACCCTGAGCTAGGGATTCATTCCAGGAAAATTGTCCATACATTGTATAACATGTTTCGGCATTTTATAAATTGAGCATATGAGGAGGGTTTACTGTAACTACTAATGTCTGAAGTACGGAACCCGGGAAGGGACATGATTTTTTTTTATTTCATAAGTTGTGCGCACAAGATAATATGTTGTCCGAACAACTTCCCAAGATCTATGTTGTGCAAACAAGATAATATGTTGTACGAACAAGATAATATCTTGTGTGCACAACTTCCCAAGATCTATGTTGTGCAAACAAGATAATATGTTGTACGAACAAGATAATATCTTGTGTGCACAAGATATTATGTTGTGCGAACAAGATCATATCTTGTCCGCACAAGATAATATCTTGTCCGCACAAGATAATATGTTGTCCGAACAAGATAATATCTTGTCCATTCAAGATATTATCTTGTTCGGACAACATAATAAAAATAAAAAATCATGTCCCTTCCCGGGTTCCGTACTGAAGGCATATTTTTGCTTGTCATAGATCATGGGAGTGAGAGTAGAAACTTTAATGACTGCTAGACACTGAAGCTACAAGATTTGATCTTGATACAGAAAGATAAGTCAAACTGACAATGGCAGGCTTACTTGAACATAAAAGATCAGGAGTTTGCCAGGAGGCAGGATCCTAATGAACTCTGTATAATTTTTTACCTGAACTTATTTGTTTTTGCCCACAATAAAAGCCAGTTTCTATTTTGTTTTTCTAACAACAGAATCCATGGTTTGGTGAGTTTGTAACAGTGGAGATGAAACATCAACAAGTCTCAATGATTTTCAAGTTTTACAACATGTAATAATAATTATATAACATAATGGACACAGAGTCTTGGACATTGCTAAAGTTGCTTTTTGATTGATTGTGTTGGGGTTTAACGACACGTCAACCATTGTGAGTCATTTTGTGTTATCTCCCAGAAAAAGGGAGAAAAGAGACAGTATTGCAGATGAAAGTGAGGAGGAAAATGAACGGAAGTGTAGAAACTGAAGCAGTAACAACATTCCGCCTCTACCCTTACCTTCTGCAAGGACAGCAGGCCTTGCCCACTCCTAAAACCTGTCAGAGTGGCATCATATTTATAGCAAGCAACCTATTTTAAGCATGCATGCATTCAAATCTTGTAAAAGGCAAGTGCTTTATGACCATTTAACGCTTATACCCTGTGTTTCAGAAAAGGGCATTTCCATCTTTAAATTTGGATATGTTCATTGTTGTCAGTGTTGCCAATAAGATCTTTATTCAGAATGGCAAGTTGTGTAGATCCTGATGAGATGGCTCAGTAAGTATGAGCCATTTCATCTGGATTTTCACTGTACCTGTATATAAGGTGAAAGGGATGAGCATGCACCTGTCTGAAGCAAGTGCATTTTTAGTGTCCTTTAGGTGCTTATTTCACACAGTCTTGACTGTACAGTTATGAAAATTTGGAAAAATAAAAAATCATCAAGAATCCAGCCACATTGTGGCATAACTCATATGCAACATGAGGTGATCCTGGAAAATATGACAGCTAATGTTGTTATTCATATGGGAAGTACATACTCATATGGTGAGTGCATACTCATAAAGGGAGTTCATACTCATAGGGGGAGTACATACTCAAAAGAGAAGTGCATACTCATATGGGGAGTGCATACTCAATTTTAAGATGAGTACTTACTCATAAGGGGAGTGCATACTTATCAGGGGAGTGCATACTCATATGGGGAGTACATACTCATAGTTGCAGTAATACAAATCAGGGGAGATCATACTCCTAAGGGGAGTGCATAAGTGCATACTCATATGTGGAGTGCATACTCATATGGAGAGTAAATACTCATATGGGGAGTGCTTACACATCAGGGGAGTGCATACTCATAAGCGGAGTACAGGCTAATAGAGCGAGTACATAATAATATGGGGAGTGCATACTCATACTGGGTGTGATACTCACAAGAAGAGTGCATACGCATATGGGGAGTGCATATTCATAAGGGGAGTACATACTCATAAGAGTACACACACATCAGGGGAGTTCATACTTATAAGGGGAGTACATACTCATAAGGGGAGTACATACTTATAAGGGGAGTACATGCTCAAATGGGGAGTACATATATGGGGAATACATACTCATAAGGGTAGTACATACTCATAAGGGTAGTGCATTCTTATATGGGGAGTTCATACTCATAAGGGGAGTGCATACTTATTAGGGGAGCACTTACTCTTAAGAAAGTTCATACTCATAAGGGGAGTGCATACTCATATGGCAAGTGTATACTCATAAGTGGGTGCATAAAAATAAGCAGAGTGCATACTCATATGCAGAGTGCTTATATACTCATAAGGGGAGTGCATACTCATATGGCGAGTGTATACTCATAAGTGGGTGCATAAAAATAAGCAGAGTGCATACTCATATGCAGAGTGCTTATATACTCATATATAAAGCAGTGTGCATGCACATAAGTGGAGTGTATGCCTATTGTATAAGCGGAATGCATCCACTTGCCATATTTTCTGCCTTTTTCTCTTTAACAAGGGAGACAACATCTTTGACTCTTTCATTCCTATTAACCCTTTTAATAAGAGAAACCTGAAAACAGTCCAGGCCCAGATCAGACATTCTGCTGCATCTGATTAGGGCCTTCCCTGTCTGCAGAAAGTTCAACCATTTTCTCAATGAATTTCTAAGCCCCATGCAGCCTATCGGGGCTTGAAGAAATATATGGGCTGCATGATGCTTCCACGCAGAGCTGAATCTGACTGCACACAAGTACTGGTAAAACGGCGTAGAGGATCTAAGCCTGCCCGGGCAAAGTGGTGTGAGTGTCGGACTGTCCATGCTTAAAAATCCTATTGGTTTCATTGGGCGACAGGGCTTGAGATGTCATTTCATCTCAGTGTCGGGTAAAAGTCCCACAAAATTGGAAGCAATGTCTCCAAAATGACCTGTACAGTGTTGACGGGGACGTTAAACCTCAAATAAATCAAACAAACAAACAATGATTTTTTATCAATAACTGAACCTAAGATCCCTAAATCTAGAAATGGACTCCTGCAGTATATAAGGCATATAAGGCCTACAATATGGGTTAAATGAACACATCTGAATCTTTTAAAAAAATACTTGCTCCTTAGCCTAGCACCAGATATCCACATATTTAATGGATATTTGTTTGATTTATCTTGTGGAGCGCTGTGGTGCAGTGGTAAAGTATCGGCCTCGGGATCGAGAGGTACCGGGTTCGAATCCCACGAGCGGCAAGTGTTGTTTCCTTGAGCAAGAGACTTTATCCACATTGCTTAGTACTGGTTCTACCCAGGAAAAGAGGGCCACATGGAAGATTAGTACTAGTTTACTAAATGTGTTACCCTCTATAAATAAGGTCGATTATTATTATTATTATTATTATTATTAAATGGTGTGTTTTGTGTACTCATTAGAATCACCTCATTGAGGCCATTCTAATGAGTACACACAGCATACCTTTATTTTTTAAAAAGTTGAAAATATTACCTGAGGTCATCCCTATTATGCGTAAGGCTGACACGATTAATTGTATAATCGATTAATTGATCGATAAATCCCACAGAATTGATTATCATTTCTGATTTGATGATAATCGATTACTTGTTAAGTACAATTTACTACACAAAGTTATGCCTAAAATAGCTGGATGAGTGGCAAACAGTGCAGACCCTGATGAGACGCCGCAGTCTGCGGCGTCTCATCTGGGTCTGCACTGTTTGCTCAGGTCTGTCTGTTAAATTATACATATGGTAAAGTGCAACATATGGTAAGAGTCATGCTCAGACAGAAAGCCAGACAGGTAAAATTATGACAAAAACCTTAGCGATTACTGATCGATTATAGATCACAATGACAGGACTGATAATCGATTATCTTTTCAGCTCCGATTAGCCAGCCCTAATAATGCGTCATGGCCTGGCAGTATGAGTTATCCTCAGTAGTTCGAACTACTCCAATCTCGAACAAAAATTCATGGTTCCGAAGGTAATTGAATAATTGAAGTTTGATTGTAGTGTGGCCCTGTCCTGGACCTCTATCATTTTCTGGTCATTATCTTCATTTCTCACTGTCACACAGAGCATGCAGCTGTGATGCAACCTGTTTGCGATAAAAAAATGACAGTCATCGAGAGATAGCAGTGGAGGTTACAGAGGAGTTGCAGCAAAGTCACAGAGGAATCGCAGTCCAATTTTAAATGCTGATTACTGTTAACAAATGCTGCATGTTCACTTCTGTTGTTGACTGGAAGAGAAATGACTTGATTTCTTTAAGAATTTGGCTTGATCAGTGATCGATCTGTGACTTGTCACTGACCAGTCTCCATTGTGTTGCAACTATCATCAAAGATGCACTGAATATTCATCAGTCGGTTGGGAACACTGCAAACTTCTCACGTCCAGGTGACTAGTTGCTGATCAGTCGTCTGTAAACCATCAATATTTTGCGAAAAATATTGCCGATTGATCAGCGACTGATCAGCCACCGATTAGGGATTCCAGTGATTGCAAGTGAATGGCCATGAATCAGTTGCAAGGAGGTCACATCTAGGTTGCAAGTCTGTATAACTGAGGCGTTAGAACCAAATTATTTTGCACATGCGTCTTGTGAAGAGGGTGTGGTGTTTAGGAAATGTACTATTACTTACCTTCACCTCTGGTCATTTCATTATAATACCTTACCTAAGCCACTTACCAAAGTAACAGATGCACATGACTGTGATTTGAGAAGATGGTCAAATTTCATGACCTTGATTACTGACACACTTTGACATTCTTTGTCCATGCAATTTATGAGCACCAGGCCATTAACAGATTTTGTACCAAACAAAAAACAAAACGGGTTAATTATTGGTAAACAGTCACCCACTGCAGCAGGCCCAGATCGGATGCCACAGAATGTGGTGTCTGATCAGGGCCTACACTGTTTGTAAAGGTTCAGCCATTTTCCAAATAAATTAAAAAAAACAAAAAAAAAAACAACCCGACACCCCTAAATTTCAAAATGGACTTTATATATATACATGTATATATCAGCCATTCAGGTGGAAGATTCCATTCCATACAAAATGTGTTGATTTTATAACATTAGAAGGGGACTATATTTGAGAAATTGGGGACTACATGTATATTTAGTTGTCTTATTATTTTTGTTGAGATGAACAGTACAGTTTTTGGAGGTTTGTTTACAAGTGTCCTTGATTTCTGGTTGCATGATGAAGTTGTGTAAAGTGGGTTCATTCTCTCATGTTTCTTGTATCGATGACTTACTTTTCTGTCATATTGCCTAATTAGGGTAGTAAGATCAAACATGTTTCATAAAGAGGATAATATAAGACAAAGCCGTTGTAAAAATAATCTTTACCCTTAAGACCCGAGAAAACTACATCTGAAAATGTTGTCAGCTTTTGTTGTCTGCTGAATCTTTTTGCGAACTTTTTAAAAATATTTATGCATACAGGCAAACAGTGTGGGCCCAGATCAGACTGCTCCAACAGGAGCAGTCTGATCTTGGTCCACACTGTTTGCAAAAGGACTTTTATGGCAACGGTCAGACGGCAAACCAGACGACAATTGTCGTGATTGGCATTTTATGGGTTTAGATGCCACCCAAAAAAACTACATCTGAAAATGCTGTCTGTTTATTTATGTCGTCCGCAGCATCGTCTTGTAAACTTGTCAAACACAACTTTGCATACAGTTAAGTGTGGACCCTGATTAGACTGCTCCTAGAGGAACAGTCTGATCTGGATCCACACTGCAAAAATCACTTTTAAAATTTACTAGCAGACAACAAAGAGGACAACTATTGTTTTGATTGGCATGGTTAATCCATTCAGCAGTGTCATGATTTGGAACATGCAACATTGTAAAGTGAGGACATGCACATGTTCCAGTACAAACTGTGATGTGTTTTCAAACATGCAACCAGCGAGTAATCAAATCAGCTTGTGACAACAGGAATGACATCTTTTGTAGCTTCATGTGAGTAATAATAGTGATTGATAAGTCGCAGAAAGTTGATTTTGCAAGACTGAAAATGGTAAAGAAAAAAGTTTTGCATTTTTTTGGCATGAAGTTTGTTATTGTAAAATAGAGGATCAAACGCATAGCTCCAGATAAGGTGCTGTACTGATATTTTACTTATTTCTTCATGAAAATATATGTTGTGGGTAGTCATTAAAAGTTCCTCCCTAAGGCACTTCTAATGGGTACCCACAACATGTGTTTTCATGCAGAAATAAGAAAAATGATATTTGTCAACTGTAAGGGGAGGTAAATCTTTCAACTGTCAGGAGAGACATCTCTTTCAAATGTGAGGGGATGCAATTCTGTCAACTGTAAGGGGTGGTAAATCTTTCAACTATCATGAGACATCTCTTCAACTGTCAAAGAAGGCAACTCTGTTAACTGTAAGGGCGGTTAATCTTTCAACTGTCAGAAGCATTTCTTTCAACTGTGAGGGGAGGCAATTCTGTTGGGAATTCTGTAAGGGGAGATAAATCTTTCAACTGTCAGGAGAAATATCTCTTCCATTTGTTAGGAGAGGCAATTCTGTCATCTGTAATAGGAGGTAAATCTTTCAACTGTCAGGAGAGACATCTCTTTTTTCTACTTTCAATGGAGGCAACTTTCAACTGATAGGGGATGTAAATCTTCCAACTGTCAGGAGAGACATCTGTTTAAACTAAACTATCAAGGGAGGTAACTCTGTCAACTGTAAGGGGAGGTAAGTCTTTCAGCTGTCAGGAGGGACATCTCTTTCAACAGTCAAGGGAGGCAACCCTGTCAACTGTTAAGGGAAGTAAATCTTTCAACTGTCAGGAGAGACATCTCTGTTAACTGTCATGGGAGGTAAATCTTTCAACTTTCAGGAGAGACATTTCTTTCAACTGTTCGGGGAGGCAATTCTGTGAACTGTAAGGGAAGGTAAATCTTTCAACTGTCATGAGTGACATCTCTTTCAACTGTCATGGGAGGCAGCTCTTGTCATCTGTAAGTGGAGATAAATTTTCCAACTTTCAGGTCAACTGTGAGGGGATGCAATTCTTTCAACTGTCAGAAGAAACGTCTCTTTCAACTGTCAAATGAGGCTACTCTGTCAACTGTAAGGGGAGATAAATCTTTCAATTTTTAGGAGACATCTCTTTTAACTTTCACTTTTAAGGGGAAGCATTTCTGTCAACTGTAAGGGGAAGTAAATCATTCAACTTTCAGGAGAGACATCTCTTTCAGCTGTGAGGGAGGTAAATCTTTCAACTGTCAGGAGAAACATCTCTTTCCACTGTCAAATGAGGCAACTCTGTCAACTGTAAGGGGAGATAAATCTTTCAATTTTTAGGAGACATCTCTTTCAATTTTCACTTGTGAGGGGAAGCATTTCTGTCAACTGTAAGGGGAAGTAAATCATTCAACTTTCAGGAGAGACATCTCTTTCAGCTGTGAGGGAGGTAAATCTTTCAACTGTCAGGAGAGACATCTCTTTCAACTGTCAAGTGTGGCAACTCTGTCAACTGTTAGGGGAGGTAAATATTTCAACTGCCAAAGGAGGCAGCTCTGTCAACTGAAAGGGGAGGTAAATTTATTAACTGTCATTTCAACTGTCAAGGGAGGCAACTCTGTAAACTGTTAGGGAAGGTAAATCTTTCAACTGTCTGAAGAGACATCTCTTTAAATGTCAAGAGAGGCAACTATGCCAACTGTAAGGGGAGGTAAATCTTTCAACTATCATGAAAGTCATCTCTTTCAACTTTCAAGAGAAGCAACTCTGTCAACTATTAGGGGAGGTAAATCTAGGGGCGGTAAATCTTTCAACTGTCAAGAGAGACATCTCTTTCAACTGTCAAAGGAGGCAACTATACCCACTGTAAGGGGAGGTAAATCTTTCAACTTCAGGTGAGATATCTTTTTCAACTGTTAGGGAAAGCCGCTTTCAACTCTCAGGAGGCAACTTTTTCAACTGTCATAAAAGGTAACTTTCAACTGGGATACAGATTGGTACAAGTCCTTGACTTTCTTCTGAATCCCTTTTGTATTATATCATTTTTTTACACTTTGTATTTGTATGCTTGCTATACAAATAAAATATGTTTAAACCAACTTTCAACTATTGGTGCAGGGTAGGAGGAACCCTTTCAACTCAGGGGAGGTAAGCATTTCAACTGTCAGGGTATGTAACTCTTTCAACTCTTAGTGGGAGCAACTCATTTAACTCTCAGGGCAGTATCTCTTTTCAACTGTCAGGGGAGGTATCTCAACTCCAGGCGAGGTAACACTTCAAACTAAGGGGAGGTAACTTTTTCAACTGTCAAGGAAGTATCTCTTTCAATCATCAAGGGAGGTAACCTTAACTTTCAGGAGAGGCAATTCTTTCATTTGGTTAGGGGAGGTAACTCTTTCAACTCCAAGAGGAAGCAACTTTTTCAACTGTCAAGGAAGTATCTCTTTCAATCATCAAGGGAGGTAACCTTAACTTTCAGGAGAGGCAATTCTTTCATTTGGTTAGGGGAGGTAACTCTTTCAACTCCAAGAGGAAGCAACTTTTTCAACTGTCAAGGAAGTATCTCTTTCAAT
Organism: Lucinisca nassula; assembly: GCA_963580285.1. Lineage (NCBI taxonomy): Eukaryota > Metazoa > Mollusca > Bivalvia > Lucinida > Lucinidae > Lucinisca > Lucinisca nassula. The sequence continues at coordinate 24,846,170 of OY757021.1, forward strand.
CATCAAGGGAGGTAACCTTAACTTTCAGGAGAGGCAATTCTTTCATTTGGTTAGGGGAGGTAACTCTTTCAACTCTTACAACTATCAATTGAGGAACCACTTACAAAAACAAGTTTTGTCTTCCTTGTCAGGAGAGGTTTAACCTTTAAAAGGAAAGAATTTGCTTCTTTCCCAAAGTCTGGCGGAAATCCATTCCTGTTAACCCTTTTTGTACCAAATGGAACCTTCCTCCTTAAATATAGCAGGAGTCCATTTCAAAATTTAGGTTTCAGGTTCTGTTTACTTCAAAAACTATTTGGAAAATGGCTTAACTTTTCGCAAACAGTGTAGGCCCTGATCAGATGCCGCATTCTGCGGCGTCTGATCAGGGCCTGCCCTGTTTGCCCAAGTACCCGTTTTGGGTTTCGGTACTAAATGGGTTAAATGCACTTAACTTGGGGTCAAACATCAAAATAATGAAATACAAGCTTGTCAAACTTTGGAAAGAAAATAATTACAGTAAAGTACTTGTGATTCATAAAGAAAAGTCACACCTACTGTACATAACCTTTGTGGCTACCAAATGCTCAGAGCAGCCAGTCCGCACAGTCTGATCAGAGCCTAAACATTTTTCGGCTCAGGATTCTGTGGCTCTGGACAACAGTTGTGTTTCTCCAAATGATATAGCAAAGCCTGGTGTGTTGACTGGTCAGAGGATCTCAAACACATGTTTTCTAGTGGTGCAGATCATTAATATCAGAAGGAGGAAAATATACTTGACAAAATAGGCATTCTGTCTGAGACATTGATAATACACCTTTGTGTGAGCTGGTTTGCAGGAAGTTGATCAAAAACAGAATTATTAACTGCTGACTTATGATAAGAGGGTTCTTCAAACAGTTTTGTCACTAATAGGTTTCCAGAGTTTTATCTGTGTATTTCTGATACTTGAATAGCCTTTCAAATAGCTACCGATAACAGTACTTTATTTCATGCAAAATGCTTTTATGACCGAGGTATGTCAAATTGAAATACATTCAGTCATATACAGTGGTCAATTTACTAGGTTACACTGTAAAATGGACTGAAAGGCTGAAATTCGCAGTAACATTAAATGCCGTGTTAGGCTTGACATAGGTTCAAATGAGATATTTGATGAATTTTGTGGCATATATGAACCTCTAGCCATTTCAAAGCGCACAGTTTATTGGTCGGTCAAAGCTTTTAAAGCTGGTAAATCATCAGTCAAAGATGATGCCCGTGTTGGTATGCCCAAGACCTCCATCACCAAAGCAACCATCGCAGCTGTAAAGGCAGCGGTTGAAGAAGTTGCGTGACTGTCAGTGAAAGAGATAGCTAAATGCATTGGCATATCAGAAGGCAGTGTGCATACCATTTTGACAAAGTACTTGGGCTTGAGAAAGATTTGCGCTAGGTTGGTGCCACATTTGCTCACTGAGGAGCAAAAGAAGCAACGCCTTAAATGCGCCCAACAGCTCTTGAAAAAAATGCAAAAAATGTGACACTGAGTTTGTAAACATGTGACGATACCTGGGTACAGTCATGTTTTAGCCACAGAGAAGAGCTGAAACAGTGGAAGCGCAAAGTTCAAAAGCACCCCTGTATTGCCAAGAGAGCCATCTGCTCTAAGAAGATGTATGCAATCTTTTTCAATTCTTGTGGACCAGTGATTCAAGTGGCTTGTCCTTCTGGTCATACAGTCCCTGGTCGATTCTATAGGGACATTGTAGTAAAGAATTGTGTGTGTGTGTGTGAATTCGGGTTTAAAGTCGCTTTCAACAATTTTTCAGTCATATCACGACGGTGTCTGGTTGCGACAGGGAGCTCAATGCTCACGTTTATAGTGCTGCCTCACTGAAGTATCATGTCCCAGACACATTACATGATACCACACCCAGTCACATTATCCTGACACTGGATCGACCAGTCCTAGCTCTACCCCGTAAATCTGAGTGCCAAGCGAGGAGCAGCTAGTACAATTCTTAACAACTTTGGTATGTCGCGGCCCGGGATCGAACCCGAGACCTCCTGTTCCCAGGAGCGGACACTCTACCAACTGAGCTATCGGGGCCGGTTTGTAGTAAAGAAAGTCAAGGCGTTCTACAATAAGAAGCGTCCAAACAAAGGTTGGTCAGGTCCAGTGCACCTTATCCATGACAGTGCCTCCTCTCATAAGTCTGAGGTTGTGAGGTCATATTTGACTGCTGAAAGGTCAAGGTTGTAAATCATTCTCCCTATTCTCCTGACGTGAGCCCATGCTACTTTTTCTTATTATACCCCCCGGCATAGGAAGTATGCTATGGGGGTATATAGTTTTCGTCCTGCCGTTCGTCCTTCCACACCAACGAAACGACATTTAGGGGGCAAAAAATTAGGACAGTTTGACACTTAAGTATATATTCGTGAGTCCAAATGGGGTTTATTCCGTTATTTGGGTACTTAAGTGGCAAAAATTCGCTCTTAGGTGGCTTGCCGCTTAAGAGAATTTGCCGCTTAAGTAGTCAATATGCCGACGCCTAGCCACTTAAGTATCCGTTCGTGAGAACGTGCGTGTGTCCGTCTTTCCGTCTGTCCGCACCAACGAAACGACATTTAGGGGGCAAAAAATTTGGACAGTTTGACACTGAAGTATATATTCGTGAGTCCAAATGGACTTTATTCCGTTATTTTGGTACTTAAGTGGCAAAAATTGTCTCTTAGGTGGCTTGCCGCTTAAGAGAATTTGCCGCTTAAGTAGTCAATATGCCGACGCCTAGCCACTTAAGTATCCATTCGTTAGAACGTCTTAAGTATCCATTCGTGAGAATGTCCGTCCATCCATCCGTCCGTCTGTCCGTCCGTTAACATTTTGGTTAAAGTTTTGTGTCAAAGTTTCTAGGAGATTGTATCTTCTGAACAGTTTGATAGATTTAGTTAATACTTACACTGAAGTTACATACTGGTCCAAAGATTTCACTGATGCATGTCCCACCCCCAAAAGTGACCTTGAGGTCAAGGTCACAGACTTAGAAATTTCACATTTGGTTAAAGTTTTATGACAAAGTTTATAGATGCCTGTATGCACAAATGGAGTTGATACTGTACTTGCATCAATGTTGCATACCAGCCCAAACATTTCATGATGTATGTCCCTTCCCCTACCTGCGGTGACCTTGACCTCAAGGTCACGGACTTAGAAATTTTTCATTTGGTTTAAGTTTTATGACAAAGTTTATAGATGGCAGTATGTTCTAAACTCTACCACAAATTAAATTGATATTTTCATCGATGTTTCATACCAGTCCAAAGATTTCATTGATGCATACCCCTACTTGCTGCTTCAGTTTCATTGATGCCCCCAACCCTTCAGTAACTTTGATGTCCTCACTCCCTTGGTCCATTTAGAAATTTTATGTTTGGTTTAGCTTTTACAAGCACATTTATAGATGCTTATAGCTTCTTAACTTCTTCATTTACACTATATACAAGCTCCAAAGATATATCAGAGGTTGGCGCTGGCCGGGGGTATACGTGACCCACTGGTCGCTTTCTCTTGTTTTTAAGGCTCAAGAAAATGATTAGTCAAGAAGTGCACTTGGCAGCACGTCAACAGGTATCCAAACAAGATTACCAAATAGAAGTGAAGGCAATGATCAGGAATCGATACAATTAACCCACAGCTCCTATCAGAGACACGTCATGTCTGGTCAAAAAGTAGGTCAGTAGGTCAAATCATAGAAAAACCCTCAGAACACACTTGAGGCCACAGTTTTGGTCCGATCATCAAACTTGCTCAAAATGATCATTTGACCATGTCTCGGTTAATTTCGAATATGGGTCATGTCTGGTCAATAAGAAGGTCAGTAGGTCAGATTGTTGAAAAACCTTGTGAACACACTAGAGGTCCCAGTTTTGGTCTGATCATCATCAAACATGCTCAGAATTATCATCTTGACAATATCTGGGTCAAGTTTGAATATGGGTCATGTCAGGTCAAAAAGTAGGCCAGCAGGTCAAATCATAGAAAAACCTTGTGAACACACTAGAGGCCACAGTTTTGGTACGATCATCATCGCACTTGCCCAGAATGATCATCTTGACAATATCTCAGTCAAGTTCGAATATGGGTCATGTCTGGTCAAAAAGTAGGTCAGTAGGTCAAATCATAGAAAAACCCTCTGAACACACTTGAGGCCACAGTTTTGGTCCGATCATCATCAAACTTGCTCAAAATGATCATTTGACCGTGTCTCGGTTAATTTCGAATATGGGTCATGTCTGGTCAATAAGAAGGTCAGTAGGTCAGATTGTTGAAAAACCTTGTGAACACACTAGAGGTCCCAGTTTTGGTCCGATCATCATCAAACTTGCTCAAAATTATCATCTTGACAATATCTGGGTCAAGTTTGAATATGGGTCATGTCAGGTCAAATAGTAGGCCAGCAGGTGAAATCATAGAAAAATGTTTTGAACACTCTAAGAGGCCACAGATTTAGTCAAATCACCATTAAACTTGCTCAGAATGATCATCTGGACAATATCTCAGTTAAGTTCGAATATGGGTCATGTCAAATCAAAAAGTAGATCGGTTGGTTACTTTGTCATAACTTCTGAACCGTTTGAGATAGAGCCTTCATATTTGGCATATAGGCTCCTTTTGACAAGGGCTTCCCACTCATATAAAGATTTGACCTGTGACCTTGACCTGTGACCTACTTTATCATAACTTTTGAACCATATGAGATAGAGCCTTCATATTTGGCATGTATGTTCCTTGTGACAAGGTTTTCTCAACCATTCAAAACTTTTGACCCATGACCTTGACCTTTGACCTACTTTGTCATAACTTTTGAAGCATTTGAGATACAGCCTTCATATTTGGCATGTAGGTTCCTTGCGACAAGGGCTTTCTATTCATACATAAAATGATCTTTGACCTTTTTCCTTGACATTTGACCTATTTTATTTTAACTTTTGAACCATGTTGTGTAGATGACCCTCTAGGAAAATAGCATAAGCGATTAACAACTGGTCACAAGAGCTAAAAATAGAAAAACATTGTAAATTTGCTTCAAATGCGAACTCCTTCTAAACCCTTGGGCCAATTGGATTTAAAATTTCACCAGAATGTTGCCTAGATGACTCCCTATCAAAATAGTTAAAACTCATTCCACTCAAATGAACAAGATGGCTGCCAGAGCTAAAAATAAAAAAAATCTTCAAACGACAATTCCTTCTGTACCCTTGGGCCAATTTCATTCAAACTTTGAAGTAATGTTGCTTAGATGACCCTCTACCAATAAGGCTAAAACGATCCCGCTTCGATGAACAAAATGGCCACCGGAGCTGAAAATAGAAAAATATTGTAAATTTGATTCAAACGTGAACTCCTCCTAAACCCTAAGGCCAATTTGATTCAAACTTCACAGGAATGTTGCCTAGGTGACTCCCTACCAAATAAGCTAAAATCACTCTGCTGTCGAACAAGATGGCCACCAGAGCTAAAAATAGAAAGTACTCGAGACAGTGACAAACAGGTGAGCGAACCAGGGCCCTGTGGGCCCTCTTGTACTTAATTATTTTAGTTTGATTGCGATGAAAGCTTTAAGCTTATTGAATCACTCTCGAACTCTCATTCTGGGTGTTTTCACACGCGTGTGAGAGAGAGGCAGTGGCCTTTTAACCACTGCTACCCATTTACACCTGGGTGGAGTGGGGCAGTGTCATTATGTGTCTTGCCCAAGGACACACCTGGATACCGGTTGCGGGATTAGAATGCACAACCTCTGGATCATAAGTCGAACCCGTTAAACACTGCGCTATCGAGGCTGAGGCTGAACCCAACCACACATGAGTACAGCTGGTAAACCGCTTACAAGGTCTGAAGCCGGCCCAGGCAAAGTGGTGCAAGTCTTACCATCCCTGCATATAAACCCTATTGGTTTGTTTGGGGGGATAGGGCTTGAAATGTCATTTCATCACAATGTCGGGTAAAAATTCCACAAAATAGGAAGCAATGTCTCCAAAATGACCTAAATATTGTTGACTTGGGCATAAACACGGGAGATAGCCATCCTGAAGCAGCACAATCTAATCATGGTCCAGACTGTTGGTTTAGACAGTATTGTCTGAAGTGAATTGATTATGCAAATTGAAAAAAAAAAAAAAAAAAAATCACAAGATCACAAGAAAATTCAGGGTATGTGAATTTGACATTTTGTCTTAAATGAGACGGCAAACAACAAAACCTATAACAAGACAAGACTGAGATCAGCCGGTATACTGTGTCAAGTGTTTTCGCTTATCTCTTTTTGCTGTAAAAGGCTCATGTGATTGGTGAAAACACTCATCAGACTGTGTGGATGCAAAGCCTGAATCTTCACTGGTCACACAATCAATCAAAAGGGCTAGCTAGACTTGAGGCCTCTTGCATGAAAGTACCTCAAGGTCCATTTGAGCAGCAAGAGTTGACATATCCTACTGAGAGTACTGGATGGTGGGTCATATTGTCTAGACTGTATGTTTAACCCTTCAATTCCTGTACTGTAAGCAAACAGTGTAGATCCTGATCAGATGCAACATTCTGTGGCATCTGATCTGGGTCCTCATGTTTACCAAGCCCAACTCTTGATTCCAGATAACCACATTAGGCAACATGCTGACTTCCCTACGATAAAGTTAATTAATAAAGTGCTATTTTCTATATATAAGGTACCTTGATTACCAACAACAAGTCAGTTTTTGTTTGTTTGATTTGAGGTTTAACGTCCCGTCAACACTGTAAAGGTCATTTTGGAGATGTTGCTTCCAATTTGTGGGACTTTTACCCGACATTGAGATGAAATGACTTCTCAAGCCCTGTCGCCCAATGAAATCAGTAGGGTTTATTAGCATGTACGGTTGGCCTCGCACCGCGATTCCTGGACAGGCTTAGATCCTCTAAGCGGTTTACCAGTACTAGTGTGCCGGCCGCATACAACAAGTCAGTGACAGTCATGTGCACTGGAAACCTTTATGCTTAGTAACTTTGGCTCGACTGTTTGTCAGTGGGATATGTCAACACTTGCTTGATTTATTATGAGAAATATTTACCCCATTGCATGCGGGAAACCCCTAAAGGGGTACCTTTGCAAACAGTGCAGATCCAGATCAGACGCCGCAGAATGTGGTGTCGGATCAGGACCTGCACTATTTGCTGACAGAATTTTAATGATAATTACATGTATAATGATAAAATTAATAATAATCAACCTTATTTACGAAGCGTAACACCCCGGCTGTACATTCTCCAAGGTTTCCTAGGATAAAGTTGTCATTTCCTTGGAAAAATAAACCTTGGAGTATTGGAACACAACAAGGAAATAATTCCTTGGAGAAATAAAAAAAATGAAATCCTAGAATTTCTCGGAAACCTTAGAATCATATATTCCTTGGAACACCTTGGAGGTAATTTCCGAGGAACACCTCTGAACTTTTTTCCGAGGAGCTAAAAACCTAGGATTCCTCGGAATATATCCTTAGAGAAAGAAGAAAACCTTGGAGTATTGGAACAATTTCCTTAAACCTTGGAAACCATGGAGATCATCGGAAAAAAATCCTTGGAATCCATAGCTCCTCGGAATAGAAATCCTTGGAATTTTATTTTCAGCATTGAAAAAAAATACACTGCAACCTATTTATAACACTATGAATGGGTCCAACAAGCAGAAACCATATTAGTTCATAAACAAGCATGTTATATCCCATCTAAAGTAGGTCAACTATATAGACAAATTACCATTTATGGTCCTTTCTCTATATAATCTAAACATTTTTGAGATTCATCTTGACACACTGTTATCTTAGAAACCATGGCATAACAAACAATGTTACAATGAGTTTGTGGTGTATTTGTTTTTGTTTGTTTTTTTCAAATTAAGCCTACAGGCAGGACTGGATTCTGAGTTATTCTTCCCCCATATGAAAAAAGATTAGGGCCAAGACACTATTAAGACACAGTATTTGGGTGGTGCATTGATGGTACAGATTTTCACATGCAAATGAGGTACCAAGACATTAACCAAGACACAACCAGTGTTCTTTGACCAAAACACTACCAAGACATTGACCAAAACACAACCAATGTACTTTTACCAAAACACTACCAAGACACTTTGACCAAAACACAACCAATGTACTTTGACCAAAACACTACAAAGACACTTACTTCAACATGCAAATGTCAATAAAAGATAAAGACCTCACTTGAATAACTGCATCAATATCACAAACTCATTTGTTAATATTATAAATTCCATTTTCAAAGAAAGCTTTTGTGTAAGTTGTCTCTCATTCTCACTCTGGCATCGTAACAAAGGATGTTTAGTTTGAAAACTAGCCAATCAGAGAAAACTGGGTCCAGTAAATGTGTTTGAACCAAGATACTTCAGGTGTTTATGTGAAATCTCTCAAAGGTCAGTTTAAGTTCACCAGTAACCTCTCCCTTCCAAGGTTTTCCGAGCATAAAAATTTCTAAGTTCTCATTTCATACAAATAACTGGAGTTGAATTTTTCTAAGTTGTAAAATTCCAAGGTTTCCTTGGAACATATTTGAGAATTGTTTTTGTTTTCCTTGGAATTTTGTTGTCATTTCCAAGGTTTCCAAGGTTTTATTTTCTGAGTTTAGACAAAATACCTCCATGGAAAACCTTGGAAAACACGCTTTTATTCCTAGGATTCCAAGATTTCTCCAAGGTTTTTTTCACTTTTCCTTGGAGATTTAAAAACCTCCATAGAAATTGTACAGCCGGGACATAAAGTACTATAGTACCAATCTTCCATAGGCTTATTTTCAGTCAAAATAGAATAAAAACGAAAAAATAGGCCTGACACCCCTTATCTGACAAATGGTCTCATCGGAAGAGTCCACCAGTATACAATGGGTTAATGGACCAACACATGGGAAAAAGAGCAGTTAGCATTCTCCAGTTGGGCCCTGCCAAGTGATTTTGGTACTTATCGCCTATGCGAGCAGCGAAGGTTCAGGCGAGCCTGCGCATCCGTGCAGTCTCGCCAGAACCTTCGCTGCTCACTCATACAAGCAGTGAATCAAGAGGAACCTTCAGACAGAAAGCCATATCCCTGGTCCCTCTGAATGGTTGGGCATGCGCAGTTAAAATTTGTCATGACGGAATGCTCGAAGGCCCAAATTCGCTTAGCGGGGCTCAATTAATGTTCTTCAAATGCTGTTGGGCAAGTTAGTTAGGGTGGTTGGGTGAGGTGTTGTCGTGTATCTTGCATCACTGGGGCATCCAACTGTATTGGCTGACAGTTGCTCTTACGCCACCTGCGTGTGGCCTGAGTTGAACTTCAATAAAGTTCTGTTCTGTTCTGTTCTGTTCAGTTGGGAAAGGCCTGCTGTCCTAGCAGCAGGTTAGGATAATGGGGGATACAGTCGAACTTCAATGGCTCGAACACCTTTGGGAGCTCGAAAATCTGTTCGAGTCAGGAGGCATAACGAGATACTTTTAGACATCTTTTCGGTGTTCTTTAATGAAAATGCATGCTTTGTGTACTCATTAGAATCGCCTCATCGAGGCGATTCTAATGAATACACACAGCATGCATTTGCAAGATAAAAGACTAAAATCTCCTTAATTATCCTCCACTATTACTTATGTAGAGGATTTCGCTAGGGGCTCAAGAATGGGTTCAACTCATCCATGGTGAACGAGCCATCTGTGGTCGAGCCATCGAAGTTCTACTGTATTTGTTTGCGTCTTCTATTTCTGCACTTCCATTCATTTTCCTTTTTCTCCCTTGTCCCTCACTTCTATCTCCTCTACTGTCTCTTCTATCTCTTTTCTCCCTTTCTCTCGGAGACGACACAAAATGACCCCCAAGAGTTGACATGTCGTTAAACCCCAACACTCAATCAGTCAAAAGGGCTAGACTTGAGGCTTCTTGTATAAAAGTGCCTCATGGTCCATCTACGTTGCTGGTCGTCTCAGCTATATAAGTTTCCTTATCTCATGAGCTGGCTTTTACCCTAAGATTTCGGACACCTCAACTCCTTACCATACTTGTGCTAAAATTTGAACATGTACAATTTACTACTGTCTTAAAATAGCTGGATGAGTACATGACTAACAGTGTAGACCCTGATGAGATGCCACATTCTGTGGCATCTCATCTGGTTCTACACTGTTTGTGCAAGCCAGTCTGTCTGATTACATGTGGTAAATACGGTCTGATTACATGTGGTAAATACGGTATTACTGAGCAAGCTTCGGACCAGGTGAAGACTCATAATGATCAGAATTTGTAGCTGTCTAGATTGATAAGTTTCTGGTTTTGTTCATCGCCACTGGGGCTTGGAGAAATAGTTTGGGCTGAATCATGTGCTTCCACACAGAGCTGAAACCCACTGCACATGAGTACTGGTTAAGCACTTTGAAGGTCTCAGCCTCCCATCAGCCTGCCCAGGCAGTGATGTGAGTTGGACCCTGCCTGCATATAAACCCAATTTGTTTGTGGTTTGAGATGTCATTTCATGTCAGTGTCGGGTAAAGTCCCACATTCTCTAAATTGACCTAAATAATATTGACAATTTGGTTGGTTGATTTGAGATTTAATGTCCCTGTCAACACTGTATATGTCATTTTGGAGACGTTGCTTCCAGTTTTGTGGGATTTTTACCCAACATCTAGATGAAATGACATGTCAAGTCCTGTCGTCCAATGAAACCAATAGGGTTATAAGCATGGACTCAAACTGCTGTGCCTGGGAAAGCTTAGATCCTCTAAGCGGTTTACCACTACTCATGTGCGATCGGTTTCAGCTCTGCATGGAAGCGTCATGCTGCCCATCTATCTCTACAAGCCCCGATGGGCGGGGCCAAAATAATATTGACAAAGATGTAAAAATTCAACATGACATTATGAACAACCCTGTAAACTCCACTTTATATAGAGAAAACTGGGGTTTACAGGGGTATAATTCTTTTCTTTAATTTCTGCTCCAAGACATAGGTTGTGGGTACTCGTTAGAACCACCTCAATGAGGCAGGTCTAACAAGCAACAACAACCTATGTTTTGACTATTAATAAGAAAAATATAACAAATTTTTATCAGGAAACTAACCGTTTTTTGTAGGTATGATAGAATCCACTACTGTTTATCACACAGATGTGTTATCATAATGTCGTAAAGCAGTGTTTCTCATGCCACAGGTAACAGCTGTAGTGACGTGCAAAAGAAAGCGTTTTTAGTTTAGGCAGTGACCTTGGGCTATCTGAGGGTTATAGAGATAACATAAAGTGGTTGACTCTAGCTTTAAATAGTAAAATTTGCAAATTTCATTCTTACATCATTAACTTTAATGCCTTAATTTACTTACAAAGTCCACTTGTCATACCTCGGACAGATAAAGCTTTTATGTTCTTTTGAAATTTATTTTATTTGTTCTCAGACATGAAAATTTTGGAGTCTATGGGTCTGTAAATGACAGGTGAGGTCTCTGTTTCTTTCTGAAAGGTACCTAAGTCGGCCCCCGCCCATTGGGGCTTGAAGAAATAAATGGGCTGTATGATGCTTCTACGCAGAGCTGAAACCAACCGCACACGAGAACTGGTAAACGGCTTAGAGCATCTAAGCCTGCCCAGGAACCGCGGTGCGAGGCGGACCGTCCATGCTAATAAACCCTATTGGTTTCATTGGGCTACAGGGCTTGAGATGTCATTACATCTCAATGTCGGGTAAAAGTCCCACAGAATTGGAAGCAACGTCTCCAAAATGACCTTTACAGTGTTGACGGGGACGTTAAACCTGAAATCAAACAAATCAGCCATTTTCGTACGGGCCTTCGTGGCCTAGTGGATATGAGCACTGACTCTTAATCATTGGGTCTTTCCCGCTGTGGGTTCGAGCCTGGCTTGGGTCACATGTGAGACGCCAAGTTCTGCAACGGAAGGTCAGGTCAGTTTTTTGCCGGGTCCTCCAGTTTTCGCCCACCTCTGATTAACGATTGGCTCAATATGAGTGAAATAATTTTGAAAGGGCTGTAAAGTAAAAAAAAAAAAATCAGCCTTTTTCCTGATAAATTTTGAACCTGACATTCCTAAATTTTGAAATGGACTTGTGTAATACATAGGTTGGAAGATTCCATTCAGTACAAAATGGAGAGTTTAACCCATTGTATGCGGGGACACCCTTAAAGGGGTACTTTGGCTAACAGTGCAGGCCCAGATCAGACGCCACAGAATGCGGTGTCTGATCTGGGCCTGCAGTATTTGCTAACAGAATTTTCCCTCAAAAATAGAAAAAATAGGCCTGACAATTCCCTTATATGACAAATTGACTTGTCCAACATATAGCAATAGAAGAGTCCACTAGTATACAATGGGTTAAGGGATACGTTTCCTTATTTCTTGCCACAGCCAGAGATGCTTCGATGTGGCAATTCTAGCAAGTACCCAGCCATTACACTTTTTGATGTAGAAATAAGAATTTTTCCTCATTACCGTATTTACCATATGTATTCGGACAGATCAGCATGAGCAAACACTGTTAACCCAGATGAGACTTCGCAGAACCTGGCCTCTCATCAGGGTTTACATTGTTTGCCACTCAGACACAGTATCAGCATGTAAATTGTACTTGTTAAAATTTTAGAACAAGTGTGGTTAGGAGTTGAAGTGTCCATTTACAGCAGAACTTCGATGGCTCGAACAGCGATGGCTCGTTCACCATGGATGTGTCGAACCCATTCTTGAGCCTCTAGCGAAATCCTCTACATAAGAAATAATGGGGGATAATTAGGAAGAGCTATTATCTTGCAAATGTATGCTGTGTGTACTCATTAGAATCGCCTCTAATGAGTACACACAGCATACATTTTCATTATAGAACACCGAAAAGATGTCGAAAAGTATCTCGTTATGCCTCCTGACAGTAACCTCAGTGGCTCGAACTACCCCTGTCTCGAACAGATTTTCGTGCTCCCAAAGGTGTTCGAGCCATTGAAGTTTGACAGTACTTAGGGTAAACCGCCTTATCTGGGGCCACATTTTGGAATACCTCTAAATCCTGTTCTTCTAAGGGCATCACATCCTTCCCTTTACAGTAATCCCTACTTAGAAAGGGATTCAGGTAGTCCACAAGCTATTTCTAGTTTAGGAGTAGTCGCTTTCTAAAATTCGGACATTTTATAGATTAGAATGTCATTTGCTACTATTTCCCTGAGTACTTTTAAAGGTTGACATTCTGTATCGCTGTCCTTTAGCCCATTTTGTACCAAATCGTCTTCCGCCTCATATATAACCAAAGTTCATTCCAAAATTTATGGGTGTCAGGTTGTGTTTTCTTCAGAGTTTATTTGGAAAATGGCTGAACTTTTTGCAAAAAGTGTGGCTCCTGATCAGACGCTACATTCTGTGGCGGCGTCTGATCTGGGCCTCACTGTTTGCCAATTACCCATTTTGGGGTTCCCAGTACAAAACGGGTTAAAAGCGTCCCAAGGCTCTGAGCAAAATAGCAAAATATTGGAGTCATATAAATATGTAAGCCAGTGAGCCGTTATTGATAAACAAATTGTGATTCTCCAGTGGAACAGATTTGGTTGCAGCTGTAATATTTTTTGCCAAACCATATGGTTTATTGCTGTGATATTTGGTAACCAAATTACAAGTTTGCATGCTTGTGGGTTATGATTCTGGTTGGGAGTTTATCTGCTTACTATTATCTGTAAAACATCTGTTCAGTTAGTATAGATGAGGATAAATAACTATTTACATTAATTGTTTTTGGTGAGAAAAAGGTTGTGATACATGGGGACATGATGTTTTAGTTAACCCTTTTTGTACCAAGTGGAATCTTCCTCCTTATATATAGCAGGAGTTCATTTCAAAATTTAGGAGTGTCATGAGGTTGTGTTTTCTTCAAAAACTGTTTTGAAAGTGGCTGAATTTTTTGCAAACAGTGTAGGCCCTGATCAGATGCCGCGTTCTGCGGCGTCTGATCTGGGCCTGCACTGTTTGCCAGGGTACCCATTTTGGGGTTTCCGGTACTAAATGGGCTAATTGTTTTTTGTGAGAAAAGGTTATGATACATGGGGACATAATGTTTTAGTTAACAGACACTTGTGATGTTAGTGCAGTGGCTGAAGCTTGGATTATATGATGTCCAGGACTTAAAATTGTGAAACAAAAATATATTATATTGACTGACCTATGCAGCTATTGCATAAAACAGGTAATGTTGCAACTTACGTAATCAGAAATCAAGTAAATGAACAAAAATTGCAGTATTGCAGAATTTCAGTTACCGTAACAGTAACAGGTTTTTAACGGATATTTTTTTTTCAAACAATGTAGATGCAGATCAGATGGCTTCTGGAGAATCCATCTGATCAGGATCTACATTGTCAATCAGATTCTGAATTTGTTGCAATAATTTGCATAGAGTAATCTGATTGGTTGATAATTGGTAATGGGTGTGGCAGATTAAAATATTCAGCAGGACAAGGGTTAAAAGTGTAAAAAAAATTGTTATGATCTTAACTGCAAAATTTATGGTCATTTTTCTGTTAATCAATTTTGTACCAGAAACCCCAAAACGGGTACCCTGGCAAAAAGTGTAGGCCCAGATCAGACGCAGCAGAACTTGGTGTCTGATCAGGGCAAACACTTTGCAATATTTTTCGATCTGTTAATTATAAACCTCTTCATTTCTAGGTTCCAGGGCTGGAAAATTCTTCAAAATTTGTTTCTCCTTATGGCGTGTATATTTTGGTAAATTTCATAGGATTTACTCATCCTCCAAAATCTTTACTCATCATGGTTTGTGGACAGGTAGAATTTTCCAGCCCTGGGTTCTTCTTAGGTTTTCATTCAACGATGCTGAAACTTATGATGTGGGCCAGTAGGGGTTAGGGGTTACTGTCAGTCTGGTTCTGTAGAAGTTATTGCCCTTTGAAATTGAAAACACATGGACTTGATTTCCCTATAACTTCTACAGAATTAATCCAATGAAGCTGTGAGTGAATAAGTTTTTGTTTGTTTGATTTGAGGTTTAACGTTCCTGTCAACACTGTAAAGGTCATTTTGGAGATGTTGCTTCCAATTTTGTGGGACTTTTACCCGACATTGAGATGAATTGGACATCTCAAGCCCTGTTGCCCAATGAAACCAATTGGGTTTATTAGCATGGACGGTCCACCTCGCACCGCGGTTCCTGGACAGGCTTAGATCCTCTAAGCGGTTTACCAGTACTAGTGTGCGGGCCGGATTCAGCTCTGCGTGAAAGCATCATGCAGCCCATCTATTTCTTTAAGCCCCGATGGGCCGGGGCCGAAATTTGAGAGTGAATAAGTCATAATGATATGAGTAGCATTAGACATTGATAATATATTTTTGTCTGGTTTGTTGCACTCTTGGTTTTGATTTTAGCAGTCATGCTGTTCACGACAACCTCTATCTTTAGAAACAGTGTAGATCCAGATCAGATGGCTTCTGCAGAAGCCATCTGATCAGGATCTGCACTGTTTGACATTCAAGTTATGAATTTGTTGGAATAAATTACATTAAGTAATCTGATTGGTTCAAAGTCAGAAATGGGTGTGGCTAAACTGAATATTCGGCAAAAGAAGGGTTAAATTACAATAAAGCAAAGGGAAAGTCAATTGTACAATCAAAGCACTGACAGCACTGGTGGGTCGATTGTCTATTTGAGTGTAGTCCTGAACAGGAAACATTCAGTACCAGAAACCCCTAAAGGGGTACCCTGGCAAACAGTGCAGGTCCAGATCAGACGCCGCAGAATGCGGCGTCTGATCAGGGCCTACACTGTTTGCAAAAAGTTCAGCCATTTCCTGAATAAATTTTGAAGAAAACACAACCTGACATCCCTGAATTTTGAAATGGACTCCTGCCATATATAAGGTGGAAGATTCCATTTGGTAAGACTGTTTAGTTTAACCCTTAACCCTGATCTTGCTGAATATTCATTTAAGCCACACCCGTTTCTGTCTATCAACCAATCAAATTACTTGATGTAATTTATTGCTACAAATTCATAAACTGAATACCAAACAGTGAAGATCCTGATCAGATGGCTTCTTCAGAAGCCATCTGATCTGGATCTACACTGTTTGCAAAGATAGGGGTTGTCGTGAACATCAAGATAAGAGTTAACAGGGAAAATATTAAGCAAAGGGAAAGTCAATTGTAAAATCAAAGCACTGACAGCACTGGTGGGTCGATTGTCTATTTTGAGTGTAGTCCTGAACGGGGAATTAAGACTGTTTAGTTAAACTCTTAACCCATTCAGTACCAGAAACCCCTGAAGGGGTACCTTGGCAAACAGTGCAGGCCCAGATCAGACGCCGCAGAATGCTGCGTCTGATCAGGGCCTACACTGTTTGCAAAAAGTTCAGCCATTTTCTGAATAAATTTTGAAGAAAACACAACCTGACACCCCTAAATTTTAAAATAGACTCCTGCCATATATAAGGTGGAAGATTCCATTTGGTACAAAAAGGGTTAAGACTGTTTAGTTTAAGCCTTAAATTTCTGTACTGTAAGCAAGACTTTCGGTCTTTAAACCGAGGTCCCGTCTCCGTATGACCTTAGCTTTTGGTGGGACGTAAAACTTAAACACTCACTCTGTACTGTAAGCAAACAGTGTAGACCCAGATGCTGTGTTCTGCATCATCTGATTCCTGTCCAAATTCTTTAGCTAATCTTCTTACGCAACACTCCAACCTCACAGCGATAAGAATAACATGGCTATTTTCTATAAATAGCCAATACCTGGATTTCAGACAAATCAGTGATAGTCATGTGGACATCAGTGCTGAAAAGCTACTGTGCTTAGTAACTTGGATCTATTGTTTTTCAGTATCTCTTCCCCTTTCATTTTGTACATGTACACTCAATTTGTTTAAACTCACTCAGATGTAAGATTTTATTTGAAATCTATAATGTGATTATCCTTGGAGATATTTAAAAATATACTTGTAAAACCAGTTTAAAATTGATATTATGTATTATTTTATAGTATAGTCATTTTCTCCCTTCAGGAAAAATGGTGAAAAATGTGTGCATGAAAGCAGTACATCTTTACTGGGACATTAAAAAAATCACACCTTGAGGGTGACAAACTGAAAGTAAGAATTTGAAACTGATTTAAAGTGAGTTTTTATGCCCCCGCATATGTCCGTCTGTGGGTGTGTTTGTACGTACTTACGTGATCCTGTAACCTCAGGTTAAGGTTTTTGTAACAGGTAGAGCCTGAGCTTTTAGAACTCATATTTTCCTAACCATTTGATGGAACTGGTTCATCTTTGGTATGATGATGGATATAGGTCCAAAGTTTTATTAAGCAATACCCCCACCCATGCCTGTGACCTCAAGCTCAAGGTCACAGACTTAGAAATTTTCAATGTAAAGACTCAGGTTAAGGTTTTTGTAACAGGTAGACCTGAACATTTTAGAACTCATATTTTCCAAACCATTTGATGCAATTGGTTCATATTTGGTATGATTATAGATATAGGTCCAAAGTTTTCTTCAGCGATACCCCCACCCATGTCCATGACCTCAAGGTCAAGGTCATGGACTTAGAAATTTTCCATGTTAAAGACTCCAGTTAAGTTATTTGTACCTGGTAGAACCTGAACTTTTATGATGGCTTTGGTTCATATGATGATAGATATAGGTACAATGTTTTATCCAGCAATATCCCCACCCATGCCTATGACCTCAAGGTCAAGGTCACAGACTTAGACAATTTTAATGTGAAAGATTTTAAAGAGCTCAAATTTTCCAAACCATATGATGGATTTGGCTTATATATGCTATGATGATAGATACAGGTCCAAATGTTTATTTGGCAATATCCCCACTCATGCCTATGGCTTCAAGGTCAAGGTCACAGACTTGGAAATTTTTAATTGGATATTTTAGGAGTTAATATTTTCCAAATCGTATGATGAATTAAGTTTATATTTGGTATGATGATTGATACTGGTCCAGTACCGCCACCCATGCACGTGCCCTAAAGGTCAAGGTCACAGACAAAAAGAAATTTTTTATTTTAAGTTTATTAAGAGCTCATACTCACCAAACCATATAGATTTGCTTCATATTTGGTATGATGATAGTTACAGGTCCAAAGTTGTATATACCCCCACCCCTGACCTCAAGGTTAAGGTCACAGACTTAGTCTTATTTTGCTTTTAATGTTTTAGGGCTCATATTTATAGATTGGCTTCATATTTGGAATGATGATCGATACAGGTCCCAAGTCTCATTCACCCAAACCAACGACCCTGCCCATGACCTCAAGGTCAAGGTCACACGCCTAGAAAATTTTGTTGCAACATGGATTTTCGGGGTGAGGCGGGGCCCTTGGCGGGGGCATCTGTGTCGTCTGGACTTATTTCTAGTTCAAGGTCTGCTATGCAATAGTCTTGAAAGGTCTGTAAAACCTTACAGAAATTCAAGAAATAATGTGACATCTCTCTGCCATAATTATATTTTATACAAAATTGATTGGTTTGTATGAATTTTGTCAGTAATATTAAGAAAAGAGATACCGGCCCCACCTATACGGGCTTGAAGAAATAGATGGGCTGCATGATGCTTCCACACAGAGCTGAATCCAACCACACACGAGTACTGGTAAACCACTTAGAGGATCTAAGCCTGCCCAGGCCAAGCAGTGTGAGTTGGACCGTCCAGGCTTGCAAACCCTATTGGTTTAATTGGGTGACAGGGCTTATGATGTCTTTTAACCTCAATGTCGGGTAAAAGTCCCACAAAATTGGAAGCAACGTCTCCAAAATGACCTATTCAATGTTGACGGGGACGTTAAACCATCAAACAAGCAAAGAGATGATAACTGTTTTTCTATTGTCCACATGAAAATTGAAGTTGTCCCCACACAGATACCAACGTTTGGCCCCGCTCATCAGTGTTTGGAGAAATAGATTTGGCTGCATGGTGCTTCCACGCAGAGCTGAAACTGACTGCCCTTGAGTATTGGTAAACCGCTTAGAGGGTAGAAGCCTGCCCAGGCAAAGTGGTGCGAGTTGGACTGTCCCTACATATAAACCCTTCTGGTTTGTTTGGTTGGTAGGGCTGGGGATACCATTTCACCTCAGTATCAAGTTGGGTAAAAGTCACAAATTGGAAGCAACATTTCCAAAATGACCTAAATAATGTTGGCAGGGATGTAAAACCTCAATTAAAACAAACAAACAAACAATTATACAGATACCAGTGTACAGTGGTCTTTCCATTTTATTGATACAAATTAAAAAAAAAAAAAAAAAAACAGAGGAGAAAATTGCTTAGGAAAACACTGATCATAAAGATATATACTGACCGGAAATAGAAACTATACACTTTTAAATTGTCTCGCCTGACAAAACAAGTGGACAATTCAGTTAAAAATTACTGATTAAGGATTTGACTAACTATAGACATGAATCCTGTAACAATTTAAAGAAAATCTGGTGATCAAAATAAAAGTTTTGGGGGAAAATGTAAAAAAGTACATTTTTCAAAAAATCTGTTTGTAATCAAATTTTGACTTCAACATTTTTGCGTATAGGTAACAAGTGAAAAGCAAGGAATAAAAAAATAACATAAGTTCTAAAAATTATCGAGAAACAAACATTTTATTGAAATCTCAAAAACTGCTTTTTTCAGCGAAATTTTCAAAATAATGTTTCGAGCCAAAAATCGACCCAAAAGTGCCTTCAATCGTTTCAGCATTTTTAGCTGTGTCTTAAATAGTGATAAAAACAAAAACCGCAATCAGAAATGCCATACTTTTTGCTCACTTCCGGTGGTTTGGTCCAATATTTAAAGGTCGATAACATGTCAACCATTGTGAAAATTTTAATTTTATAAACAATATTCCCAAAGTTAGATGATACGTAATAACTGGTAAAAATGGGAATCACATTCGCGACACAAAATGTTTGACCCAATGGAAACTTGAACAGCAAGATTTGAACCCTTACTTTGAACCTGTGGCTTTGCTCGTTAAATCGTAGCTATCATTAAACATTTTATTCGATCAGTCAGACATGCCACTGATGATAATTTAAATAATTGTAATTCAAATTTCATTAAAATGTTTTGCCAGTGACAACCTAAAAATGGGTGTATAGTTTCTATTTCCGGTGAGTGTATGTAATATGCTTAGCAGTTTTCAGTGTGAAAAATTCAAACATTTCCATGTTTAGAGCTGCCTTAACCCATTTTTTACAGAAATTCCAAAACGGAATACTGGCAAACAGTACAGGCCTAGATCAGACGCCGCATAACACGGCGTCATATTAGGGCCTACAGGGTTTGCAAAAAGTGCAGCCATTTTTCAAAATAAATTTTATGGCACCCCAAGTTTGACATTGACTCCTGCTATATATATAAGGAGGAAGATGGGCTAAATGTTATGACGTCACTAACCCATTATTTCTGTATGTAATTAACTTGCTATCTTTCCTATTTTGTCTTATCAAGGGCAAAAGTTAATGGCATCTGTATAAGTTCTACTGTAAAACAGTAAATAACCCTAGAATCTGGCCTACATTGTCATGTTGAACCAGGATATGCTTTTCCTTTGCAAACAGTATAGATACTGATCAGATGGCTTCTGAAGAAGCCATCTGATCAGTATCTACACTGTTTGATATTCATTTCGTGAATTTGTATGAATAAATTACACAAGTAACTTTATTAGTTGAAAATCAGAAATGGGTGTGTCCTATTTAATTTATTCAGCAGGACAAGGGTTAAGAGTTCAAGCTTCACTCAGGTCATGTGACAGCCACTTTTGATTCAGTTTGATACACTTGATCAGGAGGTTGCAGGTTCAGTACTTGCCAGGTTACCATCATTCTTTCATGGAGATTGATCAAGAAATCTCTCCAGCGGTCATTTGTACCTTCTACTGATTCAAGAAGGGCAGTTGTCAGTTTCTGGCGAAAGAATGTCCACTTTTGTATATCCAGGAATATACAAGCCTCCATGGCCTAGTGGTCAAGAGCGCTGACTCTTAATCATTAGGTCTCTCACCGCTGTGGGTTTGAGCCTGGCTCGGGTCATATGTGAGATGCCAAGTTCTGCAACGGATGATCAGGTGGTTTTTCTCCGGGTACTCCAGTTTTTGCCCACCTCTGATTAACGACTCCCTTGATATGAGTGAAATAATCTTGAAAGGGCCATAGAATAAAAAAAAAATCAATATCCAGGAATAGTGTGGTAAGGGTAAAATGACCAGCTTGATATGAGCCAAATAGTGTTGATTGGGCCATAAAATTAAAAAAAATCTTGTTTAATGATCAGCTTATTGTATGTGAAATAATCTTGTAAGGGATGTAAAATCCATTTTAAAATCCTATAATTTTGTCCTTTTGTTTCTGTACCCCTTTTGTTGACTGGTGGGTTTGTTTCCATTGGAGTCCATCAGTCAGTGGTACTGAAGGAGCAGTCTGTTATGGGTCTACACTGCTTACCAGTACAGTTTTCTTCGACACTGCCTACCAGAAGTCTTTTTAGAAAAGTAATATGATCATGTTGAAGCCAGTTTGATGCACAAGAGTTAACCCTTATCTTGCTGTTCACGACAACCCCTATCTTTGCAAACAGTGTAGATCCTGAGAAGCCATCTGATCAGGATCTGCACTGTTTGACATTCCTTTTATGAATATGTAGGAATAAATTACTACAAATAATCTGATTGGTTCAAAGTCAGAAATGGGTGTGGCTTAATTGGAAGGGTTAAAATTGATCAGCTGGCTGGAGGGGACAGACACCCCAGGCATGACAAAACCTGGTTCATTGCATACGCAACTATGTACCCTTCAATCAGTGTGGGTATCTCTGTGATTATTAGTTCATAGGATTTGCACAGTTGCTTGTTTATGAAAGCCATTTTCTTTCTTGGAAATCAATGAGCACAGGAATGAAGCTAACATCTGAAAATCCATAGATACATAAGAAAGCTTTTGTATGACAAAGCTTTGATTTGATGATCAGATAGATGGCTTTTGACCCAGAGCAAAAACAAACAAATGTTGCCATTAAATTATAGTGCATTGAGTGCAGTAAAAAAGCAGGTCTTTGAGAGTGCAGGCAGCAGGATCATGCAAAACATGTAAGATGTTGAAGCCAGTTTGATGCACAAGAGTAAATTGATCAGCTGGCTGGAGGGGACAGATACCCCAGTCATGACAAAACCTGGTTCATTGCATGCGCAACTATGTACCCTTCAATCAATGTGGGTATCTCTCTGATTATTAAGTCATAGCATCTGCACAATATAGTCATGGTCCTTGCTTGTTTATGAATTGGAAATCAATGAACACAGGAATGAAGCTAACATCTGAAAATCCATAGGTACATAAGAAAGCTTTTGTATGACAAAGCTTTGATTTGATAACATTATGTTACTGATCAGATAGATGGCTTAAGAATATGTTTTGACCCAGAGCAAAAACAAACAAATGTTGCCATTAAATTATTGTGCAGTGAGTGCAGTAATATAACAGGTCTTTGAGAGTGCAGGCCCTTATCGACCACAGCAGGATCATGCAAAACATGATAAAATTTTTATCAATAACCATAATTTTTATGCCCCCGGAATCTGTTTGTCCATTTGTCTGTGTGTCCGTTTGTCTCTCTACAAAAACCTTAACATTGGGCATAACTTTTTAATGGTAATAGATAGAGCTTTCATATTTTACATGTGTATACCTTATCACAAGACCTTTCCAGTGATACCATAATTTTTTATCTCGTGACCTGGAC
This sequence comes from Lucinisca nassula, assembly GCA_963580285.1. NCBI lineage: Eukaryota > Metazoa > Mollusca > Bivalvia > Lucinida > Lucinidae > Lucinisca > Lucinisca nassula. Next base: position 24,868,948 of record OY757021.1, read on the forward strand.
CTTGACCTTTGACCTTCTTTTTTTCAAAATTTTAAAAAACATTAACATTGGCCACAACTTTCGATTGGTAAATGATAGGGCTTTCATATTTCAAGACCTTTCTATTGGTACCATAATTTTTGACCTTGTGACCTTGACTTTGATGTTTGACCTACTTTTTAAAAACTTTAACATAGTCCATAACTTTTGATTGGAAAGTGCTTGGGCTTTCATATTTCAAATGTGCATGTTTTTTACAAGACCTTCACAGTGGTACCATAATTTTTGACCTCGTGACTTTGATGTTTGACCTACTTTTTTGTCCCCGGTAGCGATAGCGGGGACATATTATTTTTGCCCTGTCTATGTTTGTTTGTTGGTTGGTTAGTACGTGGACAACTTTAACGTTGGTCATAACTTTTGAACCGTTGGAGGTAGAGTCTTCATATTTGGCATGAAGGTACCTTGTGACAAGAACTTCACATTCATGCAAAAAATTGACCTGCGACCTTGACCTTGACCTTTGACCTACTTAAATGAAAAAAAAATAACATTGGTCATATGACCTGTGACCTTGACCTTTGACCTACTTGAAATAAAAATATAACATTTTGGTCATAACTTTTGAACCATTTGAGATACAGGCTTCATATTTTGCATGTAGGTTCCTTGTGACATGAGTTTTACATTCACACAAAATATTTTGACCTGTGACCTTGACCTTTGACCTTATAAAAGAAAAGTCAACATTGGTCCTAACTTTTGAACTGTTTGAGATACAGCCTTCCTATTTGGCATGTAGGTGCCTTGTGACAAGAGCTTTACATTTGCATGAAAAATTTGATCTTTGACCCTGACTTTTGACCTAATAAAAGAAAAAGTTAACATTGGCAATAACTTTTGAACTGTTTGAGATACAGCCTTCATATTTGGCATGTAGGTTCCTTATAACAAAAGCTTTACATTCATGCAAAAATTTGACCTGTGACCTTGACCTTTGACCTACTAAAAAGAAAAAAGATTAACAATTTGGTTAACTTTCGAACCTTTTAGGATAGATCCTTCATGTGTTTGGCATGTAGGTTCCTTGTGATAAGAGCTTTATATTCATGCAAAAAAATTTTACCATGACCTTGAACTTTGACCTGCTTAAAAGAACAAATAAAACTGTTCATAACTTTTTAATCGGTTAAGATGGAGCCTTCATATTTGGTATGTAGTTTCCTTGTGACAAGAACTTTACATTCATGCAAAAGTTTATGACCTGTGACCTTGACCTATGACCTACTTTAAAGGAAAAATATTATTGTTCATAACTTCTGAACCTTTTAAGATAGAGCCTTCATGTTTGGCATGTAAGGGCTTCCCACTCAAACCATAAATCATGACCTGTGGCCTTGAATTTGAACTTTGACCAACTTTGAAAATAATGACCATGCCCAGGGACATGTTCCTGTTTCACAAACACATCTTGTTATGTCCCCGGTAGCGATAGCGGGGACATATTGTTTTTGCCCTGTCTGTTTGTTGGTTTGTAGGTTTGTTGGTTTGTACGTGGACAACTTTAACGTTGGCCATAACTTTTGAACCGTTTGAGATAGAGCTTTCATATTTGGCCTGAAGGTTCCTTGTGACAAGACCTTCACATTCATGCAAAAAAATTTGACCTGTGACCTTGACCTTGACCTTTGACCTACTTAAAAGAAAAAAATAACATTGGTCATAACTTTTGAACCACTTGAGATACAGCCTTCATATTTAGCATGTATGTTCCTTGTGACAAAAGCTTTACATTCATGCAAAAAAATTTGACCTGTGACCTTGACCTTTGACCTACTTAAAATAAAAAAAATAACATTTTGGTCATTACTTTTGAACGGTTTGAGATAGAGCCTTCATATTTTGCGTGTAGGTTCCTTGTGACAAGACCTTTACATTCATGCAAAAAAATTTGACCCGTGACCTTGACCTTGACCTTTGACCTACTTAAAAGAAAAAAATAACATTGGTCATAACTTTTGAACAACTTGAGATACAGCCTTCATATTTAGCATGTATGTTCCTTGTGACAAAAGCTTTACACTCATGCAAAAAAATTTGACCTGTGACCTTGGCCTTGACCTTTGACCTACTTAAAATAAAAAAATAACATTTTGGTCATAACTTTTGAAAGGTTTGAGATAGAGCCTTCATATTTTGCATGTAGGTTCCTTGTGACAAGAGCTTAACATTCACACAAAAATTTTTGACCTGTGACCTTGACCTTTGACCTACATAAAATAAAAAGTTAACATTGGTCATAACTTTTGAACCGTTTGAGATACAGCCTTTATATTTAGCATGTATGTTCCTTGTGACAAAAGCTTTGCATTCATGCAAAGAATTTTGACCTGTGACCTTGACCTTTGACCTACTTAAAATAAAAAATACCATTTTGGTCAGAACTTTTGAACAGTTTGAGATAGAGCCTTCATATTTTGCATGTAGGTTCCTTGTGACAAGAGCTTTACATTCACACAAAATTTTTTTACCTGTGACCTTGATCTTTGACCTACATAAAAGAAAAAGTTAACATTGGTCATAACTTTTGAACCGTTTGAGATACAGCCTTCATATTTAGCATGTAGGTTCGTTGTGACAGACACTTTACAGTCATGCAAAAATTTTGACCTGTGACCTTGACCTACTTAAAAAAAATAAACATTTTTTGTCATAACTTTCCAACCGTTTGGGATAGAGCTTTCATATTTGGCATGTAGGTTCCCTGTGATTAGAGCTTTTCATTCATGCAAAATGTTTGGACCATGACCTTGACCTTTGACCTACTTAAAAGAAAAAATAAAATTGTTCATAACTTTTGAACTGTTTAAGATAGAGCCTTAATATTTGGCATGTAGGTTCCTTGTGACAAGAGCTTTACATTCATGCAATTTTTTTTTACCTGTGACCTTGACCTACTTTAAAGAAAAAAAAAATTATTGTTCATAACTTTTGAACCGTTTAAGATAGAGCTTTCATATTTGACATGTAAGTTTCTTGTGTCAAGGGCTTCCCACACAAACAAAAATCTTGAACTGTGAGCAACTTTGAATAAAAAATGACCATGCCCGGGGACATGTTCGTGTTTCACAAACACATCTTGTTAAAAACTCTAACATTGGCCATAACTCTTAATTGGTAAGTGATAGGGCTTTCATATTTCACATGTGCATTCTATGTCACAAGACCTTTTCAACAATCCCATAATTTTTTGCCTTGTGACCTTAACCTAGTTTTTAAGACTTGAACATTGGCCATACCTTTTGATTGCTTAGTGATACTGCTTTTATATACATGCACTGTCCGGGGGCATCAGTGTTTCACAAACACATCTTGTTCAAAGTGGACTCCTGCTATATGTATGTACCGTAAAAATCCTAAAAATTTGATACCTTGAGGACTTGCTCTAATTCTCCTGACATTTTAACAAATTTGTTTCACGATCCAGCAAGGAGTCCAAAAGATGCAGATGGTATGGAAAACAGTGTAGACCCTGATCAGACTGCTCCTTCAGGAGCAGTCCGATCTGGGTCTGCACTGCTTGCTTTGGCCTATCAGTCCCAATACTTAGGATCATTACGGTAGCGAGGAAAATTCTATTAAGTGCTGAACGTAAGGTAGTTATTTTAAGAAATGGAGATGTTTTTAAGAATAGCTTGCATTTTTCATGTCTGAAAAACACGGCATTGATGATACAGAAAGTGTTAGTACTGTGCATATGGAGGAAATAAAAGACATGTTTATTGATAATGCTTGTCAGGCATGGAATTTCCTTATTTAGAGAATTGGAATGTTAATGACCAGGTAACTGAACAGCCGCACCTTAACGCTCTGCATGCTGGGTATTTTTTTTGCAGCAGACGACAGTTTGAATTTTTTTTCAAATTTTCCGAGAAAACAGGATTTGACATCTCATGCAAATTGTCTCCATAGGAGACAATTTGCATGAGATGTCAAGTCCTGTTTTCTGGGAAAAATAAGGAAAATATCAACAATTTGTCTTCTGCTGAATTAGCCTAGAGAGGGGTAAAGGTTAATGTGTGTTTGCGAGTATGCCTCTGTGTGTGTGTGTATATGTGGAGGCGTGCATTGAATCCTAACTCATTTGAACTCGGGGCCTCTGCTTCAAGCCAGGTGCATTTGTCTGGTTATCAGGTGGTCACTGGTTAGATCTCTGCCAGCTTTTGTGGAAACAGTGGAAGTAGTTTCTCCTGTCACATTACGAAGACACGCCTATACAAGTGCATTGTAAATTTTACCACCGAAAAAACGAAAATTTTAAGATGAAAAATTACGATATTTTTCTTATTTCTGCTCAAAATACAGATTGTGGGTACACGTTAGAACTGCCTCATGGACGAGTACAAACAATCTATATTTTTGAGCAGAAATAAGAAAAGTAAGATTTTCCCCTGTAAACCCCAGTTTTACTACATGTATGTAAAAAGTGGGGTTCAAGGGGGTCAGAATTATATAGTCTTGTTTTCGTGATCTTCTCTTCCTTTGAAGTATTTGCTAGCCACATGTTGTTATTCTGCTCAAAAAGTGTAAATGCTAACAGTTGTTGGTACTGCTTAGAGGATCTAAGCCTGCCCAGGCAAAGCGGTGCGAGTCGGACCATCCATGCTTATAAACCCTATTGGTTTCATTGGGCGACAGGGCTTGAGATGTCACTTCATCTCGATGTCGGTTAAAAGTCCCACAAAATTGGAAGCAACATCTCCAAAATGACCTATACAGTGTTGACAGGGACGTATTACACCTCAAATCAAACTAAACAAATATCATGCTAATGAAAGACATTTTATAATTTCAGGTCCAATTTAAGGACTTTGACAGGATGTAACTTTAAAACTGTCATTGTCAGTCCATGGCAGATGACTTGTACATTTTTAATACACACCCTATCAAATTGTCAACAAATATGTCCCATATGCTTTCCACAAATTTGAAAACCCATTAACATAAGCTGGGAGATAGCCAATCTGTGGAGTCTGTTGAAGCAATATGCATTAGACAGCTATAGTCTGTTCTGGATAATGTTTGGAGATTATTTTCTGTCTATATTATAGAAAACCAATTAAATGGAATAATTCTGTTATTTTTGAAATGCAAATGTTTGCACAAAATCAATTGGGAGACAGAACCTAAGAACTCATTTTTTTTTTCAGAAGGAAACAAATAATAGTGTTTATGTTTCTGAGTGCTTGAACTTCATTTCTATCTCTGTACATAGCAACAGACTGATAAGCCTGGTATTTTGTGATAATTGAAGGATAGTTTTTGTCAAAACTCAATTAAAACCTATGTTGTGGGTATTCATTAGAACCGCCTCGCCGAGGCGGTTCTAATGAATACTCACAGCACAGGTTTATATAAAGAAATAAAGAAAACTATCATTCAGATATCAAAAAAATACCAAGTTTATCTGTTGCTAATGTAATCTGTATCTACATTGTTAGGAAATGATTGAAAACGTTTGGAAGCAGAAGCAGCTATATTGGTATTTGAACCGGGGCAAAGCATTTCTTACAATTTACAAGTGCGCCCAGCGAAGAATCAGATCAGCCTGCACATCCATATAGTCTAAACAGAGATGTCTCTTTCTGCATGAAGTAGCATTGGGACCTTAGCTATCCTTAGAGCCCATTACAAAAACTCTGATCAGACTATGCAGATTTGCAGGTTGATCTGAGTCTTCGCTTGGAGCACATGTAAATTGCAGGAATTGCTGTGCCCCGGCTCATTTGCTTGCAGCTGATTAGTTTACCTTATGCTTATCAAATTCCTTTGATTCAGAGCTCCAGTCAAAACATTGAGGCCAGGAGCATGCTCCTGTTGAGGCCTAATGTAATTTCTGGTCAAAATTATTATCATGTAGGTACATAAATTGTTTACAAACCAGGGAAAAATTCAGTATCAAAATAAGTCCTATAATATTTGTTCCAAAATGAGGGGGGTGGGCGGGGGATTGAGTGTGTGAGGGGGGTGCATTTTTCATGGGAAGAACTTGTCCAGGGTGGTGGGGTGCGGGAGGCACTCTTGAAGGAAAGAATTTGTTCCAGGTGGGGTAGGGGAGGAACACTTGAAGGAAAGAAATTTAAGTACAAAATGAGTAAATCGTGATTTGAACAACTGGACAGGATGTTGTATATACAATAAAGTTCCTACATTAGACCTTACCTTTGGTCCCAAAGGTGGTCCCTGACCAAAAGACATTGTGTGCAAAAAACATGGAAGGAAGAATAATTTAAGTCTTCCACTAAATAATCTTTGTAAAGTAGAATGTCTTAATTCTATGTAGTCTTAATAGCCGAATTTTGTCCATGAGCTAACTTACCTATTTCTGTGCCTATTTGCCCACAATTTTGTATTGAGTTTTACGTCTCACCAAAAGTTAAGGTCATACGGAGATGGGACCTCGGTTTAAAGACTCATCCGAAAGTCTGGAGAAGCCCGGGATCGATCTTGCGACCCCTAGTTTACAAGGCGAGTTAGCATAACCACTACACCACGGAGGCTTCTACAATTTTGTATTATCTACTTCACTGTGATCATTATAAGGTAACTTGGGTTGAATCAGATTTATCCTGTTCTCTTCAGTGATTTGTCTGGCTGTTCTGTCTGCCTCCGTATGAACAAGAATCATTATGATGGTGTCAGATGAATAAAGGGATGTTTTAACTCTATGGAATGGCCTACAGCCTTCTTAAGGGATGCCATAGATATGATATAAAAGGAACTGTAGGGGTGACACCCAATCCCGCTTCCTGGCACTCTCTAGCGGACATTTGTCAGGATTTTTCCAAGTGCCTTACGTCAACTGGAGGATACGGAAGAAGGGTGTTAATACATGTCTTTCTGCCGGGGACAAGAATTAGTCTGGACGTAGGAGATGGTGAGTCTATGTGTTGTGGACGTTGAGGCTGTTTTCGTCCGTTGTTGGCTTTTAGTTGCTAGTTTCTAGGAGTGTTTGTGTGTGTGCATCAGTAGATTGTTTTCTTTTTAACCCTTATCCTGCTGTTCACGACAACCCCTACCTTTGCAAACAGTGTAGATCCAGATCAGATGGCTTCTGAACAGGATCTACACTGTTTGACATTCAGTTTGTGAATTTGTAGGAAAAATTACATCAAGTAATCTGATTGGTTCAAAGTCCAAAATGGGTGTGGCAAAATTAATTATGGAGCGGGATAAGGGTTAACCTTTATCCTGCTGAATAAATTAAATTAGCCACACCAGTTTCCGACTATCCACCAATCAAATTACTTGATTTTATGTATTTTTTGTTCAGTTTACATAACAAACAGTGAAGATCCTGATAAGGTGACTTCTCCAGAAGCTTCTGATCTAGATCTACACTCTTTGCAAAGCGGGATAAGGATCAATGCCACTTTATTAGAAAATCAGTTCTTTTGTCTCACTGGTCATCTCCTATCAATTCACAGTTGTGTGTACATCATGTATATATATACTCTGTAAAACTGTACCAAGAACAGTGTCAAGATTTGCACATGTTGACCAAGAATTATAGTATCAGAAGAATGTTAACACCTGTTTACTAAGAATAATAGTATCAGAACACCTGTTTACCAAGAATTATAGTCTCAGAAGACTGTTAACACCTGTTTACCAAGAATAATTGTATCAGGAAACCCGTTTACCAAGAATGATACTTGCCCCCGCCCATAGGGTCTTGAAGAAATATATGGGCTGCATGATGCTTCCAGGCAGAGCTGAATCCGGCCCGCACACTAGTACTGGTAAACCGCTTAGAGGATCTAAGCCTGTCCAGGAACTGCGGTGCGAGGCAGACCATTCATGCTAATAAACCCTATTGGTTTCATTGAGCAACAGGGCTTGATATGTCATTTCATTGTTCGAGCCTCGCTCGGGTCACGTGTGAGACGCCAAGTTCTGCAACGGAAGGTCAGGTGGTTTTTCTCCGGGTACATTGGTTTTCGCCCACCTCTGATTAACGATCGGCTCGATATGAGTGAAATAATCTTGAAAGGGCCGTAAAACCCAAACCAAAAAAAAAAAAAAAAATGTCATTTCATCCCAATGTCGGGTAAAAGTCCCACAAAATTGGAAGCAACGTCTCCAAAATGACCTTTACAGTGTTGACGGGGACGTTAAACCCCAAATCAAACAAACAAAACAAAACAAGAATGAATTAGTCTCAGAAGACTGCTAACATCTGTTTGCCATTGATAATAGTATCAGAACACCTGTTTACCAAGAATAATAGTCTCAGAACACCTGTTTACCAAGAATTATAGTCTCAGAAGACCTGTTTACCAAGAATAATAGTCTCAGAACACCTGTTTACCAAGAATTATAGTCTCAGAAGACTGTTAACACCAATAGTATCAGAACACCTGTTTACCAAGAATGATAGTCTCAGTCTGTTTGCCATGAAAAATAGTATTTCAGAATGTTAACACTTGCTTACCAAGAATAATAGTATCCCAGACTGCCAAAACTTGTCTACCAAGAATAATGCCAAGAATAACCAGGAATAATAGCGTCTCAGACTGTTATCTCTTCCTTAACAAAAATAATAGCAGCACAGACTGTTAACACCAGTTTACTGTAAGACTTGTATAATCAACAGGCTGTAAACACTTGCTTACCAAGAATGTTAGTTTCCCAGACTGTCGACAATTGTATTACAGGAATAATAGCGTCCCAGGCTGTCATCACTTGTTTACCAAGAACAATAGTGTACCAGACTGTCTGTGCTTGTTTACCAGGAAAAATAGTGTTCCAGACCTTGAACACTTGTTAAACAAGAATAAAAGTGTCCCAGACTCAGCACTTGTTTACTGAGTATAAGAGTGGCCCAGACTGTCAACACTTGTTTAACAGGAATAATAGTGTCCCAGACTGTTATCTCTTCCTTAACAAGAATAGTAGCAGCCCAGACTGGTAACACCAGTTTACTGTAAGAATTGTATAATCAGCAGACTGTAACAATAATAATAGTTTCCCAGACCATCCAACACTTGTTTACCAGGAATAATAGTGTCCCAGACTGTTGACACATGTCTTACAGGAATAATAGTGTTCCAGACTGTCAGCACCTGTTTACCAAGAATGTTAGTGTCCCAGACTGTCAACACTGTCTTGTTTAACAGGAATAATAGTGTCCCAGACTGTCAGCACTTGTTTACCGGGTAAAATAGTGTCCCAGACTGTCAACACTTGTTTACCAAGAATAATAGTGTCCCAGACTGTTAGCACTTGTTTACCCAGTATAATAGTGTCCCAGACTGCCAACACTTGTTTACCAAGAATGATAGTGTCCCAGACTGTCAACACTTGTTTAACAGGAATAATAGTGTCCCAGACTGTCAGCACTTGTTTACCAAGTATAATAGTGTCCCAGACTGTCAACACTTATTTACCAAGAATGAAAGTGTCCCAGACTGTCAACACTTGTTTAACAGGAATAATAGTGCCCCAGACTGTCAGCACTTGTTTACCAAAAAAGTAACATTCCAGAGTGTTAACGCTTGCTTTCAAAGGAGCAGGCTGTCAGCCGTTTGCCAAGATTTATACTTTCAGCAGACTTGCTACACCAGTCAAATATCAGCTGATTGTTGCAGGAATTGTTCATGTTTTTTCAAGCATTACAATTTACTGGGTCCAGAGGAGGCTGCTTAAAGGCGAGGCCAAAATTGAAAGGCGACTACCCTCTGTCATATACCAATACCAGGAATTGAACCGAAGCCACATCTGTAACTAGCACAATGCCAGTAGAAAAAATTCTACAGCAGTAGTAATAGAACAAAACATCCTATTGGATATTATGACTGTCATTAAACTAGCATTATACGGTAATGTCGCTTTTCATTATGTTCCCCAACCATAGGTGAGGGTGACATAATATTTTTGGTGCAGATCCCGTTTGCATCGGTATTGGGGTTGGTGTCAGTGCTGGCATCGGTGTCGGCGTCAGCGTAGCTTGTTTGAAGCATTAATCTCCTGAAACTATTGATGGATTCTGACCAAACTTGCATGGTTACATCACTAGGATGGGGGAAACAGCCATTAGGTTTTGATGGCCTTGACCTTATTTTTAAGCGCACCTCCCCCCTATAATAGTCAATTTTGGGCCAAAAATGGCTTGTCTGCACCTAATTTCATGAACGAATCAATGAAATTTGGTCAAACGTTGTGCAGTATATATCATTGCAACCTACCAAAAATTTGGTTAGATTTTGTTGACTTTGATCTTCTTTTCAAGGGCAAAGGCCCCCCAACACAGTCAATTTTGAGCCATAAATGGCTTGTCTGCACCCTATCTCATGAACGAGTTGAAATTTGATCAAACTTGGAACTGTATATTATTGCAACCTAAAACCTCAACAGATCTCACAAAACTGTCAATTTTGGCTTGTCTTCACTGTTTCCTGAACGAATTGATGAAATTAAGTCTAACTTGGTACAATTTATCTATGCAACCTACCAAAGAATTGAAAATATTTTGGTGACCTTGACTTATTTTCAAGGTCACAGGCTCCCAAAAATTGTCAATTTTTGGCAAATAATGGCTTGGATGCTCCCTGTCTCCTTTCAGAAGTAATGAATGTTGGTCATTCATGGTATGGTCTGATTCATGGTACAATAGAGATTGACACCTACCAAAGATTTGATTAGATTTCGGTGATCTTGACCTTTTTCAAGGTCACAGACTCCTGAAAACTGTCGGTATATGGCCAAAAATGGCTTGTATGCACCTAAGAGTTTGGTGACCTAAACCTAGTTTTCAAGGTCAAACAAATTGGTGCTTAAATAACATTTATGGTGTGGGGGGGGGGGGCATTGTTTACATCTGAAAACAATCCTGGTTGGCTAAATTTTTGTTTATTTTCACTGACAAGCCTTATATGTCATTTTTTAAACTAAATAAATGAACAAGGTCTCAAATGACCTCAGTAGTGTTGACAGGGCGGTTAAACCACAAACAAACAAACAAACAAGCTTAAGTGCATAACGGGCAGATCCGCTTATGCTTCCTTTACAGTGTTGATGGGGACGTTAAACCTCAAATCAAACAAATGTTTAACTTCCTAGTAAAATGTTCCCAGTCACAATATCAAAATTTTATCAATATATTCATTAAGTTTGTAATTTGCAAAAAGGTGTCCATTTTTAGCTCGTCTGTTTTTTAAAAAAAAATTTTCGAGCTATTGTCATCACTCCAGCGTCTGCGTTGTCGTCCTGCGTTGTCCTGCGTCGTCCTGTGACGTCCTGCGTCGTCCTGCGTCGTTCCAAAAAAACTTAACCTTGGCTATAACTTAAAAAGTATTAGACCTAGCCTCATGAAACTTCATACACACACTCATCATCACAAGAGCTACATTTTGACCAAGGACCATAACAACATTGTTGATTTTGGCTGAATTATCTCCCCTTTTCCAATTTTTTTCTGAAACACATTTTTTGCTCTCATTTTAATACTATTCACAACAGAGCCTTCAAACTTCACATGAATGTTCCTTGGGACAAGACCTTTTCAGTGATACCACACTTTTTGATCTGTGACTCTGACCTTTGAACTTTGACCTATTTTTCGAAAATTTAACAGAAAACCTTAACCTTGACCATATTTCCAAAAGTATTTGGCCTACCTTCATGAAACTTCATACACATACTCACCATCACAAGAGCTACATTCCCTACAAGTTTTATAACTCCATCTTGCAATTTGATTGAATTATCTCCCCTTTTCTCTCCGTTTTTTTTTAATTGTTTTTGTCTCTTATTTCAATACTATTCACAACAGAGCCTTCCAACTTCACATGAATGTTCCTTGGGACAAGACCTTTTCAGTCATACCACGCTTTTTGACCTGTGACCTTGACCTTTGAACTTTGACCTATTTTTCGAAAAATTAACCAAAAAACTTAACCTTGACCATATTTCCAAAAGTATTTGGCCTACCTTCATGAAACTTCATACACATACTCACCATCACAAGAGCTACATTCCCTACAAGTTTTATAACTCCATCTTGCAATTTGATTTGACTTAGAACTTTTGTTTTCTAAAAGAAACTGCAGACGAGCGTTGGCACCCGCTTGGATTTAATCCTTTTTGTACCAAATGAAATTTTCCTCCTTACATATGGCAGGAGTCCATTTCGAAATTTAGGGGTGATAGTTTGTGTTATCGTTAAAATTTATTTGAAAATAGCTAAACTTTTTATAAATAGTGTTGGCCCTGATCAGACGCCATGCCATGTTCTGTGGCGTCTGATCTGGGCCTGCACAGTTTGCCAGGGTACCAGTTTTGGGGTTTCCAGTACAAAATGCGTTAAGAACACTTTAACAATTTTAACCCTGCTTATGTCCTCTGCTGAATCGTAATGCAAACTTTTTAAAAATATTTTTGCATACAGGCTACCAGTTTGCACTCAGATCAGACTGCTCCTAGGGGAGCAGTCTGATCTGGGCCTACACTGTTTGCCAAAAATTACTTTTTAGGTAACCGGCAGATGGCAAAACAGACGAAAATTGTCGTGCTTGGCATTTCATGGTTAAAAAAAATTCCTAGGTTGCTAGGGACACTGTCTTTTGGTATGGTCGTTTGTTCTTCATTCTGTATTTTGCTGACTTTTGTCAGATTAAGTTGTCTTCGTAGTCAGTCGGTCAAAGCACCAGGAACATACATGTACTTTAAAAGTTTAATATTAAAGATAAACTTAAGATAATAGTGTGTTGACTTTTATTGCATTATAACAATAGTTTAGCACTTACAAAGTAACAAGAAGATTCTTTTAAATAAGTGTTGTCAGCATTTATCATTCAGGCAGATTATGATTAATTAGGTCGTTAAATGAAACTTCACTGTCCCAATTAGTAACTGACTTGTTTTGTTTTACATAACAGAATGTGATACCTTAATATGTCTAGAAGTCATTGTACGTAAGTCTCTTGTTTGCAACTCAATTTTTAGCTCGGCTGTTTTCGAAGAAAACGACGAGATATTGTCATAACTCTGGCGTCGTCTGCGTCGTTGTGCAAAAACTTGGACATTTTGTAATATCTATGTCATTACTGAACATATTTACTTGAAACTCGGACTAGTTGTTCATTATGAAAAGGGGAACTCATACCTCAAAATATTTTTGGGACAGTTATGCCCCTTTTTCGACTTAGAATTTCGTGCAAAAACTTGGACATTTTGTAATATCTCTGTCATTACTGAACATATTTACTTGAAACTCGGACTAGTTGTTCATTATGAAAAGGGGAACTCGTACCAATAGGTGAGGTAACCCTCAAAATATTTTTGGCACAGTTATGCCCCTTTTTTGACTTAGAATTTTTGTTTTCTAAAAGAAACTGGAGCCGAGTGTTAGCACCTGCATGCGGTGCTCTTGTTATAGGTTTCCCTGCGGAATAATTTGCAAGTTTTTGAATCCTACCCAAGTATGCTTACTTGTTCTGGAACTGAATGATTGATTTTAGATTTGAAGCCTTATAAAGTAATTGATTGTTGAGTGCCAATGGTGTAGCTTTTCTGTGTCAGGACCAAGTACTTGACTTTATTTCTCACAAGTAATTAGTGGAGCTTAAAAGCTACTGATTACACCATCAGGGGAAGGAACCTATTTTCAGTCCATGTCAATAGGGGTCTACTCGAAAAGGAAAGAATTTGCTCCCAAGGAGCAAATTCTTTCCATTTTAGAGTGACCCCTTTAGAGTGGTGGTGACTGTAATTGTACCACAGAGCAAAAGGGAAAAGTCAAACAGAATGTTTCTTAATAAAGTTATTTAAAAATCTACAGTGTACATCCTTTCATCTGAATTTTTGACACAGGGTAGCCCGAACCCTGCCCATCGAGACTTAGAGAAATAGATTGGGCTGCGTGATGAACTGACCGCAAATGAGTACTGGTTAACTGGTTAGAAGGTCTATTAGCCTGCCGAGGCAAAGTGGTGCGAGTTAAACCATCTATGCATTATAAACCCTGTTGGTTTCATTGTGCACCAGGGATTGAGATGTCATTTCATCTCAATGTCCGGTAAAAGTCCCATAAAATTAGAGGCAACACTGTTTGACATTCCACCTGCACTTCTTGGGCCTCTTGCTGGATCGTGAATCAAATGTGTTAAGAAGAAATAACAACATTCCCCCTCCACTCTTACCTGCTGCAAGGATTGCAGGCCTTGCGAAACTGTATTTCAGATGGACACCCAAGTGACGAAATATACACACCTAGCTTCGGCTCACCCAACCACCCCCAGTGTAGATCCTGATCAGATGGCTTCAGAAGCCATCTGATCAGGATCTACACTGTTTGCAAATTAAGGTAGGGGTTGTCGTGAACAGCAGGATAAGGGTTATTGAGACTACATGTTTTACCTGTGCTAAATATAATATTATTACCCTTTAAATATTCAGACACCTGGAATCATTACCATACTTGTTCTAAAATATGAACAAATTCAATTTACTACCCAATGTTCAGAATGAGAATCAGACTGCAAGGTTGTGTTCAGTGTTCTGTTCAAAAATAGCGAGATGAGTGGCAAACAGTATAGTGTGTTCAGTCCAGGTTGCGCCCTTTCAGCGCCCGCTTTTTACGTGAGTGACACAATAGAGAGCATTCTATGGGCCCTTAGGGCATGATAATAATATATATCTAGATTTTTATTGCGATTTTCATGTCTGGTGGGTATTATTGCATTCATCACAAACCATATGTTGCACAATCAAAATGACTCAGGAAAACTATTTAACCAGGAATAATTTTGATTTTTAATCCCTATGGATATGGCCATGTTTCTTTCGGTATACTTGATTCGTGTACGCCGAACGGCTTATGCTAAATACTGGACCGAAATACCGCAAAATAGTGAAGCACACGCTATTTATTCTAGAGCTCTTGTCTTCCAGAAATGAATTGAATTACATTTTATTCATAAAAAAAAAAAATTGCATAAACCCTTGTCCTGCTGAGCCCCGATATGCCTTATCTTTGAAACAATGTAGATCCAGATCAGATGGCTTCTGAAGAAGCCATCTGATCAGGATCTTCATTGTTTGCCATCCAGTTTATGAATTTGTTGCAATAATTTGCATCAAGTAATCTGATTGGCTAATAATCAGTGGTGGGCGTGACATATTTAAATATTCAGCAGGACAAGGGTTAATTAATATGCTTATAGTACTGGTTTCCTCTGCAGAATTAACAGGTAATAACTCAATATTAGAAGAGGGGTAGTAGTCTATGCAATAAGTATCTTCTTATACTTACCGGTATGCAATAAGTATCTTTATCATATGACGTCGCGTCTGAGAGTGTAATAACGTCATGTATTATTTTCGATAATCCACTAGTGGATTAAATATGCAAATTAGCTATATACGTCCCGTAACATTACATGTACGACGTCTTTAGTGACATCGCGTTTACTAACGGCGGAATATTGACATTTTTGTAAACAATCGTGAATAAAATGCGTTTTAAATGTCATATGATAAATAGAATCTTGCATTCGTGCTCATGTATTATTGAATTTATTAAACTCGTTGAGGAAAAGGCATAAAATGCTCGGCAAGCCTCGCATTTTATCCCTTTTCCTCAACTCGTTTAATAAATTCAATAATACATGAGCACTCATGTAAGATCCTCTATGTGATGTCTAACTTGTTTTGTTTCCAGTTTCAACATGCAGCCAAAACCTTAAGATGAATATGGCAAATTTATAATTATAGTATGTATTAATTTCCAAATGGCCCCTTTTACCAAGGCCTGTGGCCTAGAGGGCCCTCAAACCCCAGATCCTAGATTGAACACTGCTGTAGACCCTGATTAGATGCTGCATTCTGCATTGCCTTATATGGTTTTACTCTGTTTGCTGAGTACATTATGGTAAATACGGTTGACTAGACTCGTTCTATATGCTCGTTTAAAAATGCTCATATTATGTTCTGCCCTTTGGCACCAATCTGTCCAACCATCTGTCTATCCATCCACTCCCATTGATCCATCCATCCATCCATCTGTAAACTTCCTTTCCAGATAAATCCTCCAACATTTTTCATCTGATCAAGCTAAAACTTAAAATATAGTTAGACTGTGATGTGGAGCAGCGCATATTGTTTCAAGAATACAATCCAACAAATATTAATAGAGTTAGGCCCCTTTGGAAAATTTCTGTAAATCTTTTGTTTTCTGGACAACATTTTCCATCTGATAAAGCTAGAAACAATGATGTGGAGCAGTGCATATTATTTTGAGGTTATGGTCCACCAAATATTAACAGAGTAATGCCCTTTGAAAATTTCTGTAAACATTTCACTTCCGGATAACTCCAGCTGCAATTAACATTGGATCAAGCTGAAATTTGATACATAGTTCGACCATGATGTGGAGCAGTGCATATTGCTCTGAAGTAGACGTTCACAAAATATTTATAGACTTTTGTACCTTTGAAAATTTCTGTAAACATCTTGCTTCTGGTTAAACTCTTTCTCCAGACGTCGGATGAGTCTTTAAAAATCGAGGTCCCGTCTCCTCATGACCTTAGCTGTTGGTGGGACGTATAACTCAAACCCTCACTCCTCTCAGGCTAAACTCCTACAATTTAGATCCCACAATTTAATTAGATCATGATGTGGAGTTGCAAGGTTACGGTCCACAAAATATTAAGAGTAACGCCCCTTTGAAAATTTCTGTAAACATTTCGTTTCTGACTGACTCCTTACAGTTCATATTTGATCAAGCTGAAACTTGATATATACTGTTCTGCCCTGATGTTGAGCAGGACATATTGTTTGTGCATACAGTCCATCAAATATTTATATAGTAATGCCCCTTTTCTGTAAACATTTCATTTTCATTTACATTTTACACCCTATCAAGCTGAAACTTGATATAAAATTAGACCATGATGTGGAGCAGCACATAATATTTCGATATTGCAGTCCACCAAATATTAGTTATACCCCTTTGAAAATTTCTGTTAAATTTTTGTTACCAGTGTGGCCAAGTCCTTCTGTAATTAATATTTGATCAAGCTACAACTTGACATACAGGTAGATCATGATGTGGAGCAGTGCATAATATTTCAAGGTTACAGATCACCATATATTAGCAGAATTATCTCCCTTTGAAAATTTCTGTTATTGTTTTGTTTGCAACTCCTATAGTATACATCAGCCAAGCTGAGACTTTATAAATAGTGACACAATGATGCAGAGCAGTGCTTATTATGTCTAGGTTACAGTCCACCAAATATTAGCAGAGTTTTGCCCATTTTAAAATTGATGTAAACTTTTCATTTCAGGCTAACCTCTCCTACAGTTTCCATCCCATCCAGCTGAAACTTGATTAGACCATGATGTGAAACAGTGAATATTGTTTCAATTCACCAAGTATTAATTAACTGAGTTATGCTCCTTTGAAAACTTATGTTAACCCTTGTCCTGCTAATCCCGGATATGCCTTATCTTTGAAACAATGTAGATCCAGATCAGATGGCTTCTGACGAAGCCATCTGATCAGGATCTACATTGTTTGCCATTCAGATTGTAAATTTGTTGCAATAATTTGCATCAAGTAATCTGATTGGTTGATAATCGGTAGTGGGTGTGGCATGTATAAATATTCAGCAGGACAAGGGTAAACTCTTTATTTCCAGCTTACTCCTCCTACAATTTACATCTGATCGAGCTGAAACTTCTTGATTTACAGTTACACATTTTGTTTGGAGAATGTCAGCAGTAATGGCCCTTGCTAACTCTTCCTTTAGGCATCAGGGGACAGTTTCGCATTTGAGGGTGGACGTTTTTCAAAATATTATAGTAGGAGGGTCAATAATGGCATGATTGCTCATAGAAATTGTGATATGTGGATATTTTTTGCCAATGTGGGCTTATTTGCTGAGTATCTGTACTTTTATGAAATGGAATACGAAACTAACACCCCGGCTGTCTGGATGCTGTGCAAGTTCAAGGTGCAGCGGCACATCTGAATTCACGAAGGTAGCTTTGGCACTAAAAAGTGGCTGATTTTCAAAGAGGATTCCTGAAAAAGTTTACTGGTTATGGTATACTTTTCTGTCTATTTCTTTGCATGTGACTGAGTGTACATGACATTTCAACAGGTGCCAAGTACTGGTGTTTTGGGAGTAAATTCACAGGATCTGTCAAAGTGAGGTGGAGTCATGATTTTTTGTATGTAAAAATTAGTGGGTGGGGTAAGTGAAATGCTGCTGCTGTCAGCCTATGCAAACAGAGAAGTGTTTCTTTGGTATTCTGTTTTGATTTCATGCATGTGTGGAGCAATTTGAAACCAAAACAGAAGTTATCGCTTTCTCCAGTAGTTGTCGATAACGATTCAAAAACTTGGTGTGGTGCGGACAAAAAAGTGCTGCGATTACCGTAATTCCCTGTGTATACCACGCACTCATCTATAACACGCACCTCAATTCTGAGTCCAAGATATGTGAAAAAAAAATATATTCCAGTCTAAAACACGCACATGCTTTTCCCCAGTATCACAGAATGCTTTTCTCAGACGTCATTTTGATTGAAAAAGAAAGTACACGAATTTTGATTGGCTACTATCAAAATAGCCTGACTGGATATAGAATAGAATAGTGGTTAGTTTCTCTCTTGCAGCATAGGCAGTTCTCCGTTTACCCATAACGGTGGTGTGTGACAAGGTGACATTTTAAGGGTGCGGTTATTCATTTGTTATGAAAGATGACAATGCGTTTTCCCAGTTTTCTTTCACAAGGAAAGATAGAAACAGGTTTCTTTCCAAAGGTAAAATTGTGACAACATGCCTCCAAGGCAGGTGCTTCATAGCGTTATTGACAGAAATTTCTACAGGTAGATTGAGTATTTGAGTATTTTGACACCTCTGGTTATTCACACGTTCTCTATGCTAATCCCATAATTAACACCTTCTCAGCGTGAGTCAAACATCTCACTCAATTAAAGAAGCCCATTTTGCATTTACTGTTAATAAAACGGTGATTCATGCCTGACTTCAAGGAACCCGATTTCCTGTGGAATTTGAAACTTTGTTGACATGCATTAACTATCATAATTAATCAGAGTTCCCACTCACGCAAAATCTTACGTGAATCACACAAAGAAAATAAAAATCACGTACGATTTTTTTCCGTCGGGCGAGATTCCGCGCGTCCGAAATTGACTGGGGCGAACCGGCCGATTTTTTTTTTCGAGCGTCCGAAATTGACGGGCGAATCGGCCGATTCGCTGGAATAGATTTGGGACAAGCCGCAGACTTGAATCCGTCGCATAGTAGAGCTTCCGCGCATCCGAAATTGACTGGGGCGAACCGGCCGATTTTTTTCGAGCGTCCGAAATTGACGGGGGCGAATCGGCCGATTCGCTGAAATAGATCTTTGACAACCCGCAGACTTGAATCCGGCGCATAGAACTTCCGCGCATCCGAAACTGACTTGGGCGAATCGGCACGCAATCGGTAAATGACGTCATCGGACCCCAGCAACCCCACACGTGTCTATTGTTTTATCTTAATGGGGCGTATCTCTTTCATAAAAAATTGTTTGGAAACGGTAAAAAAATTCTCGATAGCAAAACGGTAGTGGAAAACAGCGCTTTCTGTAAGCTCCGTGTCAATAACTAACACCAGCATACAGATGTGTTAACACAATTTAAAGCGTTCAACTTTTCTCGCCAAGCGTCTGCTATTTGGCGCCAAAACATAATCATTCACGAGATAGTAGAATAGTCGTAGCAACTCGTCTTAGGAGCAATTAAATAATTGTCACATTGATTGCGGATTAAATTTTATGATCGGGGAATAAACGCAAATTAGAGACATAACTTGACCATATTTTCACACCTTATCGACATGCACCGCAGGGTGGCAATTATATGACAGGGATTAACAATAGTGTCATAATTGAACTGTTATAAATCATCAAACAGAGTAAATCCAAATCAGATGTCTGCGGCGTCTTTCTGAGGTGTCTGATCTGGGACTGCACTGTTTGCCGATGTCCCAAAAAGGGATGAAAGGTTGATGTCTGAGATAGGAATATTGATTGCATTTTTAATGGTATGACTGATTCAATGAATTAATATGTCAAACGAACTTTATGAGGGTCTCAAAGTGTCACATTGTATTTGTAATGGGTTTTCGTGACCTGCCGACTTTTCGAGAAAAACAATGTCATTTTTCTATGCCATTGTATTACACGCAGGGGATTTTTTTTACCGTTTTCTGGGTGAAAAAAGTGCGTGGTATACACAGGGAATTACGGTAACTGTCCCCTGATGCCTTAAGGGAAAACGCCAAAAATTCAAGTCATCTTTTGGGGTCTTATTCACTGCAATTTGAAAAGCTTATTATTTGTCGAATGAGTACCCGCAATGTTTTTGTGCATCGCGCAGTCCATATTTACGCAGGAAATGATACGCTATAGGTACCGTATGATTGTCCGATTTAAAGCCGACAAACAGTTTTCTTACACCAGACTGCAGCCTGTGCCCTTAAACATTTAATTCACATACTGGGGTTGGAAACATTGTTTTTTTTCAAGGATTTGAATATTTTTACATCTAAATATGGCCTTAAAGAGTATAATTTAAGCTAGTTTGGCCTTGTTTTTGGTCATTTTTCCCAATTTTGAATGAATTTTCCATTGGGGAAATGGGCAAAATTTTACTGAAGTCAAAAATTTGGCTCTAGTCCACACCACAGTGGCACAGGCATTCTATCAAGCATTAAAATCTACCAGAAAAAGCAATTAACAGCATTCCAAGACAGTTCAACAGGAATATTTTAAACAAAAACAGTTGTCGAGCTTGGCAAGGGCGCACATATGATATCGGTTTTGGTGAAAAGCTTGTATGGCATCGCAATGTGTGTGCTTGTCTGAAATTACACGCATTGATTTTGCACGAGACCATTTAAATATTTATCACAGGAGTACTTGATATGATATTTTGCCCATTATTGCCCTAACCATCTGTGTGTAAATGTTATGACCTGTCTCATGAGCCACATTCTGTGAAAAAATAATAGGTAATTCAGTAAAAATGATGGACAGTGCCATGACCACTATAGATGCAAAGGTTGCCTCATAAACAGATCTCAAATTTGTGCTGTGCAAATGTCCCAAAAGCCTATCCAGGTCCTTAATATTAACAACAATGTCCTTTTCAGCACTGTAAGACCTTCTGTGTGTCCAAGAATGTACTTTGGACACATTATTCTGATAGGATTCTTTCTCTTTTCCAGTCTGTAGCTAGTAATCTCAGAATACTCACCAGGTCTAGCTGCTAGTTGCTGATGACAGCACATGTGCAAGTTAAGAAGTTCTTCTTATCCAAGTAAGTGTAGTTTCTTGCAGCCAGAAAGTGTTTTCTTGTGCTGACTCCATTTTATATAGTGGAGAATGACAAGGCTAGTGCAATGTTACACTCCTCCCTGATTCTTTTATTGAGATTTTTTAGTCTGGGGCTCAGTTCTTACCTTGTAGTATGCCCCAGACTCAGAAAATAGTGCTTTGACTGTAACAAAAACACAGAAGAACCTTTCTCAAACACATTCAGAAATGAAATACCCTTTTTTGCAGTTTCTGGTATGCATAGTTGCTGTTTTGTCATAACCTGTAGACTCTGTTTTGGTCGAAATTCAGCTTCAGTAGAAACCTTATGATTTTGATTGTTTAAGAGCCTGTCAGTATCTTTATCTAATCCAGTTATCTGATAAGAAATGACACAACTGACTTAATTGGTTTGTTCTCTCCCTTTTTCTTACCTGTAGAGGGTGTCCACTTTAGACTCTGATCAGTAGCAAAGGGGAGATAATGAATATCTCAAAGGCCCAGTCATTTTAGGAAAATTTGGGGATTGGGGGTGGGTTCTTAAGTTTATGGCCCATGTCCACCAATTCAGTCATTTAGGGCCAGTACTATCAATTACATGTTTTACATCAAACATCACTGTTTACATCCCTATTCACCACATTGCTGTGTATTATCAAATGACATCTCCAGAAAGCATCGTCCATCATGGACCTAGTGCGCAATTCTCCGAATTGAATTTGGCCGCTCTTCAGTATTAATGAAATTCCAAAAGGGCTATGAAAGCAACAACATGTATTTTAGTCAACACTTTTTCATTTGTTTTTATTACAAATAAGCCAAATTACAATGTGGGATCACCAATGGCTGAAAATCAAAGAAAACTTCCAAACTTAAGGCATCAGGGGACAGTTTCGCATTTGAGGGTGGACGTTTTTCAAAATATTATAGTAGGAGGGTCAATAATGGCATGATTGCTCATAGAAATTGTGATATGTGGATATTTTTTGCCAATGTGGGCTTATTTGCTGAGTATCTGTACTTTTATGAAAGTTCAAGGTGCAGCGCCACATCTGAATTCACGAAGGTAGCTTTGGCACTAAAAAGTGGCTGATTTTCAAAGAGGATTCCTGAAAAAGTTTACTGGTTATGGTATACTTTTCTGTCTATTTCTTTGCATGTGACTGAGTGTACATGACATTTCAACAGGTGCCAAGTACTGGTGTTTTGGGAGTAAATTCACAGGATCTGTCAAAGTGAGGTGGAGTCATGATTTTTTGTATGTAAAAATTAGTGGGTGGGGTAAGTGAAATGCTGCTGCTGTCAGCCTATGCAAACAGAGAAGTGTTTCTTTGGTATTCTGTTTTGAATTCATGCATGTGTGGAGCAATTTGAAACCAAAACAGAAGTTATCGCTTTCTCCAGGAGTTGTCGATAACGATTCAAAAACTTGGTGTGGTGCGGACAAAAAAGTGCTGCGATTAACTGTCCCCTGATGCCTTTAGTTTACATTTGTAAAAAGTTACACCATGTTGTGGAGCAGTACATGCCGTTTTGAGGTTACAGTCCACCAAATATTATCAGTTATTCTTCTGTGACTTTTCATTTTCAGCTAATTCCTCCTGTAGTTTACATTTCATCAAGCTGAAAGGTGATTTATAGTTGATAGAGCATGATATGAAGCAGGGCATTTTGTTTGGTGGTTACAGTCCACCAATTATTATTTTGGGCTATCTACTATTTGTCAGTATTAAGGTATATACAAATGTCAACCTGACACGTGAGCTAAAATTTACAGTAGTTCAGAATGTCGACAAGTTTCTAGAAAAGCAGCCCATAATGTTCCAAATTATATGAAAAATCATAAAATATGCTTAATAAAAAGTGTATTTTTGTTGTTAGAAGAAAAAAATAATAAATTACTTTATTAGAAAATTACCTTTCAAAATGGTCAATTTTTGAACATCGGTTTCTCCATTGTCCTTCCTCGGAAACATTCAGTTTTTACATCAACCTTAAGTATATTCCATGTCCTAGCAAGGACGAGAAGTAGTTTTTCAAAAAACTGCCATAATAACATTATATCCATTCTTTTAAACACCCACCGAACGGTTATTTTGACAGCCATTACTGTATACATGGTCGGTAAATTCTCCAGGGTAAAACAGGGGTATAAACATGCTAATCGTGGGTAAAAAATATCCTGCACAACGGATTTTATCCTAAATATTTTTTTGCCCAGATCATGCTTTCTTTTATTCTTCAATTAATTTGGTAAATATCATTATGCATTAAATAGATACAAGAGGGGAAAATTGTTTGACTTGTCCAAAAGCCATAATAACGATTTGACAGAATTTTTATTATCGCTACGCTAATTTACCCCAGTGCTAAATTTAATCCGTGCGTCATACTGTGTACATGGATGACAATGTATAGTGAACTCTACACTTTGATAGGGGTTCTGTCGGCATGGATATTATGTTATAATGCCAGTTTTAGGAAAAATAAAGTCTCGTCGTTGCTAGTACACACACTAAAGTGTATTTTGGTGTAAAAATGGCATGTTTCTAATGAAGGACAGTGGAGAAACAGACGTTCAAAAATGGACCATTTTGAAATGCAATTTTCTTACAAAGTGATTTTTTTTTTTCTTCCAACAACAAAAATACATTTTTAATATGCATGTTTTATATTTATTCATTTAATTTGGAACATTATGGGTTGTTTTTCTAGAAATATGTCAACATGCTAAACACCCATGAATTTTAGCCCACATGCCAGGAAGACATTTTCATAGTCCTTAACCCTTGTCCCGCTGAATATTCATATATGCCACACCCACTACTGATTATCAACCAATCAGATTACTTGATGCAAATTATTGCAACAAATTCACAATGTGAATGGCAAACAATGTAGATCCTGATCAGATGGCTTCATCAGAAGCCATCTGATCTGGATTTTCATTGTTTGGAAAATAAGGCGTATCTCTGCAGGACAAGGGTTAATGTGTTACAGCAAATTACTTTCCATGGGTGTATAATGCCTTGCTTGCAGAGCTCTTGTTACCTTGTCAAGTACAATAAATAAAAAATTGGAAGCATTTGATTGCATGACAGTTGCATCTATTTTGTCTCATCTTCCGGAGTCAAATTTCCATTTGTTTTACAAACGTCTCCCTGTCTGAAGTACTGGGAAAGACTGGCTAAGCAAACAGTGTAGACCTAGATCAGATGAGAAGTCTGATCAGAGTCTACAAGGTTTGCAATTCTGTCTGCACTTTTTGGACTTCTTGCTGGACTGTTAAACAAATTTGTTAAAATTTTAGAAGAATTACAGCAGGTCTTCAAGATGTCCGAATTTTTAGGATTTTTAGGGTAATGACAGCGAACAGGCAAATGTCTGAAAGCATATTATGTTTCAGCCATATGCAGCCAAGTTTTCCTATAGCACTTTTACAATCCGTGATTTACTCCTGAACAAATTTTACACTTATGTAAAACAAGAATTCAGCCGAAGGCTATTTTGCGCCTGTTGGGGATTCTTACATTAGGGTGAAAGTTAGGGTGATCGCAAATGTTGACAGCTTGACGAACGGACGAATGGGCGGAAATCAACTCCTATGTCGCCCCATGCTTAATGCAGGCGCATAACATAATTGCAAATACACATGTACCGTAAAATCTCTAATAGACGCCCGGGCGTTTATTAGAATCATT
This sequence comes from Lucinisca nassula, assembly GCA_963580285.1. NCBI lineage: Eukaryota > Metazoa > Mollusca > Bivalvia > Lucinida > Lucinidae > Lucinisca > Lucinisca nassula. Next base: position 24,894,020 of record OY757021.1, read on the forward strand.
ACCTTTCCTGAAGAGGGGGGGTGGGCGTTTATTAGAGGCTACAGAAACCTGCAATTTGCATAGGATGGTCCAGAATACTCACTTTCTTCCTTATGGCTGCCATCTTGTTTCTCAGAAAAAGACTGGTGATACAATAGCCTTGTCTTAGAATAGAATAGTAGTTACCTCCCCTTCCTTCACTAAAGCGAATGCCATTAACGTTTTTCTCATTTCATGTCAAACATGGCAAAATGCGTAAAACCTGAAGTCATTTTGTTTGACTCATTTAATTTCCAACCCTGTCACAATGTCACAAAACAGTTCCTATCAATCAACATCAGAGTAAAGTGGGCGTTTATTGGAGGCTGGTATTTTTCTGAGAATTGCCAAAAAAATCGCCATTTTTAACATCCAAATCAGGGGGTGGGCGTTTATTAGAGCATGGGCTTCTAATAGAGATTTTACGGTATATATATTTGCTTATAAAGCACTTGTCAATGAGGATTTTTATGTTGCTGATTTGCAAGATATCCAGGTAACGATTCCTAGAAAATTGCCAACCTATTCTTTTCATTGTTGGGTCCGGTTACCTGTAGAATCTAGACTGAAATCGTGAGTTGGGTTTGGCCATTCTATGGTGTCTGATCAGGATCTACACTGTTTACTTACAGTACAGAAATTTAAGGGTAAACCAAAACAGTCCAAGTCCCCTGTCACCCTAAGCTCAGAGACAGTCTATCAATGCCATCACGTGAACAAGGCCGTGAAATGAAAACCCCCGTAAACCCCACTTTATTTAGAGAAAACTGGGGTTTACGGGGGTAAACGTTATTTTTCTTATTACTACTCCAAGACATAGGTTGAACCGCCTCAATGAGGCGGTTCTAACGATCACCTTCAACCTATGTTTGCGTTATAAATAAGAATAATATTACAGATTTTCATCAGAAAATTGGCAGTTTTGGAGATATGAAAGAATGCTCTATGTAGCAGGGATGTGTTATGGTAATGCTTTGATTTTTTCCAGCAAGGATGTGCTGTGGAGGTCAGTAGCTTCTTGATTTAGCTGACATAGTACTTTATTTGATATTGATTCTTCTACATCTATTCTTGTTCAGCAGGAATAAAGTCCTCTGGCATCATCAAACATTTCCAAACACAAATAGATCAATATACAGCCTCTTAACCCTTTTTTTTACCAAATGGAATCTTCCTCCTTATATATAGCATGAGTCCATTTCAAAATTTAGGGGTGTCAGGTTGTGTTTTTCTTCAAACTTTATTTGCAAAATGACTGAATTTTAAGCAAACAGCAGAGGCCTTGATCAGATGCCGAGTTCTGCAGCGTCTGATCTCGGCCTGGACTGTTTGCATGTGTACCCGTTTTTTGGTTTTGGGTACAAAACGGGTTAAGTTAGCCACGCCTATCTGATTATCCTTAATAAATTAATGTATACATTCAATTTACAAACTGCATGACAAACAGTGTAGAGCCTGATCCAGTGGCCTCTTCAGAAGCCATTTCATCTGATCTGGATCTACCCTGTTTGCAAAGGAAGGGGTTGTCATGTTAAGTGGGATAAGGGTTAGAGTAGATCCAGATTGATTCATCGCATAATGAGTCATCTCATCAGGATCTTTACTGTTTGCCATCCTGTTAATGATTTTGTCTAAGGAAACAAAAGCACCCGCCCATAGGGGCTTGAAGAAATATATGCGCTGCATGTTGCTTCCACGCAGAGCTAAATCCGGCCCACACATTAGTACTGGTAAACCGCTTGGAGGATCTAAGCCTGTCCAGGAACTGCGGTGCAGGGCAGACCGTCCATGCTAATAAACCCTATTGGTTTCATTGGGCGACAGGGCTTGAGATGTCATTTCATCTCAATGTCGGGTAAAAGTCCCACAGAATTGGAAGCAACGTCTCCAAAATGACCTTTACAGTGTTGACGGGGACGTTAAACCTCAAATCAAACAAACAAAGGAAACAATGTATCCGCACTGACAGCACTGATGGGTCAGTTTTCTCTGAGTTTAAGCAGGCTTTTCGTTTAACCCTTAAATTGCTGTACTGTAAGCAAACAGTGTAGACCCTGATCATCTGGGTCTACACTGTTTGCCAAACCCAACACATGATTCCAACAGATTCTATAGATAACCCTCTTAAACAAATCTCTGACATCACACCGATAAGAATAGTGAAGTTATTTTTATAAATGCATGTAATCATTACCTGGATTTCCTACAAATCTGTAATAGTCACATGGACATCAGCTCTGAAAAGCTTCTGTGCTTAGAAACAAAACTGGAAGAGTCCACTTTATCAGGGGTGAGAGGGTCAACTTATGTGTGAAAGGGCAGTGACCATGAGCAACATAAAAGCAGAAAGTTGAATAACTAGTACACAGTTACATTTGTTAAATCTGAACCCTTAACCCTTATCCTGCTGTTCACGGCAACCCTATCTTTGAAAACAGTGTAGATCCAGATCAGATGGCTTCTGAAGAAGCCATCTGATCATGATCTTCACTGTTTCACATTAAGTTTATGAGTTTGTAGGAATAAATTACATCAATTAATCTGATTGGTTCAAAGTCAGAAATGGGTGTGGCTAAACTGAATATTCAGCAGGATAAGGGTTAATTAGTGATACAATTAATTGATTCAGATCAGGAAGAAAAGCCACTACTACAGCAGAACATTTTACTCAGGTTGGTTGAGTGTAGTGAAGGTGCAGAACATTTCACACAGGTTTGTTTGTTTGTTTGTTTGTTTTGGAGTTTAACAGCCCAGTCAACACTATTTAGGTCATTTTTGAGCCGGTCAGTTTACCTATCCACACTTTTCCTGGGCGGGAATTTACATAAGCGGTTAACCAGGACAGTATACATTCTTTTGCCAGAACCTGACAACTGCCCTTCTTGAATCAGCGGAAGGTAGAGACTGACCATAGAAAAGGTTTCATGATTAATCTCCACGAAAGAATGTTGCCAACCCTGGCAGGTATCGAACCCGCATCCTCCTACCGAGGCCGACGCTCACTCTGATTGGTAGGTGTAGTGAAGGTTCAGAACATTTCACCCAGGTTGGTTGGGTATAGTGAAAGTCCAGAACATTTTACTCAGGCTGGTGAAGGTACAGAACATTTCACTCGGGTTGGTTGGGTGAAGTGAAGGTGCAGGACATTTCACTTGGGTTGGTTGGGTGTGGTGAAGGTGCAGAACATTTCACTCAGGTTGGCTGGGTGTAGTGAAGGTGCAGAACATTTCACTCGGGTTGGTTGGGTGTAGTGAAGGTGTAGAACATTTCACTCGGGTTGGTTGGGTGTAGTGAAGGTGCAGGACATTTCACTTGGGTTGGTTGGGTGTGGTGAAGGTGCAGAACATTTCACTCAGGTTGGTTGGGTGTAGTGAAGGTGCAGAACATTTCACTGAGGTTGGTTGGGTGTGCAGAAGGTGCAAAACATTTCACTCGGGTTGGTTGGGTGTAGTGAAGGTGCAAGACATTTCACTCAGGTTGGTTGGGTGTAGTGAAGGTGCAGAACATTTCACTCAGATTGGCTGGGTGTAGTGTATGAAGGTGCAGAACTTTTGACTCAGGTTGGTTGGGTGTGGTGAAGATGCAGAACATTTCTCACAGGCTGAACATTTCATTTGTGTTGGTTGGGTGTGATGAAGGTGCAGAACATTTCATTCGGGTTGGTTGGGTGTAGTGAAGGTGCAGAACATTTCACTCAGATTGGCTGGGTGTAGTGAAGGTACAGAACATTTCTCACAGGCTGGTTGGTTTAGTGAAGGTGCAGAACATCTAACTCAGGTTGGCTGGGTTTAGTGAAGGTGCAGGACATTTCACTCGGGTTGGTTGAGTGTAGTGGAGGTGCAGAACATTTCTCACTCAGGTTGGCTGGGTTTAGTGAAGGTGCAGAACATCTAACTCAGGTTGATTGGGTGTGGTGAAGGTGCAGAACATTTCTCACAGGCTGGCTGGGTGTAGTGAAGGTGCAGAACATTTCACTCTGGTTGGCTGGGTTTAGTGAAGGTGCAGGACATTTCACTCGGGTTGGTTGAGTGTAGTGGAGGTGCAGAACATTTCTCACTCAGGTTGGCTGGGTTTAGTGAAGGTGCAGAACATCTAACTCAGGTTGGCTGAGTGTGGTGAAGGTGCAGAACATTTCTCACAGGCTGGCTGGGTTTAGTGAAGATGCAGAACATCTAACTCAAGTTGGCTGAGTGTGGTGAAGGTGCAGAACATTTCTCACAGGTTGGCTGGGTGTAGTGAAGGTGCAGAACATTTCACTCAGGTTGGCTGGGTGTGGTGAAGGTGCAGAACATTTCACTCAGGTTGGTTGGGTGTAGTGAAGGTGCAGGATATTTCATTCGGGTTGGTTGGGTGTAGTGAAGGTGCAGAACACTTCACTCAGGTTGGTTGGGTGTGTTGAAGGTGCAGAACATTTCATTCAGGTTGGCTGGGTGTGGTGAAGATGCAGAACATTTCACTCGGGTTGGTTGGGTGTGGTGAAAGTGCAGAATATTTCACTCAGGTTTGTTCGGTGTGGTGAGGGTGCAGAACATTTCTCACAGGCTGTTCGGGTGTAGTGAAGGTGCAGAACATCTAACTCAGGTTGGTTGGGTGTAGTGACGGTGCATGACATTTCACTTGGGTTGGTTGGGTGTAGTGAAGGTGCAGAACATTTCACTCAGGTTGGCTGGGTGTAGTGAAGGTGCAGAACATTTCACTCAGGTTGGTTGGGTGTAGTGAAGGTGCAGAACATTTCACTCAGGTTGGCTGGGTGTAGTGAAGGTGCAGAACATTTCACTCAGGCTGGTCAGGTGTTATAAAAGTGCAGAATATTTCACTCAGGTTGGTTGGGGGTAGTGAAGGTGCAGAACATTTCACTCAGGCTGGTCAGGTGTTACAAAAGTGCAGAATATTTCACTCAGGTTGGTTGGGTGCACTGAAGGTGCAGAACATTTCACTCAGGCTGGTTGGGTGTGGTGAAGGTGCAGAACATTTCACTCAGGCTGGTTGGGTGTGGTGAAGGTGCAGAACATTTCACTCAGGCTGGTCAAGTGTTATAAAAGTGCAGAATATTTCACTTGGGTTGGTTGGGTGTAGTGAAAGTGCAGAATATTTCACTCAGGTTGGTTGGGTGTAGTGAAGGTACAGAACATTTCACTTGAAGGTGCATAACATTTCATGCAGACTGGTTGGGTGTGGTGAAGGAACCATATGATAAGTGTGCAACCTCTGAAGGGGTTCTCCATGAGAGATTGCTGTTTGAATATGTTTAAACACTTACAATACCAATCACAACAGTCGATATATACTGGTTATCACCTTGTTAGTTGCAAGTAGTATGGACCAAGATCAGACTGCTCCTCTAGGAGCAGTCTGATCAGACTGCTCCTCTAGGCCCAGTCTGATCTGTGTCCCCACTGTTTGCCACTATGAAAAATGTGTTTGATAGGTTTGCAAGAAGATGCAGCAGATGGCATAAACAGACAACATTTTGAGATGTGTTTTTTTAGCTCACCTGTCATGTAGTGACGATGTGAGCTTTTGTGATTGCATTTTGTCTGTCATCTGACAGTGCGTGCGTGCATCCGTATGTGCGTGCATCCGTGCGTCTGTAAACAATTTCTTCAAATGACATCTCCTAAACTACTGATCGGATTTTGACCAAACTTCACAGGAATGAACCTTAGGTGGTCCCCTTTCAAAGTTATTCAAATGGTTCCGTTCCATTGCACATCTTGGTCACAGGAGCCAAAAATAGATTTTTTTTTACTGAAAACTTAAAAAATCTTCTTCTCTGAAACCACATGGCCCAGGTCTTTGATATTAGGTATGAAGCTTCATCCAGTGGACCTCTACCAAGATTCTTCAAAATAATAGCCCTTGGGCCAAAAATGCCTGGTTTACACAGAGTTATATTGGGAAAACCTTTGGCTGAATCCAGAATGCTCAGGTCTTTGATATTTGTTATGAAGCTTTGTCTAGTGGACCTCGACCAACATTTTTCAAATTATAGCCCCGGGGCCAAAAATGGCTATGCCCCGGGCCCCACTGGTTTTACATAGACTTATATATTAGGAAAATATTTAAAAATCTTCTTGCCTGAAACCAGAAGGCTCAGGTCTTTGGTATGAAGCTTCATCTTGTGGACCTCTAACAAGATTGTTCAAATTATAGCCCTGGGGCCAAAAATGGGCCCACCCTCGTGCCCACTGGTTGTTGTGGATACCCCACAATATTATTATTAAACCAGTATGAAAACTTCTAACATTATAGTCTTTAAGTATATTTTTAGATTTAATGGAATTTTCCAGTTATTTCTATTAATAATTTGACGTTAATTGACGTCAACGTTATATGACGTTGACGACATGGGTTATATGACGTCGGTTACGGTAGACAGAAACCATAAAAAGTTAAAGAAGACATTAAGACATTAAACATTTTTCAATATAGTGAACATTTACGGATCTAGGAAAGCCTAAACTACTATTTGGAGGGCTTTATCTAGTAATAATGAATCATTTGAAAACAAGACATTAGATTTGAGACAAACAGAAACATTTTAAATAATTTATGATAAACTTTTCAATGTGGCAAATAATCAATATATAGAAAAGTGGGCTTGTTTTATTGTGTTTGCCACATATTTGGTGCCGGAACCCGGGAACTACATGGGCCTTAGAGACTACAGATCTTAATTCTGACAGAAATTAACAGAAAAGTCACAAAAGATGTCTCTTCCTCACCTGAAAGGGAAAAGGACACGCTACAAGAACGCGCTCCAGCTGTATCTTACAGCAGGAAAGAATCTTCTTGCTGTTCAGACGGGGTCAATTGATCTTGAGAGTTTTATGGAGGAAATTGAGAAAAGCATTGACAATCTCAATCAACTCTCAGAGAAACTGGATACAGCATGTGCTGAATTGTCGATTAGGGCGAGCAATCTGGATAGAGATGAAGACTATGAAAAATTTATAGAAGAGGACAATATAATGATGTCAGAAGTATTTAGCTGCCTCAGTGAATTAGAAAGGCGCAGAAAATCAGTGAAGGACCTAATTGTAACAAATGAAAAACCTGCAAAGTCAGGCCTAGAAGAAAAGGTTTACCAACTTCAAACACAGCTGCAGCAGCTTATGACTGATCAACTGGAGAGACAACAAGAAGGTACAGGAATACAGGTACCGTACCATGGATCGGTTAATTTACCAAAATTAGATATTCCTTCCTTCAATGGTGACCCATTAAGGTGGTCTGAATTCTGGGACTCATTTGAAGCCACTGTTGATAAAAATCGTACCTTATCAAACATTGAGAAACTAAGCTACATGAATAGTAAGCTTACAGGAGAGGCAAAACAGGCAGTATCAGGCATACTGCTATCAAATGAGAACTATGAAGTAACTAAGATGTTACTGAAAGAAAGATTTGGAAACTTACAATCAGTTGTGAATTTACATTACACACAACTTATTAACTTGAAGCCAGCCATGAACACCACAAAGGGACTCCGTGCCTTATACGACAACTTTGAAAGACATTTCAGAAGCCTTGAAGCGATGCAACAAGACACCAACCAAGACGTATTTGTCTCGATGATGACTTCTAAAATCCCAAAGGATGCTCTCCTTCAATTACAAATTCAAAAGGGGGCAAAGGTGAAGTGGACTGTTAGTAGATTACGGGAACTCCTGAATGAATATGTAACAGCCAGAGAAGAAACTGATCAACAAGGCCATACTGAAGCTAGTAGCCCAGCCGCTACAGTAAGACAACTAAAAGGTTCAGCGGAAGCATTGGTAGTTGGTCAGAGAGCATCACCAAGACAGAACAACAACAAAATATGTAGATTTTGCAGTGGCAACCACTGGAGTGATGAGTGTAGGAGGTACCAAACAGCTGAAGAAAGAAAACAAAGAATAAGAGGCAGCTGCTATATTTGCCTGAAGCAGGGACACAAAGTTGGCGAATGTGGATTGAAAAAAGCCTGTATCCATTGTGGCCAAGTGGGTAATCACCATAGAAGCCTGTGTCAACAGAAGTTTGGAGAAGCCAGCCGAGAAGGGGCACATTTGGTAGAGGAGCTGCCTGTGGAAGAAGACCAAGGTGTAAATGAGAATGCTCTTCTATCATCTGGTGAAATGGTATTGATGCAGACGGCCACAACCGATATTTCAAATCCTGTCAATGGACAGATCCAAAATGCTAGAATGCTTTTTGATTCTGGGAGCCAAAGAACATACATCAGCGAAGCTTTAGCAAAGAAACTGAACCTGAAAAGGGGAGAGGAATCAGAAATAATGGTAACAACGTTTGGATCAGAGAAGCCGCGGAAGCAGCCAACAACCAGGACCACTATTGGTATCATGCTAAAAGGTGGCAGTATAATGAACATCAATGTAAGCATTGTGCCTAGCATTTGTGGGTCAATTCTCAGGCGTCCAGTCCAATGTAAATCTCTGCAGAACTGGGAACATTTATGGAATGAAGAGAATCTGGCGGATTCATTTCCCACTGAAAAGGAGACAACAACAATTGAACTTCTGATAGGTAACGATTACTACCTAGACTTTATTTTATCACAGAAGGTAGAAGTACAGCCAGGGCTATACATGTTAGCATCCAAACTAGGGTGGATATTGACGGGACGAACCACAGAGCCTGCTGAGGAGACCACAGAGCCCAGTTTGTTAATTATGTCATACAACTCAAATACTCAAAAGGAAACCAGCCTCTTAACACCCGATATGTGTCTTCCAACAAAACCTAATCTAGAAGAGTTTTGGAAATTAGAATCTATAGGAATCAAAGATTCTCCTCTAGATTCAGACAATGACAAAACATTGAAGATCTTCAATGAGACACTTAAATATGACAATGACAGGTATCGTGTCACATGGCCATGGAAAGAAGACAAGACTTGTCTGCCTGAAAATCGAGAACTGGCATTTGGAAGATTGAAGTCACTTGTCAACAAACTGAAAAACCATCCTGAACTCATTGACAAATATGACGAGATCATACAGAACCAGCTTAAGCTTGGCATTATTGAAAAGGTAACAAATAGTAGAAAGGATACAACAAAACATTACATTCCACATCACCCTGTTATAAATCCAGAAAAGGCAACAACAAAGATAAGAGTGGTGTATGATGCCTCGGCAAAGACTAAACGAGGCCAGAAAAGCCTAAATGAGTGTCTATATCCAGGTCCTACAATGCTACAAGACCTTACTGGTATCTTGCTAAGATTTCGCATAAACAAAATTGCAATAGTTGCCGATATAGAGAAGGCTTTCTTACAAATAGGTTTGTCAGAGGAAGCTAAAGATGTTACTAGATTTTTCTGGTTGATGGACAAAACAAACTTGACAGTTGAGAACAACGTCCAGGTATACCGCAGATTGCCATGCGAAAAATTAAACAACAGTTGACACAATAACTGTTTGTGGGGGAGTGTTGTGGATACCCCACAATATTATTATTAAACCAGTATGAAAACTTCTAACATTATAGTCTTTAAGTATATTTTTAGATTTAATGGAATTTTCCAGTTATTTCTATTAATAATTTGACGTTAATTGACGTCAACGTTATATGACGTTGACGACATGGGTTATATGACGTCGGTTACGGTAGACAGAAACCATAAAAAGTTAAAGAAGACATTAAGACATTAAACATTTTTCAATATAGTGAACATTTACGGATCTAGGAAAGCCTAAACTACTATTTGGAGGGCTTTATCTAGTAATAATGAATCATTTGAAAACAAGACATTAGATTTGAGACAAGCAGAAACATTTTAAATAATTTATGATAAACTTTTCAATGTGGCAAATAATCAATATATAGAAAAGTGGGCTTGTTTTATTGTGTTTGCCACACTGGTTTTACATTGACTTCTGCAGGGAAAACCTTTGAAAATGTTCTTGTATGAAACCAGAAGGCCAAGGTCTTTGATATTTGGTATGGAAAGTAGAAGTAAAACAAAGATCAGAAATCGATACAATTAACTTACTCCATATATCAAAGACACCAAAGGGAAGCTTCATCTAGTGGACCTCTACCAAAATCGTTCAAATTATAGCCCTGGGGCCAAAAATGGGCCCACCCCAGGACCCACTTGTTTTACATAGAACTACATTGGGAAAACCTTTGAAAATGCTCTTGTCTGAAACCAGAAGGCCAATTTGGTATGAAGCTTTGTCTTGTAGATTTCTACCAAGATTGTTCAAATTATAGCCCTGGGGACAAAAATTGCTCGGCCCTGGGGCCCACAGGTTTTATATAGACTTATATATTAAGGAAAACCTTTGAAAATCTTCTTGTCTGATATCAGAAGGCTCTAGTCTTTGATATTTAGTATGAAGCTTCACCTTTTAGACCTCCCTTAAGATTATGCAAATTATAGCCCTCGGGCTAATAATGGCCCTCCCTGGGGCCCACTTGTTACACTATGAATCAGGTGAGTGATCCAGCGCCATCATGGTCTTCTTGTCTTGGCAAGTACAAGCTCAGTTATTATTATTTTGTTGTTTTATGATAATTTTATGATGTGGCAATAGAAAAACTATTTCTTAATGGTAAGGTTAATAATAAGGTTCTAATGATGACAACATTGTTAGGATTTTGTTGCAATTGTTTTTGTCATGTTTGTATCAAACTTGGCAGTAATTGCAGTTTATATGGTCCTGGGGTGGAGAATTCGTATTTTATAATTGGGCCACACCGAGCCCAAATGGGTCTTTGAACTTGTGCTCCCATAGAAAAGTCTAACCAGCCGATGCTTACATGCATTTGGATCAGATTCTTCCCAATGCCTTATATGGATTGCCTTGACCCAAAGTTTCTTCATAAATTGACCTAAATAGTGTTGAATGGGCCATTACATTAAACTCTAATACAAACAAACAAACAAATTGAACTATCTGAGAAGGCTGCATAATCCTGCTGAAGAGGACAACCCTTGCTTCTGCAAACAGTGTAGATTCAGATCAGATGGCTTCTGAAGAAGCTATCTGATCAGGATCTACACTGTTTGTCATTCAGTTTGTGAACTGAATGAATACTTCTTGTCAAGTAATTTGATTGGTTAATAATCAGCAATGGGTGTGGCTGAAATAATTTATTCAGCAGGATGAGGGCTAAGTATACAGGTTGATTTGAATCTTTACAGAGCACACAGATTCAAAGACATCTTTTTGCTTGTCACAACCCAATTATAACCCTCACCACTGCTTGGCTTATTTTATTTTTGTACCACCTATGTTTCTAAATGTTGTCATGTAATCATTGCTGTGTAAATCTTATTTATTTGTCCCTTTACATGGTGTTTTTCAGCTGCATCCTTTCTGTTTTGTATGTTTGTTAGTTTATCTTGCTTTTCTTTCCTCCTCGTGGGAAGAGAGGGAGCCGGTGACTTTGCTGCAAAACCTGTAAATAACCTATATTTTGAGTAAGAAGAACCTATATAAAAACCTATATTTTCAAAGTGGGCCACTAGGATGCCTGTTTGCATCTTCTGATTTTTAGCTCACCTGAGCACGAAGTGCTCAAGGTGAGCTTTTGGGATCGGTCTTTGTCCGTCGTCCGTCGTCAACTTTTGCTTTAAACAACTTCTTCTCCAAAATTGCTGGACAGATTTTGATCTAATTTCACAGGAATGCTCCGTGGGTGATCCTCTACCAAAATTGCTCAAACTGTTCCGCTCGGGTGAACAAGATGGCCGCTAGAGCTAAAAATAGAGAAACCTTTAAACGACTTCTCCTGCTTAACCAGTGGATGGATTTTGAAATTATTTCACAGGAATGTTCCTTGGATGACCTTCTACTAAAATTGCTAAAACCGTTTCGCTCGGGTGAACAAAATGGCCGCCAGAGCTAAAAATAGAAAAACCTTTAAAGGACTTCTACTCCTTAACCAGTGGATGGATTTCGAAATTACTTTACAGGAATGTTCCTTGGGTGACCCTCTACCAAAATTGCTAAAATCGTTCTGCTTGGCTGAACAAGATGGCCGCCAGAGCTAAACATAGAAAAACCTTTAAACGACTTCTTCTCCTTAACTAGTGGATGGATTTTGAAATCACTTCACAGGAATGTTCCTTGGGTGTCCCTCTACCAAAATTGCTCAAACCCTTCCGCTCGGGTGAACAAAAGATGGCCACCAGAGCTAAAAATAGAATAACTTTAAACGACTTTTTCTCCTTAACCAGTGGATGGATTTTGAAATTATTGCACAAGAATGTTCCTTGGGTGACCCTCTACCAAAATTGCTCAAACCGTTCCGCTCGTGTGAACAAAATGGCCGCCAGAGCTAAAATTAGGAAAACCTTTAAATGACTTCTTCTCCTTAACCAGTGGATGGATTTTGAAATTATTTCACAGGAATGTTCCTTTAGTGAACCTCTACCAAAATTGCTCATACCATTCGCTCGGGTGAACAAAATGGCCGCCAGAGCTAAAAATAGAAAAACCTTTTAAGGACTTCTTCTCCTTAACCAGTGGATGGATTTTGAAATTACTTCACAGGAATGTTCCTTGGGTGCACCTCTTCCAAAATTACTAAAAACGTTCCGCTCGGGTGAACAAAATGGCCGCCAGAGCTAAAAATAGAAAAACCTTTAAACGACTTCTTCTCCTTAACCAGTGGATGGATTTTGAAATTATTGCACAGGAATGTTCCTTTGGTGCCCCTCTACTAAAATTGCTCAAACCGTCTCGCTCGGGTGAACAAAATGGCCGCCAGAGCTAAAAATAGAAAAACCTTTAAAGGACTTCTTCTCCTTAACCAGTGGATGGATTTCGAAATTACCGTATTCGCCCTAATTACCGCACATGCTCCTATAAGCGCACACCAAAGCTATTTTTGAAAAGGAAATGCATAAGCGCACACTTTACAGTAGCCTCCTCTCGAAGTTCTCACAGTAAATCTATAAAAACTTGCTGTTATTTCTTCAACAGTGAAGGCAATGCTTAAGTATCCTTTTCTGTCCCATTATATATCAGTATGCATCATCTCGGAAGCTATTGTTTTCGTATCAAGTGTGCGCTAATTAGGTAGATTTTTCACCACGATTTTTTCACACGATTTCGAACAAACTAAGCGCACGGTGCGGTAATTAGGGCGAATACGGTACTTTACAGGAATGTTCCTTGGGTGACCCTCTACCAAAATTGCTCAAACTGTTCCGCTCGGGTGAACAAGATGGCCGCCAGAGCTAAAAATAGAATAACTTTTAAACAACTTTTTCTCCTTAACCAGTGGATGGATTTTGAAATTATTTCACTAGAATGTTCTTTGGGTGACCCTCTACCAAAACTGCTCAAACGGTTCCGTCGGGTGAACAAAATGGCCACCAGAGCTAAAAATAGAAAAACCTTTAAGCAACTTCTTCTCCTTTACCAGTGGATGGATTTTGAAATTATTTCACAGGAATGTTCCTTTGGTGAACCTCTACCAAAATTGCTCATACCGTTTCGATAGGGTGAACAAAATGGCCACCAGAGCTAAAAATAGAAAAACCTTAAAACGACTTCTTCTCCTTAACCAGTGGATGGCTTTTGAAATTATTTCACAGGAATGTTCGTTTGGTGACCCTCTACCAAAATTGCTCATACTGACCCGCTCGGGTGAACAAAATGGCCACCAGAGCTTCTCCTGCTTAACCAGTGGATGGATTAATAGCCCTGGGGCCAAAAACGGCCCCGCCCTGGGGCCCACTGGTTTTACATAGGCTTAATATAGGGAAAACCTTTAAAAATCTTCGTCTGAAACCAGAAGGCCCAGGTCTTTGAAATTTGGTATGTAGCTTCGTCTAGTGGACCTCTACCAAGATTGTTCAAATAATAGCCCTGGTGCCAAAAACAGCCCCGCCCCATGGCCCACTGGTTTTACATAGGCTTATATATGGAAAACCTTTAAAAATCTTCTTGTCTGAAACCAGAAGGCCCAGGTCTTTGATATTTGGTATGAAGCTTCATCTAGTGGACCTCTACCAAGATTGTTCAAATTATAGCCCTTGGGCCAAAACCGGCCCCGCCCCGGAGCCCATTGGTTTTACATAGGCTTATATTTGGAAAACCTTTAAAAATCTTCTTGTCTGAAACCAGAAGGCCCAGGTCTTTGATATTTGGTGAGTAGCTTTGGCAAGTGCACCGCTACCAAGATTGTTCAAATTATAGCCCTGGGGCCAAAACGCCCCCGCGCCAGGGTCCACTGGTTTTACATAGGCTTTTATGGGGAAAACCTTTAAAAATCTTCTCATCTGAAACCAGAAGGCCCAGCTAGGTCTTTGATATTTGCTATGTAGTGTCATCTAGTGGACCACCTCTACCAAGATCGTTCAAATTATAGCCCTCTGGCCAAAAACGCCCCCCACCCCGGGGCCCTTTGGTTTTACATAGACTTATATAGCCCAGGTGCATAGGCTTATGGAATATCTTTATAAAAATCTTTTTCTCTGAAACCGCAAGGCCCAGGTCTTTGATATTTGGTGTGTAGCTTCATCTAGTGGACCTTTGCCAAGATTGTTCAAATTATAGCCTTTGTTGATGTTTGGTATGAAGCTTCACCTTTAAGACCTCCCTCAACATTATGCACATTAAAGGCCATGGGCCAATAATGGCCCTCCCTGGGGCCCACTTGTTACACTATGGATCAGGTGAGCGATCCAGGGCCATCATGGCCCTCTTGTTTACTATGTTTATTCAGGTATTTTTGCTCTTTCTCTTGGTGCTGTTGATGGACTATATGCCAGATAAAATAAACCACAATCAAATTGTAATACTCAGGTGAGCGATTCAGCTCATCATGGATCTCTTAATTTTAACCCTTATCCTGCTGTTCACGACAACCCCTATCTTTGCAAACAGTGTAGATCCAGATCAGATGGCTTCTAAAGAAGCCATCTGATCAGGATCTACACTGTTTGGCATTCAGTTTATGAATTTGTTGCAATGAATTACATCAAGTAATTGGATTGGTTGATAGGCAGAAATGGGTGTGGCTTAAATGAATATTCAGCAGGATAAGGGTTATAGTAATCTGCACAAAAGTTTATTAAAAGCTTTGATGTACATATACTTTTTGTAATACCTGTAACCTTGAATAAGTTAATATGTAAATTGTGTTACTTAATGCATAAACAATATTATTTATAGTACATAAAACAATGCTTACAACTGTTTGTAAGAAATTTATGTAATTTGATTAATTCGAACCATTCATAGCAATTAAAAAGGTAATTAAGATGCAGTTTCCAGTTGCTATTGAGGCATAGACTATAAAAAATTTATTATACACACACATGAAATCCCCACCCTCTTTAAATACCAATTAAGCCCCGTTCAAAATACATCAAATTACATTTCTACTTAACTCTCACCATGCTGCACCCAAAAACAGAATAGATCCTGATCAGCTGGCTTCCAAGAAGCCAGCTGATCAGGATCTATACTGTTTTTCTATTCTGCTCATTAATCCAGGTTAAAAATTGAAATTGGGCTTGAAGATGTATATGGGCTGCATGATGCTTCCACACAGAGCTGAATGCGGCCCGCACACTAGTACTGGTGAACCGCTTAGAGGATCTAAGCCTGTCCAGGAACAGCGGTGCGAGGCGGACCGTCCATGCTAATAAACCCTATTGGTTTCATTGGGCGACAGGGCTTGAGATGTCATTTCATCTCAATGTCGGGTAAAAGTCCCACTAAATTAGAAGCAGCGCCTCCAAAATGACCTTTACAGTGTTGACATGGACGTTAAACCTCAAATCAAACAAAATAAAAATACAGATTGCTGAAAATCGGGGAGGAGTATAGTATATTGAAATATTCAGCATGATGAGGGTTGGATATGACAAAACAAATGGTAACATGAAGTTCTTTTTCCAAACAGATGTGATATAACTTTAATGGATAAAATCATGGGAAGTAATATGAAGTTATTTTTTCCGAATGGATGTGATTTGTGATATACACTTAACCCTTCAGCCGCCATAGGCGACTCTCGTTGACAGCCTGATAGAAGGCTATAGGCGACCTTCGTCGACAATGTAGGGTACCGGCATTTACCCTGTATCACTGATGGGGATTTAATTATACCCCCGGCATATACGAAGTATGTGGGGTTATGTAGTTTTCGTCCTGCCGTTCGTCTGTTTGTCCATCCGTCTGTCCATCCGTCTGTCCGTCCGTTAACATTTTGGTTAAAGTTTTGCGTCAAAGTTTCTAAGAGATTGTATCTTCTGAACCCTTTGATAGATTTAGTTGATACTTACACTGAAGTTATATACTGGTCCAAAGATTTCACTGATGCATGTCCCACCCCCAAAAGTGACCTTGAGGTCATGGTCACAGACTTAGAAATTTTACATATGGTTAAAGTTTTGCGTCAAAGTTTCTAAGAGATTGTAACTTCTGAACCCTTTGATAGATTTAGTTGATACTTACACTGAAGTTACATACTGGTCTAAAGATTTCATTGATGCATGTCCCACCCCCCACAGTGACCTTGAGGTCAAGGTCACAGACTGAGAAATTTTACATTTGGTTAAAGTTTTATGACTTTATAGATGCCTGTTTGTTCTTAACTCTAAGACTTTTACCCAACTTTAACCTTAAGCATGCTGAGCAGTATTCAATACTCATTCCTCAATTTCCTTAAATTCTGATTCTGCTCATACTTTGACAAATATAGGCAAGACATCTTCCCCAATTTCTACCGGAAGTATTATTGGTCACGTTACTTCCAAGTTTGCCGGTCATGTGATAAGACCAGGAACCGTTTACTTAAAAAAAAAGAACTACAAGACAATAGCGCTCAGTATGTGCTTTGTAAGATAAAATTGATAGCTTGTGTAGTTACCTATATTATGGCTACATATTTATCACCAGTAGTTGTTTAGATGGATTGGCTCTTAGAAGTATGCAAAACGGGTAATGGGGACCTGTTGAAAACTAGTATCTGACAGATCGTCAATTTTAAACATCATTTCTGGGTGTAAAATCAAACAGCCGGTAATGTGGGTTAAACCTGTGCCCTTGTAAGAAAGAATGATCCCTCCTGTATAGGAGAACCTTATCTTATGAGCTTGAAAAGTTGCTCAAGTTGGACTACCCACTTGGGCAAATAAATGTACCTACAGTGTGCTGAAGGTTAAGGTGACCACCCAAAGGGGTTCAGGAGCAGTCCAATTTCAACAATGAAATCCAAAAATTTCATTGAGTTATTTTACCCCCCTCAAATTTCAATGGTGATTTTCAAAAATTTAATACCCTTTACTCCCTCATATACAGAGCTCTGAGGCATATGGATATTTTTGGGATAATTTCTCTTATTTCACCATAAAAAACATACATTATGTGTGCTTGTTAGAAATGCCTCATTGAGGTGATTTTAACAAGTACCCATAACATAATCATCTTTCCAACAAGAAATAAGGAAGCTTTGTCTTTCCGACAAGAAATAAGGAAGCTTTGTCTTTCCGACAAGAAATAAGGAAGCTTTGTCTTTCTGACAAGAAATAAGGAAGCTTTGTCTTTCTAACAAGAAATAAGGAAGCTTTGTCTTTCTAACAAGAAATAAGGAAGCTTTGTCTTTCCAACAAGAAATAAGGAAGCTTTGTCTTTCCGACAAGAAATAAGGAAGCTTTGTCTTTCTGACAAGAAATAAGGAAGCTTAGTCTTTCCAACAAGAATAAGGAAGCTTTGTCTTTCCAACAAGAAATAAGGAAGCTTTGTCTTTCCAACAAGAAATAAGGAAGCTTTGTCTTTCCAACAAGAAATAAGGAAGCTTTGTCTTTCCAACAAGATATAAGGAAGCTTTGTCTTTCTGACAAGAAATAAGGAAGCTTTGTCTTTCCAACAAGAAATAAGGAAACTTTGTCTTTCCAACAAGAAATAAGGAAACTTTGTCTTTCCAACAAGAAATAAGGAAGCTTTGTCTTTCCAACAAGAAATAAAATAAGGAAGCTTTGTCTTTCCAACAAGAAATAAGGAAGCTTATTTCTTTTAACCATTAACCCTTACCTTGCTGTTCATGACAACCCCTATCTTTGCAAACAGTGTAGATCCAGTTCAGATGGCTTCTGAAGAAGCCATCTGATCATGATCTACACTGTTTGACATTCAGTTTATGAATTTGTAGGAATAAACTACATCAAGTTATCTGATTGGTTCAAAGTCAGAAATGGGTGTGGCTAAACTGAATATTCAGCAAGAGAAGGGTTAAGCTGTCGAGGAAAACTGCATCTGAAAATGTTGTCTGTTTATGTTGTCTGCTGAATCTTCTTGCAAACTTGAATAAAATATTTTTGCAAACAGACAAACAGTGTGGCCCTAGATCAGACTGCTCCTACAGGAACAGTCTGATCTGGGTCCACACTGTTTGCAAAAAAATGACTTTTAATGCAACCGGCAGATGGCAAAGCAGACGACAGTTGTCGTGAGCGGTGCATTATGGGTTAAATATTCCCAATCTGCAGCTATGCCGCATATCGTCTATGAAATTTACCAACAAGTTTGTGCTTATTTGGTCCATTTCAGTAAAAGCAGCTGGATATCTGTGTGTACTTGGCATCAGTTTTGGTATCGGCAGCTACGTGCTGTACAGGATCTATGACCAGTATATCAAGCCCGTGTTCTGGCCCCGGGGGTCAGTGTCGTCTGATGGAGAGGATACTGAGGAAGAAGAAGACACAGACTTGGTAAGAGATTTGACCTTTGACCTTTTACATACATGTACCTATTACATTTTAACCCGTAAGACGCTGAGAAAAACTACATCTGAAAATGTCGTCTGCTTATGTTATGTCGTCTGCTCAATCTTTTTGCAATCTTTATAGATCTAAAAATACAGGAAACAGGCAAACTGAGCGGACACAGATCAGACTGCTCCTGGAGAAGCAGTCTGATCTGGGTACACACTGCTTGCAAAAATGACTTTTAAAGTATCCGGCAGGCGACAAAACAGGCAACAATTGTCTTGATTGGCATTTTATGGGTTAACCTTTACCAATTGATAAATGGTCCTAAATGGGGACTTAGACTGTTAAATTCCTGTATTATTAGCAAACAGTGGAGACCTGGATCAGACACTACATTTTGCAGCATCTGATCTGGGTCTACACTGTTTGTAGAAACCTCCGTGGTGCAGTGGTTACGCCTTGTAAACCAGTGATCGCAGGATTGATCCCGGGCTTCTCCAGACTTTCGGATGAGTCTTTAAACCGAGGTCTCGTCTCCGTATGACCTTAGCTGTTGGTGGGATGTAAAACTTAAACTCTACACTGTTTGCCAAACCCAATGCATGATTCCAGTCCAGATTCTATTGATAACCCTCGTACGCAACACTCTGAACTCACAGCCATAAAAATTATCACATATATTTTCTATAAATAACTGTTAACCTGGATTTCACATGAATGATGGGTAGTCACATGGATATCAGCACTGAAAAGCTAATTGCGCTTAATAACATTGGGTTGTTTGACAAACAATCAAGCTAAAAATTGATGTCTACAAAATGTTGTGATTGTCAGTTAAGAGGTAATCAATGCAGGGCCTGACAAATCAAAGTTTCAACCACTTGCCCGGCAGTCCACAGCATCTTGAAAATGGCTCGGAATTAGAATATTTCCTATAATATTCTATACATTTTCTGGGCAAGTGAAATAAAAAATCACTTGCCCAGCCAAAATTTGGACTTGTCCCGGGCAGCTGGGCAATGGATTTGTCAGGCCCTGCAATGAATGACATAAAAGCCATGTTGGAAGTCCTATACTTTTACAAGATACTAGGTCATATTGGCACCATGGCACCTTGGTCTTTCAAGATCAGCACTGGACAAAATTTTCTTACTGATTGGGGTGAGTTGAGGGGTGGGAAGGGAAAATCTTTTTATTGAACCAATAACAAATATTGTTAATCTGTACAGTCATACACACAAACTGAATTTTCTCAGCTCTGTGTTTACTAATTAGTGGCAGCTTCCAAAGGCTTGATTTAATACAGGAGATAACTTGTAGAACATTTTCCAAGATTCAGGGAAATGAATAGGTCAAGTGAATGTGAAGTTTTCCACTTCTCAATATTGCAATTATCCAACTGGGCTAGGAGTGTCTAAAACCCAGATCAGTAAACAGAGCAGGCCCAGATCAGACACCATAGAACCCGGCATCAGATCAGGGCCTTCAATATTTGCAAAAAGTTCAGCCATTTTCTAAATTCATTCCCAAACATTATAAGAATCTTATATGGGTGTGAGAGGTGGATGGAAAAATCTGTCCCTAGGATCACTGTCCGGTATCACGAGGCTTGCCGAGTGATGCTGGACAGTGATCCCGAGGGATGGATTTTTCTATCCACAAAGAATTCTTTTTCTTGCAAACCTTCCATTTCTCAGCGCAGATTTTTAATGCTCCAGTCACTTCGGTTACCGACGGCCGCCATATTGTGATAAGATTACAGGAATGTTTAGTGACGTCACGTAACATGCTGTGACGTCAACCTTAACGACGGGGCATATGAGGTCGTATTCAACCAGTGTATTTATCAAATACGCGAGAATATTCAATTTGGGGTAAGAACAGTAGGGTTAGAACAGAAATTTCTGTCCCAAGCTAAAACTATGGATTTCCTTATCTGGTGTGCAAGAAAATACAATCTGACACGCATAAATTTTGGAATTGACTTACGATATACATGAATATAAAGGCAGTGGATTCTATTCAGAACAAGATAAAATCTATGTTCTGTGATGAAAAACAAGAGAAAGGTATTGTGTACGAACAGATGCCGAACAGTCTGTGAGAGTTTCTTCCCCTGGTATTGATCTTGTTCCTGTACTGTTATGGTGATTTCCCCTGATAATATTGATATTTCCTTCATAAGGTCAACAATGAGTTATACTTCCCGTTTAATAATGGAAAAATGTATCTATTTTTATGTTGTTTCACTTTCCATAAGATTACAGCTTAAGATGTGTGTAGACAGGCTATATTTCACTGAAAAAGAAACACATGATTTGACAGTCACAGGTAAAAATTAAGATTCTTGTTACGACTTGCGTAATTAGACAACAAATCTTTTGGACAACAGATGAGTCCTCTATGCATGAATAATATTCAGTTACAAGTTATTATAATTGTTAGTGGGAAGCTGAGAGCTTAATGACGGGTGAGCAAAACAGGATATTATAATTGTTGTTGTTTGTGAGGAGATCATGGGTTGGTCATTGGGAATGATTCTGACTAAGATTATGGAAATTGGAACCCATCCTTTTCTTTGTTCATTTTTTTATCTCTTATCCTGCTGAATAAATAGGTTTAGCCACACCCATTTCTGACTATCCACCAATCAAGTGACTTAACCCATTGTATGCGGGAAACCCCTAAAGGAGTACCTTGGCAAACAGTGCAGGCCCAGATCAGACGCCGCTGAATGCGGGGTCTGATCAGGCCCTGCACTATTTGCTAACAGAACTTTCCGTCAAAAATAGAATAAAAACGAAAAAATTGACCTGACACCCCTTATATGACAAATGGACTTGTCCAACATAGAGCAATGGAAGAGTCCACCAGCATACAGTTGGTTAATATGATGTTTTCATTCAATTCACAAACTGCATGAAACAGTGTAGGTCCTGATCAGATGGCTTCTTCAGAAGCCATCTGATCTGGAGCTACACTGTTTGCAAAGGTAGGGGTTGTCCTATCAGCAGGATAAGAGTTAAATGGGTGGATTTACTATAATCAGCTAAGCTGTACATGTCCCTATATAACCAGTGTACACCAACAGCACATCCTAAAGCCATCTGTTTACCATTGTTTTGTCTCCCCTAATCAACATTGGTACCGCAGTTGTCAGAGCAGTCTTTTATAGACTTATCAGATAAGGTGGAATTTAGTTATTTGCAACTCCAGTATTTCAAGCTTGGTACCGTTCACTCTGATGTCAAGGCCCTTCACTTATGTTGTTTTGTTTTGACAACTAACAACTGACCCGTCTTATGAGAGCCCCCATCGGGGCTCATAAAAATAGATTGGGTGGCATGCTGCTTCCATGCAGAGCTGAAACCCACCACACATGGGTACTGGTAAAGCACTTAGAGGGTCTAAGCCTGCCCAGTCAAAGTGGTGCGAGGCTGACCGTCCATACACATAAACACTATTGGCTTCATTGGGCGGCAGGGCTTAAGATGTCATTTCATCTCAATGTTGGGTAAAAGTCCCACAAAGTTGGAAGCAACGTCTTCAAAATGACCTATACAGTGTTGATGGGGACGTAAAACCTCAAATCAATCTAAACCCATTTTAGGAGTCTGTTTGTTGTAGTTTCAGCAGTGATAATAAATAAACAGGATTGTCGCTTTTTTTCTTGCCTCCATTTTCTGATGTTCATTCAAGTTCTGCCTCAATCTAATTGTGGTCCTGTGGTGCCATTGAATAGAACTGCACTGATTGTCATCTGATGACATATACTCAGTTTAACCCATTCAGTACCGGAAACCCCAAAACGGTAGTTAGCAAACAGTGCAGGCCCAGATCAGACACCGCAGAACTGATCAGGGCCGACACTGATTATAAGATTTTCAGCCAATTTCCAAATAGTTTTTGAAGAAAACACAACCTGACATCCCTAAATTTTGAAATGGACTCCTGCTATATATAAGGTGGAAGATTCCATTTGGTACAAAAAGGGTTGAACAAGCAGTGTACTCCAGCGAAACCGTAATTGTTTAGACCAGAATTTGATGTAACTTACGACACCTTAGAAAGGATTAAACTTTCAGTTTGGAGTAACAGTCCGGCCCCAGCTTGAAGAAATAGATGGGCTGCATGATGCTTCCACGCAGAGATGAAACCGACCCGCGCATGAGTACTGGTTAACTGCTTAGAGGATCTATGCCTGCCCAGGCAAAGCGGTGCATGTCGGTCGGTCCATGCTTATAAACCCTATTGGTTTCATTGGGCGACAGGTCTTGAGATGTCATTTCATCTCAATGTCGGCTAAAAGTTCCACAAAATGGTGCGAGTCGGACCGTCCATACACATAAACACTATCGGCTTCATTGGGCGGCAGGGCTTAAGATGTTGTTTCATCTCAATGTTGGGTAAAAGTTCCACAAAATTGGAAGCAACGTCTCCAAAATGACCTATACAGTGTTGACGGGGACGTTTAACCTCAAATCAAACATTTGGAGTAAAAGTCATCTAGTGATACCATTGTAACCTGCCTGACCAGTTGCTGGGAATCAGTCTACCATAGTCTGACTATCCAAATAGGATGGTCAGACTATGGTAGTCTGGTTCCAAGTTTTCCCCGAGGAACAGCAGAACAATAGAACAAGTAAATTTTGTTCTGTCGACATTGATTGGTTATTTCTTTTACAAGGTAGAAAAGTCTAATAAAAAAAACAGCAACTGCAGTCTAGTTTACACTTGAACTCTTTCATTCATAATCTTTTCTTGAAATAGAGTCTGAGCTTTCTTCACAGGAGTCGAATCAGCCCCCGCCCATCGGGGCTTGAAGAAATAGATGGGCTGCATGATGCTTCGAGGCAGAGCTGAAACTGACCGCACAGGAGTACTGGTAAACCGCTTAGAGGATCAAAGCCTGCCCAGGCAAAATGGTGTGAGTCAGACGGTCCATTCTTATAACCCCTATTGGTTTTATTGGGCGACAAGGCTTGAGATGTCATTTCATCTCAGTGTTGGGTAAAAGTCCCACAAAATTGGAAGCAACGTCTCCAAAATGACCTATGCAGTGTTGACGTGGACGTTAAACTTCAAATCAAACAAACAAACAAACAAACAGGCGTAGAATATCTGTAATCTACATCCATTCAAAGGCGGTACCGTCTAAACAGGGTAAGCCATGTGAAGCTAAAATATGTCTTTCAGAAATAGACCAGCAATACTCAGATCAGTCTGTGCATACATACATTATAATCACAGTAAATTGTTACTGTACACCAAAATGGATAACCATTGAACCAAAACTTCATGAGTTGTTTCTTGCACACCAGATTAGGAAACCCTAGGACAGAAATACTTATCCTACCCAGGTTATGCTGCCCAGGGATAGGACAGAAATCGAGAATTTTCACTTGTTTGCTGTTTGACTTATTTGGTTGAATAGGAAGTCATGTACATGTATTCCATCATTAAGTTTGACGTCACTGCATGTACAGTTTGACGTCTCTGCACGTAAAGTGACGTCAAAAACATATCTCTGCACGTAAAATGACGTCAAAAACATATCTCTGCATGTACAGTGACGTCAAAAACACCACATTATTATCATCAAAATATGGTGGAAGCGGACAATCGAAGTGACTGCATTATAAAAAATACACACTCAGAAATGAAAGGTATGCAAGATGTGAGGGGTAGATAGATGTCATTTCATCTCAATGACAAGAAATAGTCCCACAAAATGGAAGCAACGTCTCCTAAATGACCTATACAGTGTTGACTGGGACGTTAACCTCAGGTCAAACAAACAAACAAACAAACAAACGATGCATCAATAGACCAATGCACCGAGATCAGATGGGGA
This sequence comes from Lucinisca nassula, assembly GCA_963580285.1. Classification (NCBI taxonomy): domain Eukaryota; kingdom Metazoa; phylum Mollusca; class Bivalvia; order Lucinida; family Lucinidae; genus Lucinisca; species Lucinisca nassula. Next base: position 24,918,580 of record OY757021.1, read on the forward strand.
CTGCCTTGATAGCAATGCATCGATGGTACAATGCACTATCGATAACTTATCAGTTATCTGTAGTTTCAAAAATTTATTTCTTAACATGAAATAGATGATGCCAGCGTTAAATGTTTGGTGTGTTCAGTTCAGCTAAGTGTTGGCAGTAGTCTGACATGTTAGTTGTTTAGCATATTGGCAGTCATATCTGGCATAATCTTGAATTTATTGGCAAAAATTCTGTTTTGCAACTTTCTTTTAGGTGTCTGTATATAGAGTGTCAGGAAACTGCTGATCTGTCTTTAACCCTTATCCTACTGAATGAATTAATTTAACCACACCCATTTCTGAATATCTGCCAATCAAATCACTGATTAGATGCCGCATGGATTATTCTGAAGCTGTCAGACGTAGCCTGTGACATCAAGGCTGAACTATGCAATTAGTTAAAAAAATGGCTGCGTCTCCTGACAACCGGTTGTCAGGAGCATTTTTGCTGTTAAAAATGCTCCTGACAACCAGCAATATTTTTTCAATAAAAGCCTGCTATATTGGCATTATTTTGGTTACTTAACCCAGTATTTTAAGTTTCTTGATACATGTTTAATATTTTTGGTCTTCGGTATTTTAATGTAACTACTGGATTGAAAATAAAAGAGAAAAAACATATGGTATTTGCAGAATTTAAAGTTTCATTTATTACTGAAAATAAATCACAAATAAATATAGGGGCAATTTTACTTGAGTGCTATGGAAAAAAACATGTCATAAGTTCGCTTTTAGAGAAGAAATTAGAAAAATATCAGATTATCACCCAAATATATATCTTTCTTCATAGCAGCCAATACATATATCAGTCATTGTATTTCACAATTGTATCTTATACTGTATAAGTTAACATTTGCCAATGATAATTTTCTACGTTTTTCCACAAAAGGATACATGTATGTTGCAATATTAAATAGAATAACAGCAATTCAATGAATACCCACATCATTAACTGCAATGGAGAAGTACAGATCATGATTATCAACAAATACCAGCTTTTTTTCAAAAACATAAATGTATGTTGTATATGGCATTTATAATGACAATTGTCGTGACTGGCATTTTATGGGTTAACTAACTAACAAGGTTGTTAGTTTGTTTTTTTTGCAATTACAAAAATAATAGGCCAGAATTTGATTGATTCCAAAAATAAAAAATACATGGATTAAGTTCGTTTGAATACTAAAAAATGACAAAAAAGCATTAAACATGTATCAAGAACAATGAAATACTTAAAAAAAGGTAACTAAAATAATACTAATATCATAGGTTTTTATGGAAAAATATTGCTGCTGGTTGTCAGGAGCATTTTTGATAGCTAAAATGCTCCTGACAACCGGTTGTCAGGAGACACTTCCTAAAAATATTTAATAAATATCAAAGTCAGGGTCATTTACTGACCTTCTGATTTAGTGGTTTTAACTATGGTTTCTCTTAAACTGCTGGATTCATTGAAAATAAATTACATTAGAACTTTGATGGCTCGAACCCCAATGGCTCTTTTACCATGGATGTGTCAAACCTGTTTTTGAGTTCACAGGGAATTCCTCGAAACACGATAAAGGGATAATGTAAGATGATAGTTCTTCTTTTATCATGCAAATATATGCCGATGAGGCGATTCTAATGAGTACACATAACATACATTTATAATAATTTATAATGAGTACGCACAACATACATTTATAATAAAGAACACCGAAAAGATATCCCACAATTATGTCCATTATGCCTCCTGAAGAAATAGATGGGCTGCTCGATGCTTCCACACAGAGCTGAAACCAACCGCAAATGGTAGGCAAAATGATGCAAGTCGGAATGTCCATGCTTATAAACCCTATTGGTTTCATTGGGGGACAGGGCTTGAGATTTCATTTCATCACAATGTCGGGTAAAAGTCCCACATAATTGGAAGCATCGTCTCCAAAATGACCTATACAGTGTTGACAGGGACGTTAAACCTCAAATCAAGCAAACAAAGTTTTTTTGGAACAACACGAATGCCACGACTGATCTCAAGATCTGATAGGATCACCACAATTAGTCCAGGATTAGAATCGTGCCGCTAATAGTGATAGTGGGAACATAGAATGACCATTTAGAAATCGCCTCATTGAATTAAGACTAAACATATTTAAAAGGTTTCAGTTTTTCTATCTTCATTTATTTTTCAACACTCATTGTCCTCTAGTAAGAAAGCACCTTGAGACTGTTCCGCTTTGAGACTGTTCAAAAGTGGTCATAACAGTCCCGAAGGTTGTCTTAATATAGGAATTTTACTATACAGTAAAATTCCGCTATTAAGACCACCTAAAATTAAGACTAAATCTGCTTTTAGAAGCTTTTTTAGTATAGGTTGCAGTTATTTTTTATTTGTCTTTTCTGCATACAGTGTCCTCAGGTCAGAGACCACCTTTGGGACTTTTCAAAAGTGGTCTTAAAGACCACTTTTGAACAGTCCCAAAAGTGGTCTTAATATAGGAATTTTACTATACTTGTTGAAATGAGAGCTGTTTAAACAGTCAGCGTATATTCTAACACATCACGCCCATATAGCCAATCGTAAAATATAGTGATATACTGAATCACTGGGCGAAAGAACGAGACTCGAAGAGCCGCCTTTATCGGATTTCATGAGGTCATTCATTGTTACTTTGACGTTAGATGACATAAGGTCTATTTCTTGTATCGCATGTTATGAAAGCAGGTAAAGGCATGTGATACAGTCAGCTATATTGGTGGGATTCCTTTCAACAATGTAGAAGCCTTCGTGGTGCAGTGGTTACGCTACTCGTCGTGTAAACCAGGGATCGCAGAATCAATCCCGGGCTTTTCCAGACTTTCGGATGAGTCTTTAAACCAAGGTCTCCGTATGACCCTAGCTGTTGGTGGGACGTAAAACTCAAACACTCACTCCTCCTTTCAACAATGAAGGATGAGAGGGAGTATCTGAAGGAATCAATACCGGTAGCATTTTTGTCGACTTTTAGTTTGTTATAATCAAAATAGATCAGCTCTAGTGCCGTGATTTATTGAGTGATAAATAATAATAATAATAATAATAATCGACCTTATTTATAGAGGGTAACACATTTAGTACTAGTACTGATCTTCCATGTGGCCCTCTTCCTGGGTAGGAACCAGTACTAAGCAATGTGGATAAAGTTTCTTGCTCAAGGAAACAGCACGTGGCGCTTGCGAGGATCGAACCAGCGACCTCTCGATCACAGATCCAATGCTTTACCACTGCACCACAGCGCTCCACTCCACAGCGCTCCACTGTTTGTCGGTCAGTAGTAAGTAGACAAATAACCTGGGCTATGCGCTTGTGGTTTAATCTACCCAAACAGTGATTAACCACTCAATAAATCCCTGCTAGAGCTGATCTATTTCTTAACCCTTTACCACTCAGATACGTGTCTGCACCCCACCCCCCATTTTAAGTCCCAGAAGCTCCTAAAATCTGCATTTTTACCCCTGGATAGTTTTGTTTGCTTTAGGATTTGTTGGGCAAAAAAGTGACCTGTTTTTTCGCGTGCCTCCCCACTAAAAATTTCTGGGGGGGATTGAAGGGGGGCAAGGCCCCCCCTCACATCCCGAAAAAATTTGAGTGTATGGCCCAACCGGCTGCTAAAATTTATATCTGAGGTTGTCTGGGGTCAAAAATGCCTGAAAATTGATGCTGATAAAACATGCTGCAAACAGTGAAAATGGCCAGACTGCCAAACACCTTAATTGTTGCCTTGACAGCTGTGTGAAGATTAAAATGTGGTCAAAAATTCATGTGAAAACACATTTTTTGCCAACTTTGAGATGCCCCCTCTTTACCATGACAACAATGATTAAGTCATGAAAGTTTGCATTTGAAAGGCTACTGCCGAATGAACATTCATACCGAGTTTGGTGTAAAACAGACCATCCATTATGAAACAATGGCTAGTTGAAGTTGCTGTCAGGTGCAACACTGTGAAAATCAGCGAAATTCACAAAATCCCTGAGTGGTAAAGGGTTAATTGAATAGTATGATAAACAGGATCTTACATTTGTGGTCATTTAATGTCCTATTTAATTTGTTTAATCCATTTTGTGCAGGAAACCCCAAGGGGTACCCGGCCGGGCAAACAGTGCAGGCCCAGATCAGACGCCGCTGAATGCGGCATCTGATCAGGGCCTACACTGTTTGCAGAAAGTTCAGCCATTTTCCTGATAAATTTTGAAAAAACACAACCTGTCACCCCTAAATTTTGAAATGGACTCCTGCTATATATAAGGAGGAAGATTCTATCAGGTACAAAAAAGGTCAATAAGTTTCTTGTGAAATGACCATTTATGTAAGATAAGCTATATATGGCACTCATAAGTAATGCAATAAAAAATCACCCCCCTGTTCCTACGCCTTGAGATTCTTTGACATCCCAGCATATGACTCTGTTAATTTTCTCTCCTATGGCAAGGTTTCTTTCATAATTGGATTTCAAATCCATCAATTTAGTAGTGTCAGAAATCAATACTACAATAACCTACAGCCAGAGGTTGTGTGCCTACTTAGATAACAGGATAAATAACAGGAAAGAATAATAAGTCCTTAACCTAAGTGCTGAATCTCATGTGAAAATGTAATGGAGAGAGAGAGAGAGAGAGAGAGAGAGAGAGAGAGAGAGAGAGAGAGAAAGAAAAGTTGATTCCATAATGATTTGTTTTGTTTGATTTGAGGTTTAATGTCCCCGTCAACACTATATTGGTTATTTTGGAGACTTTGCTTCCAATTTTGTGGGAAATGACATCTCAAGCCCAATGAAACCAACAGGGCGGTCCGACTCGTCCCGTTTTTTCCTGGGTAGGCTTAGAACCTCCAAGGGGTTTAACAGTACCCATGTGCAGTCGGGTTCAGCTCTGCATGGAAGCATGATGCAGCCCAATCTAAAATTTGAAGAATGACCTAAATACCGTAAAAATCCTAAAAATTCTGTCACCTTGAGAACTTGCTGTAATTCTCCTAAATTATGTCCCCCCACCGGAGGGGAGGGGTGACATATTGTTTTTGGTGCGGATCCCTTTGCATCGGCGTCAGCTGTGGCGTAGCCTGTTTGAAGCATTATATCTCCTGAACCTATGGCTGGATTTTGACCAAACTTGCATAGACACATAACAAGGATAAGGGAAAACAGTCATTAGGTCATGATGACCGTGACCTCATTTTCAAGGTCACAGCGACCCAAAAACAGTCATTTTTGGGCCAAAAAAGGCTTGTCTGCACTCTATCTCATTAACTAATTGATTAATTTTAATCAAACTTGGTACAATATATCATTACAACAAACCACAGATTTGATTAGATTTTGGTGACCTTGACCTCATTTCCAAGGTCACAGCAACCCCAAAACAGTCATTTTTGGGCCAAAAATGGCTTGTCTGCACTCTATCTCATTAACAAATTCATTAATTTTAATCAAACTTGGTGCAATATATCATTACAATAAACTGCAGATTTGATAAGATTTTGGTGACCTCATTTCCAAGGTCACAGCGACCCAAAAACAGTCATTTTTGGGCCAAAAATGGCTTGTCTGCACTCTATCTCATTAACGAATTGATTAATTTTAATCAAACTTGGTACAATATATCATTACAACAAACCACAGATTTGTTTAGATTTTGGTGACCTTGACCTCATTTCCAAGGTCACAGCGACCCAAAAATAGTCATTTTTGGGCCAAAAATGGCTTGTCTGCACTCTATCTCATTAACCAATTGATTAATTTTAGTCACTCTTAGTACAATATATCAATACAACATATTGCAGATTTGGTTAGATTTTGGTGACCTTGACCTCATTTTCAAGGTCACAGCAACCCCAAAACAGTAATTTTTGGCCAAAAATGTCTTGTCTGCACTCTGTCTCATTAACAAATTGATTTATTTTCGTCAAACTTGGTACAGTATATCATTACAACATACCACAAATTTGGTTATAAATTGGTGACCTTGACCTCATTTTCAAGGTCACAGCAACCCCAAAACAGCCATATTGGGGCCAAAAATGGATTGTCTGCACTCTATCTCATTAATGAATTGATTAGTATTAGTCAAACTTGGTACAATATATCATTACAACATACCACAGATATGATTAGATTTTGGTGACCTTGACCTCATTTTCAAGGTCACAACAACCCAAAAACAGTCAGTTTTGGGCTTGTCTGCACTCTATCTCATTAATGAATTGACCCAATTTCTTCAAATTTGGTACAGTATATCATTACAACAAACTGCAGATTTGATCAGATTTTGGTGACCTTGACCTCATTTCCAAGGTCACAGCAACCCCAAAACAGTCAGTGGGCCAAAATGGCTTGTCTGCACTCTTATCTGATTAACGAATTGATTGGTTTTCGTCAAACTTGGTACAATATATCATACAACAAACCACAGATTTGGTTAGATTTTGGTGACCTTGACCTTTTTGCAAAGTGACAGCGCCCCAAAGACAGTCAATTTTGGGCGAAAAATGGCTTGTCTGCACTCTAACTCATTAACGAATCAATTAATTATAGTCAAACTTGGTACAATATATCAATACAACATACCACAGACTTGATTAGGTTTTGGTGACCTTGACCTTTTTTCAAGGTCACAGGCCCCCCAAAACAGTTAATTTTGGGCCAAAAATGGCTTGTATGCGTTCTAAGGCCAAGGTCTCCCGAAACCTGTTCTTTTGGGGCCAAAAAAAAGGCTTATCTGTAACCTATATCATTTAAGAATTTATGAATGTTGGTCAAAATCGGTACAATATTTAACCCTTCTCTTGCTGTTCACAACAACCCCTATCTTTGCAAACAGTGTAGATCCAGATCAGATGGCTTCTGAAGAAGCCATCTGATCAGAATCTACACTGTTTGGTATGCAGTTTATCAATTTGTAGCAATAAATTATGTCAAGTAATTTGATTGGTTGATAGACAAAAATGGGTGTGGCTTAAATGAATTTTCAGCAAGAGAAGGGTTAATTACAGTCTACCAAATTTGTCTGGTGATCTGAGCTTTTTAATGACTGTTTGTTTTTTAAGGTCACAGGCTCCCGAGAAGACTGTCAGTTTTTGGCCAAAACTGGCTTGTTTGCAGCTTACATTTTGGTGACTTTAACCTACCGGTAGTTATTAAAGTCAAATGGGTGTTTTAAGATATATTTATGGTGGGGGGACATTGTTTTCCTCTGAAAACATTTCTAGTTATTAACAAATTTGTTATTGGATCCAGCAAGGAATCCAAAAGGTGCAGATGGGATGGCAAACAGTGAAGACCCAGATCAGATTGCTTCTTCAGTCTGATCTGGGCCTGCACTGTTTGCTTAGGCCTATCTGTCCTAATACTTAGGATCGTAAGGTAGTGTTGATTGGGATGTAAAACCTCTTCCTTTCTTTCTACTGATACTGCGCCAGTCACATTTGACCATTACCACAGGTGTACATTACATACACTCCATGTTTGCAGGATGAAAGCCTACAAAGTAATCATGTAATTACGGTAGGGATCTTTAACCTGCACAGGGGATGGTTTTCCCTGCACAGGGGGCCTCCAGTTAATGTCACAATACAAAGGACGGTGCACTTTATGACATTTATCCCAGCAAATGATGCCAATGGAGCGTGTTCGGACACTGAAATTTTATCGCTGCTGCTGGGGATCAAACCCGTGACCTCTAGTATCAGAGGCAAGTGCACTAACCACTGAGCTATCATGCTTATTCAAACAAACGGGCAACCACCTCCATTCAAACAAACAAAAGTCTTTGACTGGCACAATGAGTAACCCTCAGTGGCTATCTATTAGAAACTTACCCTGCCCATCGGAGTTGAAAAAATAGATGGGTTGCATGATGCTTCCACGCAGAGCTGAAACCGACTCTCAAACGAGAACTGGTAAACTGCTTAGAGGATATAAGCTTGCCCAGGCAAAGGGGTGCGAGTCAAACCGTATAAACCCATTTGGTTTCATTTTGCGGCAGGGCTTGAGATGTCATTTCATCTCAATGTCGGGTAAAAGTCCCACAAAATTGGGAGCAACGTCTTCAAAATGACCTTTACAGTGTTGATGGGGACGTTAAACCTCAAATCAAACAAACCAAAAAACCTATCAGTCCCACAAAATTGGAAGCAACATCTCTAAAACGATCTATACAGTGTTGGCGGGGACGTTAAACCACAAATCAATCAATACAAACGCGGCACTCTGACCTCACTGTGGCATATTCTATAAGGGTTATTCTGACAAGTCAGTTTTAGCACTGAAGAGATTTTCTGCTAGTAGTAACTTTGGGTCGATTGACAATCGACCCAAAAATAGCTGTGTTATTTGTTCCACTCTTGATTTGTTTAATTTGAGGTTTAACGTCCCCGTCAACACTGTAAAGGTCATTTTGGAGACGTTGCTTCCAGTTTTATGGGACTTTTACCCGACATTGAGATGAAATGACATCTCAAGCCCTTTCGCCCAATGAAACCAATAGGGTACTTGAGGTTAGAGTGTTGTATTGTAATTGGCTAGGCGGAGATATCGTTTGAACCCGCCTTCAGAAGGGCCTATTCACTAAAAGGTAAACCAAGTCACCCGATTGTGTGAATTCAACTGTGACACAGATAAATGTGTGGTGTATATGGTTATTTGGTCCACTTGCAAAAAGCATGCGAAAAGCCCTCTACGAATCATCTCGTGGACCCAGCGATTTTGACATATATTGACAACACCTGAATAGCTCTGCCTAGTCAATACTATCTGCGACTACTAAACATATAAGAGAGTTAACTGTAAAATCTGGAGTGGAATCATGCGTTGGGTTTGGCAAACAGTGTAAACCCTGATCAGATGCCACAAAATATGGGGTCTGATCAGCTTCTTCACTGTTTGCATTATGTACAAGCATTTAAGGATATACCAAAACATCTTAAGTCGCCGTACATGACCGTTGTCCCAGTCTGAACTCAGAGACTTCAGTGCTTTGATTTATTTATCCCTCAAAAACCCCTCCTGGAGTGCACTATTGAGTACATCCATTCTTCTAAAAAGGGCGTCCAGCTGAACGGTTTGTTTTGTTTGTTTGATTAGAGGTTTAACGTCCCCGTCAACACTGTAAAGGTCATTTTGGAGGCGTTGCTTCCAATTTTGTGGGACTTTTACCTGACATTGAGATGAAATGACATCTCAAGCCCTGCCGCCCAATGAAAACAACAGGGTTTATAAGCATGGACAGGCCAACTCACACTGCTTTGCCTGGCCTCTAAGCGGTTTACAAGTACTCGTGTGCGGGCCGGTTTCAGCTCTGCGTGGAAGCATCATGCAGCCCATCAATTTCTTCAAGCCCCGATCGGTGGCTGAATGGTAAGAGCCACCATATCATGATCTACACTGTTTAAATCAGTATCTGTACCGGGCGTTAGGGTTGTAGAGGATAACCATTATTACGCAGTAACATACATTGGAATTGAAAGGGATAATTTGAAACTGTAGATTGCACAAGCAGCCCATCTATTTCTTCAAGCCCCGATCGGCGTGGGCCAACCAGCTGAACGGTATGCCATGATAATTTTATCATGATCTACACTGTTTAAATAAGTATCTGTACCGGGCGTTAGGGTTGTAAAGGATGACCATTATTACGCAGTAACATACATTGGAATTGAAAGGGATAATTTGAAACTGTAGATTGCACAAGCAGCCCATCTATTTCTTCAAGCCCCCATCGGCGGGGGCCGACCAGCTGAATGGTATGCCATCATATCATGATCTACACTGTTTAAATAAGTATCTGTACCGGGAGTTAGGGTTGTAAAGGATGACCATTATTATGCAGTAACATACATTGGAATTGAAAGGGATAATTTGAAAGCGTACATTGCACAAGCAGCCTATTTCTTCAAGCCCCGATCGGCGGGGGCCGACCAGCTGAATGGTATGCCATCATATCATGATCTACACTGTTTAAATAAGTATATGTACCGGGCGTTAGGGTTGTAAAGGATGACCATTATTACGCAGTAACATACATTGGAATTGAAAGGGATAATTTGAAACCGTAGATTGCACATTCTATGTAGGAATACCGTCATCTATTTCAAACATACATAGACCATGTAGACATAACCATCATCTATTTCAAAAACTGACAATTAATTTTGAGACAATTCCACAATGAAATATCAGGACTGCATACTAACTGAAACCAAAACAATCATGAAAACCATACTCCCTTTCCATTATAGAAAAGAAATTCTAAAATGAAGAATATATTATTAATTTGATAGCTGAGACTTAATTATACCTATATATAAATACCAGTTTTTGAAGCAAACAGTATAGACTCTGAGCAGCCATCTGACCAGACGCCGCATTTTGTGGCATCAGGTCTGGGTATACACTGTTTGACAATGGTGTCCAGCAACACACAACACTGACCTACATGTAACATCGATAAAAATAGCTCTACACTTTTCTATTAATAACCATAACCTTGGTTTCCCCAAATCAGTGCTAGTCATGTGGACAACAGCATGATTTCAGATTCTGTCATTTAGTAACTTTGGGTAGATTGTAAAACAATCCGAAGTTACTAATGACAGAATCTGAAAGACCACTTTTGAACAGTCCTAAAGGTGGTCTTACTGTATAACAGCTGCTGATATTTTTAACTAAGCAGGTTGTGGGACAGCCAAAATTACATTTTGATCTTGCATGATTTTATGTCCTTTCAGTACAATGTACTGCCTGTTCTGCAACGGTTATGACATTGTAAATAACAGGGGCATTAATTATGAATTATATTCAGAGAACAAGGGAGAACAAAGACTTATGATCATTTCTACACCGGTTTTCTCATTACTACAACCACAACAAACAATGCTGTTAAGTTTGTCTGTTACAATATGGATGGAAGTTTGGTGTTCACTCACGACAATTGTCGTCTGCTTTGTCATCTGCTGGTTACTTTAAAAGTCATTTTTGCAAACGGTGTGGACCCAAATCAGACTGCTCCTCTAGGAGCAGTCTGATTTGGGTTCACACTGTTTGCCTGTACGCAAAAATATTTTTAAAAACGTTTGCATTAAAAATTCAGCAGACGACATAAGCAGACGACATTTTGTCGTTTTTCTCAGGCATCTTAAAGTTCTGTTGTCTCGAACTGTGTGCAATGGATAAGTATAGAAATTATGAAGACTCCCAAAATTGGTCTCCAGTCAAAGTTTTCAGATTTTTTTTTTTTCAGATTGAATAAGACTTGACATTCTATGTGAATCATCTGCCAAGCAGATGATTATTCACATGAAATGTGAAGCATTAGACTTAATTTTTTCCTAAAATAAGAAGGGAAATATTTCAAATTGTTAGAAGGGAAATATTTCAAATGGTTGTCTCCAGTCAGGATTGGGGCCCCTGCCCAAGGGGGCTTGGAGAAATAGATTGGGCTGCATGGTGCTTCCACGCAGAGCTGAATCTGAACATGAGTATTGGTAAACTGCTTAGAAAGTCTAAGCCTGCCCAGGCAAAGTGGTGCGAGTCAGACTGTCCATGCATATAAATTTTATAGTTTCTTTGGGTGGCAGGGCTTTAGATGTCATGTCATCTCAGTGTTGGGTAAAAGTCGACAAATTGGAAGCATCATCTCCAAATTGACCTAAATAGTGTTGATGAGGATGTTTGTTTGTTTGTTTGTTTGTTTGAGGTTTAACGTCCCCGTCAACACTGTAAAGGTCATTTTGGAGACGTTGCTTCCAATTTTGTGGGACTTTTACCCGACATTGAGATGAAATGACATCTCAAGCCCTGTCGCCCAATGAAACCAATAGGGTTTATTAGCATGGACGGTCCGCCTCGCACCGCGGTTCCTGGACAGGCTTAGATCCTCTAAGCGGTTTACCAGTACTAGTGTGCGGGCCGGATTCAGCTCTGTGTGGAAGCATCATGCAGCCCATATATTTCTTCAAGCCCCTATGGGCGGGGGATGAGGATGTTAAACAGGATTGGTACCTAAGCATTGTTGTTGTTTTTTTAAGTCAAAAGTATATTGGGCTTTTGTAGAAATTGTCCAGAACTCATTTTCATTGTGTCTTGAAAATTCGTACAGGTGTCAAGGACGATAAAATCCTGCTGTTGTGACCGCTTGTTGTGCGACTGTCCATAAGTGACCTCATAAGTGAAGTGCTCTTGATATGGGATACAAAATTATAATGATATGTTTTTGAGACTTAAGAAATTCAATAGGTCAGTGTTGTTTTGGGGTCGATTGTTTCTCAGTCGACCCAATGTTACCTCTTATCTTGCTGTTCAAGACAACCCCAATCTTTGCAAACAGTTTAGATCCAGATCAGATGGCTTCTGAAGAAGCCATCTGATCAGGATCTACACTGTTTGGCATTCAATTTATGAATTTGTAGCAATAAATTACATCAAGTAATTGGATTGGTTAAATGGGTGTAGCTTAAATGAATATTCAGCAAGATAAGGGTTACTAGGCATAGCTCTTCAGTGCTACTATCACTGATTTGTAGGAAATCCAAGAAGTGGTTATTTATAGAAAATAGCTGTATTCTTATCGATGTGATGTCAGAGTGTTGCGTAAGAGGATTATCAATGGAATCTGGACTGGAATTATGTGTTGGATTTGGCAAACAGTGTAGAACTAGATCAGATGTCGCAGAATGTGGCGTCTGATCAGGGTCAGTACAGGACTGTATGAGTCAAAAGAAATAGTCTAAAATCCCTGTTAACCCTTCTCTTGCTGAATATTCAGATTAACCACACCCATTTTTGACTTTGAACCAATCAGATTACTTGATATAATTTATTGCTACAAATTCATAAATTGAATGTCAAACAGTGTAGATCCTGATCAGATGGCTTCTTCAGAAGCCATCTGATCTGGATCTACACTGTTTGCAAAGATATGGGTTGTTGTGAACAGCAAGATAACCCAGCCTACACTCGGAGACAATTGACCCACCAGTGTCTTCGGTGCTTTCATTCATAGTGGGTTGGTCCTTAGTTCGGGTGGTCTTACTTTATTTGTTGTATCCTTCTTATCAAGCTGCTGGTCCAAACACTGAGATTTCATCCCACATTGTATCACACTATTCTGGCAGTGTACATTATGATGCATCTTACTACTAATAAAGCTTTTACATTTTAATGGATTCTTCATTGTTCTTCCTGCACTTGACTCTGTAACCTTAGTTAAACTTTCGTAGAGAGGATTCATAATTTGAAAAGTGAAAATGTTGGATAAATATTGCTTGTTGTTATCCTGTTTTGAAAAAAAAAATGATATTTAGGAAGTCAGGCTATTAATATCAATATGTTCGTTACAAAGAAAACGTTAAGCTATTAACAGTATGTTTGCTTTATAAAAGAAATGGCAACCTTTTGAATGCACCTGGATGTTGGTGGGGTGAGGTAGGGGTTGAAGAACATGGATCTAGCTGTTCAATATATCTCTTTGCTGTTCTTATATTTCACATCAGCAATTACAGCGAAAATTCTGCTTAGTTCTACTCTTAAAGGCATATTTAGAAAGTTTTAGATACTCTTTCTTTGTGTTTTCTACACCCAGAGTCCTCTAGTAAAATACCACCTTTGGGACTTTAAGACCATTTTTGAACATTTCCAAAGGCGGTCTTAAAATGGGAATTTTACTGTATATCATGATTTTCTTCATCTGTCAGATACTTTTCTATCACTTGCCCACATTGTTGTTCCGTTTTGGACCTCTTATTGTTAGTCTGTTTCTTGATCACACACACCAATTGTTTATCATACTAATGACTGCTCTCTTGTCTTTCATGAAATACTTCATTCCTAGGCTGTCAGTTTCCATCCTTTTTCTTCAGCTCGCCTCATAAACCAGGGCTCGTGGGTTCAATACCGGGCTTCTCCAGAATTTCATTCTTCAATTGTTAGTTTGTCGTTTGATTATCTTATTCCTTAGTGGTCATTCTTTATTTGGTTCATTATCTTTTAACCCTTCTCTTTATTGAATATTCAGTTTAGCCACACCCATTTCTGACTTTGAACCAATCAGATTACTTGATGCAATTTATTCCTACAAAGCCATAAACTTAATGTCAAACAGTGTAGATCTTGATCAAATGGCTTCTTCAGAAGCCATCTGATCTAGAACTACACTGTTTCCAAAGAAAGGGGTTAATTGTCGTGAACAGCATGATAAGAGTTAATTCCTCATTTGTCAATAATCATTTTAGTGGGCTGATGCATTGTTTATACCAGAATCAGGACCAAGTTCCATTAATTCCAGGAGTTACATCCCTTGATACATTTTACAATTTGTTATTAATGAAAAATTTTCATCACACTTTTTTCAATAACTTTAACCCTCGTCCTGCTGAATACTCAAATAAACCACACCTACAACCGATTATCAGCCAATCAGATTACTTGATGCAAATGACTGCAACAAATTTATTAACTGAATGACAAACAATGAAGATCCTGATCAGATGGCTTCTGTTTGAAAGATAAGACATATCCGGGCTCAGCAGGACAAGACAAGGGCTAAGGATTAAGAAGTTGAAACCTGCAACACACATGATGTTTCATCTTAGCCAAGAGCCCAAGACTCATGTCCTATTCAAAATATTTCAACACTATAGGTCTGCTTCAATAGCACTGCAGCAGGGCTATAGTCAGTTGCTCTGAGTCAACTCTACCGTAAAAATCCTTTAACCCTTATCTTACTGAATATTCATTTAAGCCACACCCATTTCTGTCTATCAACCAATCAAATTACTTGATGTAATTTATTGCTACAAATTCATACACTAAATGCCAAACAGTGTAGATCCTGATCAGATGGCTTCCTCAGAAGCCATCTGATCTGGACCTACACTGTTTGCAAAGATAGGGGTTGTCGTGAACAGCAAGATAAGGGTTAAATTCGTACACCTTGAAGACTTGCTGTAATTGTCCATAAATTTAACAACTTTGGTTCATGATCCAGCAAGGAGTCTAAAATGTGCAGACGGAATGGCAAACAGTTTAGACCCTGATCAGACTTTCAGGAGCAGTCTGATCTAGGACTGCGCTGTTTGCTTAGGCATATCTGTCCCAATAATTAGGATCATTACGGTTGTTTGCATCAGCCCAAAATGTGCAAAACACCAGCTAACTTTCTCAAATTTATACTAATTTCTGCTGTTCTGAGCCTATAATTTATAAAAAAATAATCTGTTATGAAAATGAAACATTACAGTTGTCAGTTTATGAAAATCGTGACTGAAATCAACACAACAGCTTGAAATCAAAGAACTGACAGCACTGGGAAAATGTTCCTGAACTGGACCTTAACCCTTATCTTGCAGCGTCCCCCGTGGCCTAGTGGATAAGAGCGCTGACTCTTAGTCATTAGGTCTCTCACCGCCGTAGGTTCGAGCCTCGCTCGGGCCACGTGTGAGACGCCAAGTTCTGCAACGGAAGGTCAGGTGGTTTTTCTCCGGGTACTCCGGTTTTCGCCCGCCTCTGATTAACGATCGGCTCGATATGAGTGAAATAATCTTGAAAGGGCCGTAAAACCCAAACCAAAAAAAAAACAAAAAAAAACCCTTATCTTGCTGTTCATGACAACCCCTATCTTTGCAAACAGTGTAGATCCAGATCAGATGGCTTCTGAAGAAGCCATCTGATCAGGATCTACACTGTTTGGCATTCAGTTAATGAATTTGTAGCAATAAATTGCATCATGTAATTTGATTGGTTGATAGACAGAAATGGGTGTGGCTTAAATGAATATTCAGCAAGATAAGAGTTAGACTATTTCTTCCATTATTTTTGTGGGTCATTTTCTTGTCCATTTTGTTGACATCCCTGTTTCCACTTTAACAATTTGCTGTCATTGACATTGACATCAAATGCTTATCCAAAACAGTTTTGATGTTAGAATAACATGAAGATTAAATATCAGAAAGGCCTCTGTGTCACTAAATTTTGGAAAAGTTACGCATTAGTTGACCCTTTTTGTACCTGGAATATAGCAGGAGTCCATGTCATAATTTAGAGGTGACAGGTTGTGTTTTCTTCAAAATCTATTTGGAAACTGGCTGAAGGTTTTGCAAACAGTGTAGGCCCTGATCAGATGCCACGTTCTGCGGCGTCTGATCTGGGCCTGCACTGTTTGCCAACTACCTGTTTTGGGGTTTCCGGTACAAAATGGGTTAAAATTAAGGTAATATTGGAAATTAACAATTGACTGTTTTCAAAATTTGTTACTCCCTCTCCCAGCATTACTGAAGGGAGGTAATTTATTTCTCGGTTTTGGTTACGTAGGTATTTTATGGTACTTCAGATGGGAGGGGCTTTGTTTTGTTTTGATAGTAAAATAGAACTGAAAAAGGAGTCACAAAATGACTGCTGGCCATTAAAATTTTGACTGCAACAATAATAGCCGAAATGGGTAAAAGTTAATGAAAAAGATCATGTTTCTATACTTACTACTTTGGAGCCTCATCAGGGAAAAACTCGCCTTAGCATGGTTAGTTGACTATTGATGCAGTTTCTTTCTGAAGTCTGGTTTCATCTGCATTGTCCTAATCCTTATCCTTATCCTGCTGAATAAATTAGTTAGGCAACATCCGTTCCTGACTATTACCCAATCAAATTACATGATATAATGCAGTCAACTGAATGTCTCGCTTGCTTGCTTGGTATCAGGTTTAATGTCCCTGTCAACACTGTAAAGGTCATTTTGGAGATGTTGCTTCCAATTTTGTGGGAGTTTTACCCGACATTGAGATGAAATGATATATCAAGCCCTGCCGCCCAATGAAACCAAATGGGTTTATAAGCATGGACAGTGCGGCTCACACCTCTTTGCCTGGGCAAGCTTAGATCCTGTAAGCGGTTTACCAGTAATCGTGTGCGGGTCGGTTTCAGCTCTGCGAGGAAGCATCAGACATGCAGCCCATCTATTTCTTCAAGCCCCAATGGGCAGGTCCATCAAACTGAATGTCAAACAGTGTAGATCCTGATCAGATGGCTTCCAGCCATCTGATCTGGATCTACACTGTTTGCAAAAAGTAGGGGCTGCCATGTTCACCAGGATAAGGGTTACATGTGGGATTAGGATGGGAGGGGTGTGAACACTGAAACATCATGCAAACAGCAAAGACTCTGGTAAGACTTGTGCATGTGCAGTCTTGTCTGAGCCTATTGTAACACCGATCTGTAATATTGGTCATAAAACTTTTTCTTGTCACTTTAATGAAAAGGAAATGAATGTTTAGCTTTCTCTCTCATGTCAGCCCAGAAGAGATGCCAATCACAACAATTGGCATCTGCTGGTAACTTAAAAGTCATTTTTGCAAACAGTATGGACCCAGATCAGACTGCTCCTCTAGGAGCAGTCTGATCAGGGTCCACACTGTTTACCAGTATGCAAAGCTATGTTTGAAAAGCTTGCAAGAATATGCACTGACAACGTTTTCAGATGTAGTTTTTCGTGACATCTTATGGGTTACATTAACCCATTTAGTACCGAAAACCCCAAAACGGGTACCTTGGCAAACAGTGCAGGCCCAGATCAGACACTGCAGAAGGTGGCGTCTGATCAGGGCCTCCACTGTTTGCTAAAGGTTCAGTCATTTTCCCAATAAGTTTTGAGAAAAAACAACCTGACACCCCTAAATTTTGAAATGAACTGCTGTACGAGGACTGTTCAAATAAGAATTCAAATAAGCACACAAAAATGGTTCCGTGATAGATTTCGATGAAAAATTTATTTTGTCCCCTCAAAGTATTCCCCTTTAACAGATATGCAAACTTTCACTCTTCTGATCCAATCATTGAATGCATTTTGGTAGTCTTTTCGCGGTATACTATGAAGGCACTGGAATATTGCAGAACCGAGGTGTTTGCGCTGTAACATTTTCGACCAGAAAGGTATTTTTTCAGCCGCGGGAACAAAAAAAAGTCACACGGGGCAAGGTCAGGGGAATACGTGGGGTGAGGGAGTTCAACAACCTTTTCCTGCTTCAGATAGTCTTGCACAATGAACGCCTTATGCGATGACGCATTGTCATGTAGCAATCTGACATTGGCCAAACCAGTTGCGGGTCTTCGTTCTTTGAAATATTTCTTCAATTTTCGAAGAACTTTATTCTTGTATAACTTCGCATTTACAGATTTGCCTTTAGGCACAGCAACCTGAATAGCAGGGCTCTGATTTGAAAAGAATATGGCATACATTACCTTCTTGACGCTCATGGTCCACTTTGCAATGCATGGTCTTTTGCAATACTTTGTTGCCCATATTTTGTTCTGAATCTTTCGTTTTGGCTCAAAAAAGTGAACCCATGTCTCGTCACCTGTGACGACATTAGCGAAAGACCGTGCATTGTAATTTGGAAACTTTTTAAGCAACTTGTTGGCGCACTGAACGCGTGTCTTTTTCTGCTCATCTATCAACAGATGGGAAATCCATCTAGCACAGATCTTTCTCATTTTCAAATCCAGTTTCAGAATTGTATGAGCTGCTCCTATTGAGATGCCAACCATACTAGCTATTTGCCTAGTGGTGTATCCTGCATAGGTAGCAACTATTTCTTTCACTCTAGCAACCATCTTGGCAGATGTTGCTTTTTCGGCCGACAATCATGTGGTGCATCTTCTGTTGAGCCTAGCCCACAACTGAATTTCTTACACCAACGAAAAACTGTTGGAAAAGACATTTCATTATGCCCATAAACCAAACATATTTCATAAAAAATGTCTTTGCACCGTATACCAAGAATACAACGATTCTTAATATAGGACCGTATTTCAATGGCGTACTCTGACCTTCTTCCAACCATGTTTTGTATTAGTATACAAGAGTAGACAGTGTTTATCGAACAATATACATGGCTAAAGTGGACGGATTTTAACAGGTTTGGTATCAATGTATAGGTAAAATGTTTTTCTACGCTGTGATATTTATTTCCAGGTGATTTTCATATTAGTGCATGAGAAAAATTTCTACTTGCATTCATATTTGAACAGTCCTCGTATATAAGGAGGAAGATTCTATTTGGTTCAAAAAGGGTTAATTAAGGACTTTGAAACTTTAAAAAAATATGATTTTATTTCATCCACAATAGATTCAGATCAAAAAATACAAGTATTTTGTTATTGTTGAAAAGACTCAAAGTTCAGGGTGACAGTATTAGATTTTTACCCATTTTATACAGGGAGACCTAAAACTGGGATACTGACAAACAGTGCAGGCCCAGATCAAATAATACAGAATGTGTTGTTCACTGGTTACAAAAAGAATCTAACATATAGAAGATAACACAACCTTACCCAGCTAAAATTTGGAAACACACTCTTTTACCATATTTACAACGGGCCCCCACCCATCAGGACTTGGAGAAATAGATTGGCGTGCATGATGCTTCAAACCGCCCACACATGAGTACTGGTGAAGTGCTTAGAGGGTCTAAGCCTACTCAAAGGGATGTGAGTCCGACCGTCCCTACATATAAAACCCTATTTGTTTGTTTGGGCGGCAGGACTGGAGATGTCATTTCATCTCGTGTCCAGTAAAAGTCGCACAATATTTGAAGCAATGTAAATAGCGTAGATGGGGACTTAAAACATTCAAACCAAACAAACAAACCATATTTGCAGTATGTATTCAGACAGATATTCCTGAGCAAACAGTGTAGACCCAGATGAGATGCGGCATCTCATTTGGGTCTATACTCTTTGCCACTCACAATTCTATTTCAAGACACAACAATGGGTAGTAAATTGTACTTGTTCAAATTTTAGAACAAGTACTTAAAGGATTTAAGTTGTCCAAATATTTAGGTAAATACGGAATATTATAACGCAGAAGATTCTATACAGTAAAAAATGGGTTGAATAATTTCAGTGTGATTCGGTGACATATCCGCTTCAGACTCTTTTTTTTTTTTGTCAATTTAACGGGTTAAGGATAGTCTGTTTTTTTTTGACATCGTAAAAAATATTTATGCTATAAATGTTACAATAATAAGGATTGGTTCCAAATATTTGTTTAACCCTTAAGATGCCGAGAAATATACACCTGAAAATGTCGTCTGCTTATGTCATCTGCTGATGTTTTTTTGCAAACTTTATAAAAATATTTTTGCATAATGGCAAACAGTGTGGACCCAGATCAGACTGCTCAGCAGTCTGATCTGGGTCCACACTGTTTGCAAAAAAATCACTTTTAAGCTAACCAGCAGACGGCCAAGCAGATGACAATTGTTGTGGGTTATGTGTTGATTCAGAGGCTAGGTTTTGTAATAAGTAAAATTTACTAAGATGTATTCTGGGTCGCAGTTTTGGTCATGATACTAGGAAAAGATGATTGGCGGTGAAGCCCGACGTAATATAAATAGGCTAAGTTTCAGTAAAAACTCTGGACTTTACAATGACACTAAATACATGTATCAAATTAATAATTAAGCTGCATCTGATACAAGTTGGTTAAAAAAAATGTGCTGATTTCGGAATTATGGATCCTTCAACTTATACTTAGATTGTAAACAGTGGTGTACAGAATTTTGATAAGTTTCGAGAACCTGGTAAATCATAAGGCATGGGAAATTGTATGAGTATTTTCTTTTGTGGCTGTTGGAAGCTGCAGGAGGCTGAGGTGAGTGTATGAAAATGTGTCCAGTTATTCAGAACTTTGTTAACAGTGTCGTTAGTTAATCTACTGTTAACCCTTAGCTTGCTGACTATTCAGTTAGCCACACCCATTTCTGACTTTGAACCAATCAGATTACTTGATGTAATTTATTCTTACAAAGCCATAAACTTAAAGTTAAACAGTGTAGATCCTGATCAGATGGCTTCTTCAGAAGCCATCTGATCTGGATCTACACTGTTTCCAAAGATAGGGGTTGTCGTGAAAAGCATGATAAGAGTTAAATCTCTGACAGAAGGTTTATAACTAATGACACTGATCATTCATTGTGGCCAATATGCTAATATTTTAGCTGAAGAAATTTGAGTAACTAAAGCATTTGCAAAAGCTACTGACATTTTGCCAGCCAAAATTCCAGCCTACTTGCTAGGAAAATTAATATTTTGACCACTAATGAGAGAGAACCCTCCGTGGTGTATTGGTTACGCTACTCGCCTTGTAAACCAGGGATCGCAGAATCGATCCCGGGCTTCTCCAGACTTTCGGATGAGTCTTTGAACCGAGGTCCCGTCTCCGTATGACCTTAGCTGTTGGTGGGACGTAAAACTCGAACACTCACTCACCACTATTGAGATTTTTAAGCTAACGATGGTTTTAACAACTGGGCCCTGTAGAACAACATTAACTCTTATCCTGCTGCATAAATTAATTTAGCCACATCCATTTACATTTCAACCAATCAAATTAATTGATGCAATTTATTCATTCAGATTTGCAAACTGAATGACAAACAGTGTAGATCCTGATCAGATGGCTTCTTGAGAAGCCATCTGATCTGGATCTTCACTGTTTGCAAAGGTAGGCATTGTTGTGAACAGCAGGATAAGGGTTACCCATTTTCAGAACATTTAATCTGCAAACTGCTAATCCGTTCATTTCTAAAAGTATTTTTACTGTTACTATTTTTTTTTGCAGACAAGGCTTGAGATTTAACACAGTTTTTAATCTTTGTAAACAGATTCAAGCCCTACTAGATAGAAGCTGTTGACTAAACTGTTTCTTGGGAACAGAGATTGACATTTCATGTCCTTAGTACTAACCTGTGCTATCTGGGGCAGTCTAGTCTATGTGAAGAGCTGAGTATTATAGCAAAATAGCTGCCCATGTTTTATGAATACAGATATACTGCTTAGAGAAGTGTAGACCCAGATCACACATTCCTTCAGGAACGGTTTGATTTTTGGTCTTCACTGAATGTCAGATTTGTTTGATTATTTATGGTTAATGATTTTTCTTCTTGACCTTTGGAGGCAAAGGTGTCATATATTTTTAGCTCACCAGAGCCGAAGGCTCCGGGGGAGCTTATAGGATAGGCAGTTGTCAGTCGTCGTCGTCGTCGTCTGGCATCAACACTTTAAAACGACATCTCCTCTGAAGCCACTGGGCCGATTGGGCCCAAATTTTATCTATAGCATCCTTGGGCTGGGGGATTGAAAGTTTGTGTTTTTTATGAAAATCGGCTCAATAGTTTGGTTGCTATGGCAACTTGTAGTTTCCATAGACTTATAATGGGGAAAATTGAAAAATGTCATTTATTGCCAAGCCTCTGCAGATATTTTGACAAAACTTGCATAGAAATGTTCCATAGGCACTCTACTATCTGCCGTATGATTTTAGGCCTTCTGTTCATTTATATTGGTTGCCATGGAAACCAAAATGCAAAAAATAGAAAAAAAAAACTTAAAAAATCATCTCCTCAGAAACAATATGCTCTAGGAGGCCGAAACTGTATGAAAATATTCACCATATTTACCTTTACAGGTTTTATGTTTTTAATGAAATTTAGCCTTTTAGTTTTGTTGCTATGGCAACTTAGAGTTTCCATTGACTTATAATTGGGAAAACTGAAAAATGACATTTACTGCCAAGTCATTGCAGATATTTTGACAAAACTTACATGGACATGTAAACTTCACTCAGCCATAATATTTTTATGTCAACCTGGGGGTCCCCTAGGTTGTGCCGGGGCCATGCCCCGCCCCCTCCACTTCATAAAATGCCTTATATCTCAGAAACCTTACAGATCCCAAGCCCTAAACCATATATATTCTTGTTCCTTATGATAAGATGCATTAAGTGACACCAACCTGGGGGTCCCCCGGGATGTGCCGGGGACATGCTCTGCCCCCTCTATTTCATAAAATGCAATTTATCTCAGAAACCATTCAGATCCACACCCCTAAACTATATATATTCTTGTTCCTTATGCTAAGATGCATTAAGTGACACCAACCTTGGGGTCCCCCCGGGATGTGCAGGGGACATGCCCCACCCCCTCCACTTCATAAAATGCCATTTATCTCAGAAACCATTGAGATCCCCACCCCTAAACCATATATATTCTTGTTCCTTATGATAAGACACATTCAGTGATACCAACATTGGGGTCTCTCTGGGGTGCGCTGGGGCCATGCCCCACCCTTCCACTTCATAAATGCCATATATCTCAGAAACCATTCAGATCCCCACCCCTAAACTATATATATTCTTGTTTCTTATGATAAGACGCATTCAGTGACACCAATCTGAGGGTCCCCTAGGATGTGGCGGGGCTTATGCCCCACCCCCTCCACTTCGTAAAAGGCTGAATATCTCAGAAACCGTTCAGATCCCCACCCCTAAACCATTTAAATTCTTGTTCCTTATGATAAGACGCATTCAGTGATACCAACCTTAGGGTCTCCCTTGCCGCACGGGGGCTATGCCCGACCCCTCCACTTCATAAAAGGCCCAATATCTCAGAAACTGTTCAGATCCCCACCCCTAAACCATATAAATTCTTGTTCCTTATGCTAAGATGCATTCAGTGATATCAACCTAAGGATCTTCCTGGCTGCACCAGGGCTATGCCCCAACCTTCCACTTCATAAAAGGTGATATATCTCGGAAACCCTACAGATCCCCACCCCAAAACCATGTATATTCTTGTTTCTTATGAAAAGACGCATTCAGTGACACCAATCTGGGGGTCCCCTAGGATGTGCCAGGGCTATGCCCCACCCCCTGCACTTAGTAAAAGCCCAATATCTCAGAAACCGTTCAGATCCCCACCCCTAAAGCATATAAGTTCTTGTTACTTATGATAAGACGCATTCAGTGATACCAATCTAAGGGTCTCCCGGGCCGCACGGGGGCTGTGCCCCACAACTCCACGTCATAAAAGGTGATACGTCTCGGAAACCATTCAGATCCCCATCCCAAAACCATATATATTCTTGTTTCATATGATAAGACGCATTCATTGAAACCAACCTGGGGGTCCTCTGGGATGTGCCCGGGCCATGCCCAACCCCCTCCACTTCGTAAAAGGCTCAATATCTCAGAAACCATTCAGAACCCCCACCCCTAAACCATATATATTCTTGTTCCTTATGATGAGACACATTCAGTGATACCAACCTAGGGGTCTCTGGGGGTGTGCTGGGGCTATGCCCCACCCTTCCACTTCATAAAATGCAATATATCTCAGAAACTGTTCAGATCCCCACCCCTAAAATATGTATATTTGTGTTCCCTATAATAAGACTCATTCACTCACATCAATGCGTCTATGTGCTAGGGCAACATGCTGATGCCATGGCCCATGCCTCTACTTCATAAAAGGCCATATATCTCAGACACCATTAAGATCCCCACCTCATAATCATATATATTCTTGTTTCTTATGATTAGACACATTCAGTCACACAAACTTGGTGGTCCACAGGGGCCATTCCTCTCCTCATCATTTCATAAGAGGGCCTCATATCTTGGAAACTGTTCATATCCCAACCCCTAAACAATATATTTTCTTGGTCCTTATTATAAGACACATTCAGTGACAACAATCTTGGCTTTCCTGGGGTCTGCCAGGGCTATGCTCCAACCCCTTTGCAGCTTAAAAGGCCTTATATCTCAGGAACAGTACACATCCCAACCCCTAAACCATATATATTCATGTGCCTTATGATAAGATGGATTCAGTGAGACCATTCAGGGCTCTGTTGGGTCCATGTCTCATCCTTCCTCCACATAAAAGGCCTAATATTTCAGATACAGAGTCCACATGGGTGCTCATTTTGAAATGGGGGTTTGTTTGGGAGACTTTATAATCAATAAATTAAAACCTGAAACCATACATGGCTGCCAGTGGGCAGTGTCCGCCTGAGTTCTGGTGAGCATTGTGGCCCATGGGCCTCTTGTTATGAATTCGGGTATACAGCTTAGAGAAGTGTAGACCCAGATCACACATTTCTTCTGGAACAGTTTGATTTTTGGTCTTCACTGAATGTCCGATTTGTTTGATTATTTATGCTTAATAATTTTTCCTCTTGACCTATGGAGGCAAAGGTGTCATATATTTTTGGGGTATTTCATTATAATTACCCATGCAATATGTTACCCATGCAACATATTGCATGTTTTCACATCTCCAAAATGGCTACTTTTCTGATGAAAATCATTGATATTTTTCTTATTTTTACTGCAAACATAGGCCTCATTGAGGCGGTTCTAAGGAGTACCTTCAACCTATTGTTTGGAGCTGAAATAAGAAAAATAAGGTAAATCCCAGTAAACCCCAAGTGAGGTTTAGGGGGTGTTCATTTCAAGGACTTGTTCAGGTTATGTGGGTTTTCACTGCTGGCTTAAAGTTAAGCAAGGTGTCCCTGCATCTCTTCTACTATTTCTTCTGGAAGATGATCCAAAAAGACTTACTTGGGTTGCTTGTGTCATTAACAAAAGTTCTCTTGGCTTTTCAGTTTTGTAGACCATTTCGAGGAAGTTGTTAATGCTTATTTATTTCTGTATTACAGGAAGCTGATGAGAGGATTATGGGAAATGAGCAGTCGACAGTTGCTGACATTCCCGTTTATTACAGACCAGGGTATGGAGTATCATTGTACAAACCAGTAGAAAAGATCCACATCTCAGCATCTGATGGCTATGGTCTCAGGAACAGAAAACTCGGGTTAAATAATGGAGAGGTGCTAACAGGTCTTTCTCCTACTGAAGAAATACTATATTCGGATGATGGAAGCATCAGTGATCAGCCAGATGTGCCTCACAGAAATCATGCACGGGATTTTCGCAACCTTAAAATTGAAATTGACGAGAGTGGTTTCATAGAGGATGATAATGATGTTAATCCTCCATCTCTAAGTAATTCACTTAAGGGTAATTTCAGTCCAAGGTCATTGTATGAAAAGACTAGACAGTATACTAGTTCAACTTCTGCAAATGACAGCGATGACGAGTGTACATGTTTAAAGGAGAAAAGTGATAAAGGAGTAGAATCAGAATCTGCAAAACATTTAAATGAAAACAGCAAACTTAAGTGTGTAAATAGTTTTGAAAGTGATAAATCTAATAAAAATATTAAAGGAAATGAAATTAAAGAGAATGATACAGCAAAATCAAATTTTGACAATCTAACGCCAAACAGCAATCTTGAGTCCAGCAGTGTGTTATTGACTCCTCCACCGGAAGATGAGCTAAGCTCAGCTCAGCCTTTTTCAACTGGCTCAGCAAGGATTAGCTTACATTCCACTAAGTCAGACATTTCAGATATACGCAGTGAAGTAGCTGATGCATATGAGAAAGTTTTTGATGATCATGATGATAAGTTGTATAATCATGATGCAAATGATGGAGGGGCACTAACTGATGATGATCAAGAAAATTTGTCTCCTTTACCGTATGATCATTTAGTAGAAAAATCTTACGAGAAACGTTTGCAAGTAAAGGCATTAATATCAAAGCTAAATGAACTGAAGTCACGAACGAGGTCTAGTTCAGAGACGTCCCCTTCTAAAACCTCTATTTCAGACTCCTTTTCATATTTAGAACACAGGCGTGTTACAAGCTTAGGGGGAAGTAAGGACACTACATTCTCAGGAGTTAGTTCCCCTGAACTTGAACTTTTAAAGACCGAAACAGAACAAACTAGTGTTGTGACAAGTGGTACATTCGATAATTTGCAAGATGAAATTCAGGATGTTGAGGATGATTTTGTTACAATAAGTTCTCAGTTACAGGAACTGGCCTATAAATGTGAAAACTGTGATACCTGTTCAAATGCAGGGCTTGAAATTCTTGACAGCATTTACAGACGATATCCCTCTATCCGTGTTCGACATAAGGACAAGGGGATCGAAAATATAAACTTTAGGATATCTAGTTACACTGAATCTGATGCTAATCAGGACAGTGATGCTGAAACTGATGGTGCTGAATTATCTTGGGACTTAGAGAACATTCTAGATATGTTATATAGTGAAACTTCTGAATCTGGTTCTATGCAAAATCCAGTTGTTAAAAAACTGAGCAAAGAACAATTGAAAATGCGCAGTGAAAGTAACAGCCCAGTGGACTTCTTGGAGAAGAATTCCTTTGACAGAACCGTGGAGTTGGATGGTAGTTTATATGAGGATGACTTTCGCCTTCAACTAGGTATGAATGTTGCTTTAAATAGGGGAGCAGGTAAATAAAGCACTTGGTAATTGTGAAAAATTGTAATAATTTTTACACAGGCGCAATAAGATTTCACTGTTCATAATGCACCCATATAATGCAAAAGTAAATGACCCTGATTAAACTTGATAAAACACATTAGTCATGACACACCATGTCTACTACCATTGTCCGGGTATGAATCTTGACCTTCTTTTGACACTTGGCTGATCATTGTTTAGTCAGTGCATTTAGCTGTTTCGGAAACACCCCAGCCCCAAGGCTAATGAAACGTCATACACGGCCATGAAGTACTTTGTCCATTGCCATTGGCTGTTGCTGACATTGACCTACTTTTCATGCCTGGCTTAACAATGTTTAGTCAGTGCATTTAGCTCTGATTATCGAATGACGAAGACCTTAGGCAAATGAAATTTCATACACTCATCCACCATGATGCACCCTACTGGTCATGGGCAGTGCTGTCAACCATTACTGACCTTGACCTTCTTTTCACCCTTGGTTGAACAATTTTTAGCTATATCCTGCTGAAAAAGAGGACCCATACAGTTGAAGCCATCTGATCAGGATCTGCACTGTTTGTCATGCAGTTAGTGGATTGAGCAAATTCATTATACACTTCAGCCCCGTTATAGCACGGTTGGTTATAACACGAATTCAGATATAACATGGTTGTTGTTTGGACCCCAAATTTTCTCCAACCTTCCTTTTTTGCCTCGGCAAAAAAATAAAACCTAGGGAGTTAACACTGTAATTAGAAGAAATCCAGGAGAGTTAACACTGTAGTTAGCGTTAAAGTCGCCTTAATCACTTGTCAATTATCCAATTTAACACCGTTATTGTATGACAGTAAACATGCAATAAACAACTTCTTCACACAAGTCCGTAAATTTTACTAATGACGTGTGAAAACACCTGTGAAAACCCATGGCTAATAGAGCTGAAAGATCAAAGGGTAAACGCTTCTGCTAGCTGGAGGCTGCTCATCAATAATTGGTCATTTGCTTTAATACGTGCGAACAGCAAAGGTGCAGATTAGTCGGGTGCATTCACGCAGTTTAATCAGCGCCTTTGCTATTCATATTTGAAGACAATTTAACTCGTGATCCGGCTCATATTATAACTGTTCATTCCATTCGTTTGCATATAGATTTTAGCCTTGCTCAGACAGCATTTTGCTGGGGGATTTCTTATTTGAGAAAGAATTTGCTCCCATGTAAAGAAATTGTGTTGGAAAAGAATCTGCGCCGACGCAGCAAACCTCAGCACAAAACCTTTCCCTTTTGCATAGTCTATCTGCGGAAGAAAAAAAGAAAATACATAGATTATTGACCCATGAAAGGAAAGAATTTGCTCCTGTATGCAACGTCGTTTTAACACTGATGTAAGGCATTAATGTTGCATCGACGTTTGTGCGACCTTGCTTAGGCGTCTCATTCTATCCTCGGCAGGGTTAGACCTAAACAGTTTACCAGTGCTCATTTGCAGTCCGTTCCCAATCTAAGGCCCGATAGGCTGGGGTGCCCGTTTGCTTATTCAGTTGCAGCAAGAAAGTTAACTGCGGAACCGGGAAGGGAAAATATAGTCAGATAGAGTTTTTTCCCTTGTGCATTGCAATTGCTTATGCAAATGGGAACCAGTCACCGGGAACCACGGCCCATCGAAAAAATACACACCGGGATTACACATGGACATATTGGAATAGAAATCAAAACACGAACATATGAATTGCAGTTTTTCAAGAAATTTATTTTAAGTATACAATCATGCAATGAATTTAAAGCAATAAATGCAACATCTAAAAGCAAAACAAACAAACAAACAAACAAAGAAACAAACGATAAAAAAGCGTGAAAAACATTGCAATAACACAAAACAAAGGTTAACAAACTGTGGCAGCCAAACTTTTTCTGGGTCATTCGCCAGGTCAATGACGATCGCTATAGCACGGTTCAGTTAACTAACATGGTTTTCTGATTGGACCCCGAGAACCGTGCTATAACGGGGTTGAGATGTATCTGATTTAATTGGTTGATAGTCAGGATGGGTTTGTCTAAATTAATTTATTCAGCAGGATAAGGGTTAATCAAATTGTGTTCCTTTCCTTAAAGGCTTATGGAGCCACTATGACTCATCCAACTCAGTACTGTCGACTGTGACCTACTTTTCACACTTTTCTGAACAATGATTAGACTGTGTGTTAGTTTAGCTCAGTTTTTAGCTCACCTGTCAGAAGCCTCTGTGGTGTAGCGGTTACACTACTCGCCTGATACATCAGGGATTGCACGATCGATCTCAGGCTTCTCCAGACTTTCGGATGAGTCTTGAGGTTCCGTCTCCATATGACCTTAGCTGTTGGTGGGACGTAAAACTGAAATACACTCTCTCACTCAGCTCACCTGTCATGTATTGACGAGGTGAGCTCATGGGATCACTTTTTGTCTGTCATAAGTTTGTGCGTAAACAATTTCTTCAAACGACACCTCCTCCTAAACCACTGATTGGATTTTGATCAAACTTCACTAGAATGATCCTTAGGCTGTTCCCTTTCTGAAACCCTTTAAAGTTGTTCAAAAGGTTCTGGTCTGTTGCACATCTAGGTAACATGAGCAGTGTAACAGTCTTTGATATTTGGTATGAAGATTCGTCTAGTGGCACTCTGCCAAGATTGTTCAAATTATAGCCCTGTGGCCAAAATGGACCTGCCATGGGGCCCACTGATTTTATATAGAGTTAAGGCATTGTTAGTTAGAGTGAGCCGGTTCATCTTCATCTGGTGCACTAGGACCTGACCTTCAGTAACCACATGGTGCCCAGATAGTGAAATACAAGTCAGCTCTGTATTGTGAAAGGGAACCACCAACTCTTAAGTCTACTAAACCCTTGGGCCAATTTAAATCAAACTTCACAGTGGTGCCTAGGTGGCTCTGTACCAAAAAGAAGCTCAAACGGTTCCACTCCGATGAACAAGATAACTGCCAGAGCTAAAAAAATAAAATAAAATAAAATAAATGACTACTCCTCCTATACCCCTGGGCCAGTTTGATTCAAAATTCTTAGGAACGTTGCTTAGGTGACCTAGCAAAGTAGCTAAAACAGTCCTGCTCTGATGATCAAAATGGTTGCTAGAGCTAATAATAGAAAAACATCAGCAATTTGCTTCTTTCAAACTTTGCAAGATTGTTGCCAAGTTGACCATCTATGGAAGTGCAACAGATATGCTTCAAGGAATAAGGTAACTGTCAGTTAGCCACATGACTCTCAGAAGCTTTGTGACATCTTGAAATCAGGTGAGTGATTCAGGGCCATCTTTGCCCTCTTGTTTAACACCACCAGCAGTCAGATTCTTCAACACCACCAGCAGTCAATTTCTTGCAAACCTACAGCGGTCAGTTTCTTGAATACCACCAGCAGTCAGTTTCTAGAACACCACCAGCAGTCAGTTTCTATAACATCACCAGCAGTTAGTTTCTTGAACACCACCGGCAGTTAGTTTCTTGAACACCACCGACAGTCAGATTCTGGAACACAACCAGTAGGTCAGTTTCTAGAACACCACCAGCAGTCAGTTTCTATAACACCACCAGCAGTTAATTTCTTGAACACCATCAGCAGTCAATTTTTTTAACACCACCAGCAGTCAGTTTCTTGAACACCACCAGCTGTTGGTTTCTAGAACACGACCAGCAGTCAGTTACTTGAACACCACCAGCAGTCAGTTTCATGAACACCACCAGCAGTCAGTTTCATGAACCCCACCAGCAATCAGTTTCATGTACACCACCAGCAGTCAGTTTCTTGAACACCACCAGCAGTCAGTTTCTAGATCACCACCAGCAGTCAGTTTCTAGATCACCACCAGCAGTCAGTGTCTTGAACACCACCAGCAGATAGTTTTTTGAACACCACCAGCAGTCATGTTTTGAACACCACCACCAGTCACTTTCTAGAACACCACCAGCAGTCAGTTTTGTGAACACCCCCAGCAGTTAGTTTCTTGAACACCACCAGCAGTCAGATTCTTCAACACCACCTGCAGTCAGTTTCTAGAACACCACTAGCTGTCAGTTTCTAGAACACCACCAGCAGTCAGTTTCTAGAATACCACCAGCAGTCCGTTTCTTGAACTACACCAGCAGTCAGTTTCTAGAACACCACCAGCAGTCAGTTTCTTGAACACCAACAGCAGCCAGTTTCTTGAACACCACCAGCAATCAGTTTCTAGAACACCACCAGCAGTCTGTTTCTAGAACAACACCAGCAGTCAGTTTCTAGAATACCACCAGCAGTCCATTTCTTGAACTACACCAGCAGTCAGTTTCTAGAACACCACCAGCAGTCAGTTTCTTGAACACCAACAGCAGCCAGTTTCTTGAACACCACCAGCAGTCAGTTTCTAGAACACCACCAGCAGTCAGTTTCTTGAACACCAACAGCAGTCAGTTTCTTGAACACCAACAGCAGCCAGTTTCTTTAACACCACCAGCAGTCAGTTTCTAGAACACCACCAGCAGTCAGTTTCTAGAACAACACCAGCAGTCAGTTTTGTGAACACCACCAGCAGTTAGTTTCTTGAACAGCACCAGCAGTCAGATTCTTCAACACTAGTTTCTTGAACACCACCTACAATTAGGTTTCTTGAATACCAGCAGCAGTCAGTTTTGTGAACACCACAAGCAGTCAGATTCTTTCTCCTCTGTCCATATCTTTTTGTGCTATTTCTTCTATCTCTTTTCTCCCTTTGTCTGGGAGATGATGCAAAAATGACCCACAAGGTTATTAATGTCTTTAAGCCCCCTACACAATCAATCTTTGTATCAAAAGTTTTGGCCCCCGCCAATCGGGGCTTGGAGAAGTGGATTAAGCTGCATGATGCTTCCATGTAGAGCTGAAACCAACTGCACTTGATCACGGGTAAACCACATAGGTCTAAGCCTGCACAAGCAAAGTGGTGTGAGTCAGACCGCCCTACTAGTTGGTTTGGATAGTAAGGCTTCAGCTGTCAACTCAGTGTCAGGTAAAAGCCCACAAAATTGGAAGCAATGGCTCTGAAATTACCTAAATAATGTTGACAGGAATTCAAACAAAATCAAAGGATCACTCTCATCTCAAAAAAAGGAAGAAGTGAGTCAGCTAAGGGATGTTTTTACTTCAAAAGCAGCCTGTTGCCTGATCCTTGAATCTAGGTGCCCCTTATTTAAGGAAAATTATGGTAATTTTTTTGTTGGTGAAAAAATTCCCCAGTAGCTAGATGCAACTACAATTTGTCTGTTTTGTTATAACTGACAAAGAGATAGAGTTATGTGGCAATATTGGAATTTATTTTCTCTTATTTCCCTGCCGACACATACGTTGTGGGTGCTTGTTAGAATCGCCTCGATGAGGCGATTCTAACAAGTACAAACAACATACGTTTTTTATGGAGAAATAAAAAAAAATCTCCAAATTAGCCTTGTGTCTTCTTCTTATCTAGAGTTGTCATCAAATACTCCGCCTTTACCCATAAAATGCGAATCATGACAATTGTCGTCTGCTTTGTCGTCTGCTGGTTACCTTAAAAGTCATTTTTGCAAACAGTGTGGACCCAAATCAGACTGCTCCTCTTGGAGCAGTCTGTTTTGGGTCCACTCTGTTTGCCTGTACCCAAAAATAGTTTTTAAAACGTTTGCAAAAAAATTTAGCAGACGACACGAGCAGACGACATTTTAAGATGTAGTTTTTCTCAGCATCTTAAGAGTTAACAATCTCCTGGTTATATTGTTATTCACTGATGATACATTACATCTAAATTGCTTCTTTTAAGTTTTCTTACTGTGTTATTATATGATGAGAAATGGACAGACAATTTCTTGCATGAATGGATTGAAGGAATGGCAGAATAATAAAGAAGAATGACGTAAATATGTTATTTCACATGTTTTCAGGTCAGCTGTTATGACAAACTGTCAAAATTTGTAGGAGATTTTGTTAAACCCTCATCTTGCTGAACACGATAACTTGCTACCTTTGCAAACAGTGTAGATCCAGATCAGATGGCTTCTTTAGAAGCCATCTGATCAGGATCTTCATTGTTTGTCATTCAGTTTGCAAATTTGAATGAATACATTATTTCAAGCAATTTGAAATGGGAGTGAAAAAATAATTTATTGAGCAGGATAAGGGTTAAATTTTTCAGCTGAACAGAATCAACAGCATGATACGCCTAGAAGATTTATGGGAAAATCACTCTTGTGGGCAATTTATGCTGCCCTGATACTTAAACTATCACTGTTCCAAAATTAGGCCCCCGCTCTTCAGGGCTTGGAGAAATAGATGGGCTGCATGATGCCTCCATGCAGAGCTGAAACTGACCTCACACTAGTACTGGTAAACCGCTTAGAGGATCTAAGCCTGCCCAGGCAAAGCGGTGCAAGTAAGACCATCCATGCTTATAAACCCTATTTGTTTCATTGGGTGACAGGGCTTGAGATGTCATTTCATCTCAATGTCGGGTAAAAATCCCACAAAATTGGAAGCAGTGTCTCCAAAATGACCTACCGTATTCGCCCTAATTACTGCACATGCTCCTATAAGCGCACACCAAAGCTATTTTTGAAAAGGAAATGCATAAGCGCACACTTTACAGTAATCTCCCCTTGAAGCTTTCATAGTAAATCTATATAATAACTTACCATTATTTCTTCCAACAGTGAAGGCAATGCTTCAAGGTTGGCAAAAAGCCGGTCAATATGAGTATTGACCGGGCCGGTGGTTAAAACCGGTCATTACTGGTCAATACTGGTCAATTGGTGGTCGATTAAATCACTGAAGTATATGCCTCTGTCCTGTTGCTAAACTGGTCTTAAAAGCTTTCCCCTACATCATGTACATGATGTTAGACTATATTTTCATCACTGAACAAGACAAAAATAGTTTTTATTAACAATAGTAATTATTTGAGGTATTTTTTATTTGATCAAAAGTCAAAAGACATTGCTGCTGGTCAAATGAAGAGGTTTGAATGGCTCACTGAACTGTAGACAGGCCTGTTCTTTTCAATCAAACAATCTTTATAATTATTCTTTTTTCCTTTATATTGTTCATATTTTGATTTACAGAAATATGAATAAGCTGAATGTATCATGGATTTTGGAGGATTTATGAAAGGTCCTATTTTGTTCAACACCGACAAAAAAAATTGTTGTGCTAGATTGACCCACTTACCTCTCTCCCCCCACAAATCTTCTTCCCTCTTCAACTTTGAAAATATCAATTATTTGACATAATCTTTGATCATAAAATTTTAAAGCAGTTTAAAGCATTTTGATGGTATTGCAGAAAATTGTCACATGCATATATTGACAAATGTGTGAAATGCACCTGACATCAATTTTAGGCCTGTGAAGTAGTTCATCTGTAAAAGTCTGTAATTTATTAAGCAAACAATGTTTGAAGATTCACTGATGTCTTTGAATATTTAAAAGGACCTGCAACACCTGTAAATTGCTGTCAAAACAGACTAACCCATGCCACTGCAGTGGATGTGGCAAAGATCTAATTGCTAAATTGACCAATTACATGCCCCTAATAGGGGTATTATAAACTGACACAAGGCTGCTTTATTCCTAACGTGTGGAATTTTGATTTATATGCAATATAGACAGTATCTTATCATCAAGGTATTACTGAAGGTGTCAAAAATGAATGAAACCTAAAGACACTAAGAGGCCACTTGAAGAAATAACATCTGAACCTGAAACTCTTATCAAAATTCAAATGATCAGCCTCCAGCAAAGAGACCAAAACTTCAAAATTGTTTCAGTAGCTTTGCCTTTTCAACACTAAAATTATTCAATTGACCACTCAATATTTCAATCGACCAGTATTGACCAGCATTGACCACTCTGGGAGTATTGACCGGGACGGTTTTAACCGGTTAAAACCGCTGGTTAAAACCGCCCCTGGTTTTGACCGCCCAACCCTGCAATGCTTAAGTATCTTTTCCGTCCCATTAAATATCAGTATGCATCATCTTGGAACCTGTTGTTTTCGTATCAAGTGTGCGCTAATTAGGTAGATTTTTCACCATGATTCTATGACACGATTTTTAAAAAACTAAGCGCACGGTGCGGTAATTAGGGCGAATACGGTATACAGTGTTGACGGGGACGTTAAACATCAAATCAAACCAATCACTGCTCCAAAAGAATGCAAATTAGCCAAGTACAAAAAGGGAGATAAATCCTTTAGATCAGAGTAATGTCCTTTGGAAGTTTATTTGTTTGTTTGTTTGTATTGGGGTTTAATGGCCCAGACAACACTATTTTAGGTCCTTTTTGATCCGGTCAGTTTACCTATCCACATTTTTCCTGGTCAGGCTTATACATAAGCGGTTAACCAGTACAGTGCACATTCTTTTGCCAGAAACTGATAACTGCCCTTCTTGAATCAAGGGAAAAGAGAGAATGACGGTAAAATAGATTTTATGATCAATCTCCACGAAAGAATGTTGCCGACCATGACAGGTTTTAAACCTGCGTCCTCCTGAACACCAGTCAGACGCAATATCCGACAGAGCTACCGTGGACAGCTGTCCTTTGGAAGTGCTCCATTTATTAATGAGCCTGATTGTGGTCAGGGTGATTTAAACAACATTTGGTGTCGATGTCATTGTTCCTGTCCATTCATGAGTATGTGCCCTATTTAAAAAAGTGGATCAGCCCAAAATTAGGTCACTATGAGTGACTTTATTGTAAATCAACTTTGCCCTGTACCATGCCTCCCACAAGTTTAAGTCAACCAAACTTCATCAATGAATGCACCAAACGTGTCCAGGTCACTATAACAAACATTAGGTCAAAGTGACCTACTTTGCCTGAAATGTACCATGAGTCTCATAAATGCCAGATCAACTGACTCTCGATTCCTACAAGTCCCAGCTCCACCAAACATCATCAATGGATGCAGTCCCAGCTCCACCAAACATCATCAATGGATGCACTGAACCTCGCTGGGTCACCAGCCATGTGACCTACTTTGACCAAAATCAACCTTCTGTAACTTAGAAGTTGTCACAATCTCCCCCCTCCCCCCACTACATTACCAGCTCCACCAAACTTCAATTAAGTGGATGTTACAGACCCGGTTGGGTCACCATCCAAAAACTAGGTTACTTTGACCCACTTGGACGTAACAGGACCATGTATCTAGTTCTTCAAAGCATCTTTAGCTTAACGAGCTCATTAGTGGTCAAATTGTTAACTGTTCTAGCAAGTACAATATCGAAAATTTTGGAATTTTTGCTGATAAAATGTGAGCATTTGCATTTGCAAAAGCTGCTCACATTTTTTTCAGCAAAAATATTAGCATACTTGCCATAATAAACAATCAAAGTTTTAACGATATGTTAACTAATGACATTGTTAGTTTTGAACAACTGGCCACAGGTTGACTATGTTTCTCTCCTTCCTCAAATCCAGATCCACCAAATTTAATCAGTAGATGCCCCAAACCAGTTTGGGTCACCATCCACAAAACTTGGTTACTGTGACCTACTTTGACCAAAACCAACCTTGTGTACAGAAATGATTCTAAATATTGGGACAGACAGATCTACGCAAACATTACATACCCAGATCAGACTGCTCCTTCAGTCTGATCAGGGTCTACACTGTTTGCCATTCCATCTGCACAATTTAGACGCCTTGCTGGATCGTGAAACAAATTTGTTAATATTTTAGGACCATTACAGCAAGTCCTCAAGGTGTCCCAATTGTTAGGATCTTTTAGGTAGTTTTGCCTCTCTCTCTTCTCCACCCAACCCCACCACAGTTTGCATATTGGCTGTTCCAGTCTGAAGGTTATCTGCTTCAGAAAAATTCAAAGATGCTTTTTGTTGGCCAATTGGCAGCAATGGCGGAAAATCATGCAATGTTTTCAGTGCATTTATTTTATGCTGTTGTCCTCAAAACCTGCAAAATGCTAGTTCAAAATGTGTAGGTTATATAGGTAGGGTGTTGTACCTGGAACATATGATGTTGTTTACGGTACTTCAGTTAAAAGTAAACAAAATGTTTCCGTAAAGTTTTAAAAATTTGGACACCTTGAGGACATGCTGTTATTCTCAAAAATATTTTTCAGGCACACAACCTTCTAGTCTCACATCAGTTGAATCCCAGCATAGTAGTGGAAGTATGGCTAGTCAGCAAATGAAAGAGGAAACCAGTCTGCAAGGGGAGGCAACTAGTCAAACTGAAGATATAGCCAATCATACAGGGGAGATAACCAGTCAGCTAGAGGAACCAGCTAGTCAGGAGATGGAGCCAGCCAAATCTTGCAGCAATTCTATATGCAATATAGGGACCAGGGTCTCCCTCACAGAATATGCTGAGAGGGAGTGGCGGGGAAATACACCTAGAGCTGAGCTTATGAAGAAGGTACTATGATACCATAATGATCCTAAGTGCATTGTATTGGGGCAGATAGGCCAAAGCAAACAGTGCAGACTCAGATCAGATTGCTCCTGAAGGAGCAGTCTGATCAGGGTCTACACTGTTTGCCATTCCATGTGCACCTTTTGGACTATTTGCTAAATCGTGAAACAAATTTGTTAACTTTTTGGAGAATTACAGCAAGTTCTCACGGTGTCCAAAGTTTTAGGATTTTTATGGTACCTCAGTCTTTCAGTTGAACTGCACACATCAATCACAGCTGTAATGAACATTTTCAAATAGTTCTCCTTATTAGGGCTCTGCAGTAATCACACTCTCCATCCATCCATCCAGCCAGCCATCCAGCCAGCCAGCCAGCTAGCCAGCCAGCCATCCATCTGTCCACTCAAAAACTGTCAAACGCATCAACTTCAAACTTTAAACACAAGGTCACAACAACAATACAAAATTTTGTGGCAAGTTATGCAACTCTAGCTACAATATTATCAGAGTTATGACCCGTAAAAATGTCAGCATTTTACATCTTTTTTTTTTTCATCATAATTTCAAAACTGTTATAGATAATCCAATGAAACTTGCTATAGTTATTGACAGTGACAAAACACACATGTGTAGCAAAGGGCAACAACTCTAGCTTCAATAAATTTTGATTTATGCCCCTTTATCCATCAGTCTGTCCATCCACATTTTTCATGTTTTTTTTCTTGAAAACTTACAAACTGCCAAATGCATCAACTTCAAACTTTAAACATAAGGTCACAACAACAATGCACAATTTTGTGGCAAGTTATGTAGCTGCAATATTGTCAGAGTTATGACCCTTTGAAAACTCAAAATATCAGGATTTTTCATCTTTTTGCCATAATTTCAAAACCGTTACAAACATCAAAACCGTTACAGATATTTCAATAAAACTTGCTATAGTTATTGACAGTGACAATACACACATGTGTAGCAAAGGGCAACAACTCTAGCTTTAATAAAGTTTGACTTATGCCCCTTTGACTTAAAAAAACTTTTACATCGGCCATAGTTCTAAACACATGCAATCAATGTTTAAAATAACTAGCAAGAAACAGTCAGAGTACCAACTGAGACTACTGATAGGGCAACCCCATTGTATGTCTAAACTTTTCTACCAGTTTGTATCCCTCCCCCCCCACACACACACTCACACACTCATACACACTCCCCCACCACCCACTTGAAACATGCTATTGCGGAGCCCTGATCTCGACTGTGATGGTTTCAGTTCAGTAATAGGGCTGAAGCTTATTAGTAATAAGTAATAATTTGTTTTGGATAGCCAATTGGCCATTTTGTGGGAAAGTAACTGTCCTTTTGGCTTTCCGCTAGTGTCTGGTTGTTACATGTTACAGTTTCTATTAGGGTCTAGTTGTTACACGTTTGTGTCGTTTGTGTCATTTTCCTTTGGTGTCTCTGATGGGAGCTGTGGGTTAATTGTATCGATTCCTGATCATTGCCTTCACTTCTATTTTGACATTTCTGCTGATAAGGTCAAGTTCATTCAGATGGAGAACACATTAAGCAAATAATACTAAAGTCTCATGGGAGCCATCAGTCTTGTTCCTTTTTGGGTCATTTGTTTATCAGTCGACCCAAAGTTACTATCTACACACCTCTCTCTGTGCTGTCAGAATGCTGTGTAAAAAGTAAGATCTGGAGTGGGCTCAGGTACTGGTACATTAACAAATCACAGATCAGAAGATGCAGAATGCAGTGGCTTGTGAGGGTCTACACTGCTTGCTTACAATACATGTATTTATGGGTTAAACAGAACAGTCAACTTTTATGATCCTAAATATTGAGACAGACAGGCCTAAATATTGAGACAGACAGGCCTAAACAAACAGTGCAGACCCAGGTCAGACTGCTCCTGAAGGAGCAGTCTGATCAGGGTCTACACTGTTTGCCATTCTGCCTGCAAATTTTGGTCACCTTCATGGATTGTGCAACAAATTTATTAAAATTTTAGGAGAATAACATTTAGTCCTCAAGGTGTCCAAATTTTCATGATTTTTAGCTCACCTGTCACGTAGTGACAAGGTGAGCTTTTGTGATCACTTTTTGTCCGTCGTGCGTCCGTGCGTCCCGTCCGTGCGTGCGTCCGTAAACAATTTCAAATAAGTATATCTCTAATACCCCATGGTCAATCTTGATCAAATTTCATGAGAAGCATCATCAGGTAGGGGGAAAGGCTGCATAAGGTTTTTGGGCTGATCAGATTGGAATTCTGGTTGCCATGGCAACATATAGCTCCCATAGACTTACAATGGGAAAAAATTAAAATATCTTCTTCTCTGAAACCACAGGGCCCAGAGCTTAAATATTTAGCATGTATTAACGGCCAGTGGTCACCTACATAATTCCTGCCATTCATGCCCCTGGGGTCCAAATTGGCCACACCCCGGGGCCCCTTCGCTCCCATAGACTCATAATGGAACAAAAAGCTTCAAAAATCTTCTTCTTGGAAACCACAGGGCCCAGAGCTTAGATATTTAGCATGTAGCAATGGCAAGTGGTCACCTACATAATTCCTGCCAATCATGCCCCTGGGGTCCAAACGGGCCACGCCCCAGGGCCCTTTAGCTTCTATAGACTCATAATGGAAAAAAAGCTTCAAAAATCTTCTTCTCTGAAACCACAGGGCCCAGAGCTTAGATATTTAGCATGTATTAACAGCCAGTGGTCACCTACATAATTCCTGCCATTCATGCCCCTGGGGTCCAAATTGGCCACACCCCGGGGCCCCTTCGCTCCCATAGACTGATAATGGAACAAAAAGCTTCAAAAATCTTCTTCTCGGAAACCACAGGGCCCAGAGCTTAGATATTTAGCATGAAGCAATGGCAAGTGGTCATCTACATAATTCCTGCCAATCATGCCCCTGGGGTCCAAACGGGCCAAGCCCCGGGGCCCCTTCGCTCCCATAGACTCATAATTGAACAAAAAGCTTCAAAAATCTTCTTTTCGGAAACCACAGGGCCCAAAGCTCAGATATTTAGCATGTAGCAATGGCAAGTGGTCACCTACATAATTCCTGCCAATCATGCCCCTGGGGTCCAAATGGGCCACACCCCGGGGCCCCTTAGCTCCCAAAGACTCATAATGAAAAAAAAGTTTCAAAAATCTTCTTCTCTGAAACCACAGGGCCCAGAGCTTAGATATTTAGCATGTAGCAACAGCCAGTGGTCACCTACATAATTCCTGCCAATCATGCCCCTGGGTTCCAAATGGGTGACGCCCCGGGGCCCCTTTGCTCCCATAGACTCATAATGGAACAAAAAGCTTCAAAAATCTTCTTCTTGGAAACCACAGGGCCCAGAGCTTAGATATTTAGCAGGTAGCAACGGCAAGTGGTCACCTATATAATTCCTGCCAATCTTGCCCATGAGGTCGAAACGGGCCACGCCCGGGGCCCTTTAGCTCCTATAGACTCATAATGGAAAAAAGCTTCAAAAGTCTTCTTCTCGGAAACCACAGGGCCCAGAGCTTAGATATTTAGCATGTAGCAATGGAAAGTGGTCACCTACATAATTCCTGCCAATCATGCCCCTGGGGTCCAAACGGGCCACGCCCCGGGCCCTTTAGCTCCTATAGACTCATAATGGAAAAAAGCTTCAAAAATCTTCTTCTCTGAAACCACAGGGCCCAGAGCTGAGATATTTGGCATGTAGCAATGGAAAGTGGTCACCTACATAATTCCTGCCAAACATGCCCCTGGGGTCCAAATGGGCCATGCCCCGGGGCCCCTTAGCTCACATAGACTCTTAATGGAAAAAAAAAGCTTCAAAAAACTTCTTCTCAGAAACCACAGGGCCCAGAGCTTAGATATTTAGCATGTAGCAACGGCAAGTGGTCACCTACATAATTCCTGCCAATCATGCCCCTCAGGTCCGAATTGGCCACGCCCCGGGGCCCCTTAGCTCCCAAAGACGCATAATGGAAAAAAGCTTCAAAAATCTTCTTCTCTGAAACCACAGGGCCCAGAGCTTAGATAGAGCTTAGGCCCTTTAGCTCCTTTAGACTCATAATGGGAAAAAGCTTCAAAAATCTTCTTCTCTGAAACCACGGGGCCCAGAGCTGAGATATTTGGCATGTAGCAACAGCAAGTGGTCACCTACATTATTCCTGCCAATCATGCCCCTCAGGTCCGAATTGGCCACACCCCGGGGCCCCTTAGCTCCCAAAGACGCATAATGGAAAAAAGCTTCAAAAATCTTCTTCTCTGAAACCACAGGGCCCAGAGCTTAGATATTTAGCATGTTGTAACGGCCAGTGGTCACCTACATAATTCCTGCCAATCATGCCCCTGGGTTCCAGATGGGCGACGCCCCGGGGCCCCTTCGCTCCCATAGACTCATATTGGAACAAAAAGCTTAAAAAATCTTCTCCTCGGCAATCACAGGGCCCAGAGCTTAGATATTTAGCATGTAGCAATGGCAAGTGGTCACCTACATAATTCCTGTCAATCATGCCCCTGGGGTCCAAACGGGCCACGCCCCAGGGCCCTTTAGCTCCTATAGACTCATAATGGGAAAAAGCTTCAAAAATCTTCTTCTCTGAAACCACGGCCCCCCCCCCCCCCCCCCCCCCCCCCCGGGCCCTTTAGCTCATATAGACTCATAATGCAAAAAAGCTTCAAAAATCTTCTTCTCTGAAACCACAGGGCCCAGAGCTGAAGTATTTGGCATGTAGCAACGGCAAGTGGTCACCTACATAAATCCTGCCAATCATGCCCCTAGGGTCCAAATGGGCCACGTCCCCGGGGCCCCTTAGCTCCCAAAGATGCATAATGGAAAAAAGCTTCAAAAATCTTCTTCTCTGAAACCACAGGGCCCAGAGCTTAGATATTTAGCATGTAGCAACGGCCAGTGGTCACCTACATAATTCCTGCCAATCATGCCCCTGGGTTCCAAATGGGCGACGCCCCATAATGCAAAAAAGCTTCAAAAATCTTCTTCTCTGAAAACAGGGCCCAGAGCTGAGGTATTTGGCATGTATCAACGGCAAGTGGTCACCTACATAAATCCTGCCAATCATGCCCCTAGGGTCCAAATGGGCCACGCCCCGGGGCCCCTTTCTTCACATAGACTAATAATTGAAAAATTAAAAGCTTTATAAATCTTCTTCTCTGAAACCACAGGGCCCAGAGTTTAGATATTTAGCATGTACCAACGGCAAGTGGTCACCTACATAATTCCTGCCAATCATGCCCCTGGGGTCCAAATGGGCCACGCACAGGGGCCCCATTTGCTCCCATAGACTCATATTTAAAAAAAGCTTAAAAAATCTTCTTCTCTGAAACCACAGCACCCAGAGCTTAGATATTTAGCATGTAGCAATGGCAAGTGGTCACCTACATAATTCCTGCCAGTCATGCCCCTGGGGTCCAAAAAGGCCACGCCCCGGGGCCCCTTAGCTCCTATAGGCTCATAATGGAAAAAAAAAACTTCAAAAATCTTCTTCTCTGAAACCACAGGGCCCAGAGCTGAGATATGTGGCATGTAGCAACGGCAAGTGGTCACCTACAAAAATCCTACCAATCATTTCGTGGGGTCCAAATGGGCCACGCCCCGGGGCCCCTTAGCTCCCATAGACTTATAATGGAAAAAAGCTTCAAAATTCTTCTTCTCTGAAACCATAAGTCCCAGAGCTTAGGTATTTAGCATGTAGCAATGTCGAGTGGTCGCCTACATGAATCCTGCCAATCATGCCCCTGGGGTCCAAATCCTGTGGCCCCTTAACTCCAACAAACTTATAATGGAAAAAGCTTCAAACATCTTCTTTGAAACCATGAAGTACAGACCTTAGATATTTAGTATATAGCAACACAAAATGGTCGCCTACATACACCTGCCAACCGTGCCCTTTGGCTCATTAGCTTCTATAGACTTATACTTGAAAAAACTTAAAAAAATCTTTATCTCCAAAACCATAAGGCACAGATTTTGTTTGATTTGAGGTTTTACATCCCCGACAACACTGTATTGGTCATTTTGGAGATGTCTCTTCCAATTTTGTGGGACTTTTACCAGACATTGAGATGAAATTACATCTCAAGCCCTATCGCCCAATGAAACCAGTAGGGTTTGTAAGCATGAACACCGCTTTGCCTGAGCTTAGATATTTAGTATGTAGCAATGTCAAGTGGTCTCCTACACTAATGATTTTCTCGTACACAGGTGAGCGATATAGGGCCATTGGGCCCTCTTGTTATGGTAAGTCTCCCTTCAGGATAATTTTTCCAGCCTACACTCGAGAGACAATCTACCCACCAATGCCATCAGTGCTTTGATTGTTAGATGTTTTATCCCTTATCCTGCTGAATAATTTAATTGGCCACACCCATTTCTGACTTTCAGCCTACATGATATAATGTTTTTGCTTAAATTCACAAACTGAAGGACAAACGGTGAAGATCCTGAACAGATGGCTTTAAAAGCCATCTGATCTGGATCTACACTGTTAGAAAGGTAGGGGTTGTCGTGAACAGCAGGATAAGGGTTAAAGGTGGACTAATAAGAGATCAGTTTCAGAAAGTTGTTCAAAACTTACAATGTTTTTATTAGTTAATGTTGCATTATAACCCTCAAGCTGCTGAGAAAAACTACATCTGAAAATGTCTGCTTATGTCGTCTGCTGAATCTTCTTGCAAAGTTTTTAGAAATACTTTTTCATACAGGCATTGTGGCCCAGATCAGACTGCTCCTCTGATCTGGGTCCATACTGTTTGCCAGGCAAACAGTATGGACCCAGATCAGAGGAGCAGTCTGATCTGGGTCCACACTGTTTGCAAAAATGACTTTTAAAGTAACCGGCAGATGACAAAGCAGACAACAATTGTCGGGATTGGCATCTGATCATTAGCTCCCCTGGACAAAGACCAGGAAGACCTATTGCACTACCCCCAGTGTCGGCGTCCTCATTTACGTTAAAGTTTTTTTCCAAAACATACGACGGATTTGGTTCATGTTTGGAACGATGATAGATATAGGTCGAAACACCCTCACCTATGCCCATGGTCATGGACTTAAAAAATCTTTATGTTAATTTTTTTAACTGCTCATATTTTCCAAACCACATGATGAATTTGGTTTATATTTGTTGATAGATATTTATCCAAAGTTTCATTCAGCAATACATGATCCTCAAGGTCAAGGGCACAGACTTGATAATTTTTAAGCTAATATTTTCCAAAACGTATGATGGATTTGGTTCACATTTGATACCATGAGAGATGTAG
This sequence comes from Lucinisca nassula, assembly GCA_963580285.1. Lineage (NCBI taxonomy): Eukaryota > Metazoa > Mollusca > Bivalvia > Lucinida > Lucinidae > Lucinisca > Lucinisca nassula. The sequence continues at coordinate 24,963,466 of OY757021.1, forward strand.
GTACATTGTTTTATTCAGCTATACCCCAACCCATGCCCATGACCTCATGGTTAAGGCCATGGACTTTGAAATTTTATGTTAAAGATTTTTAGCTCACCTGGGCCGAAGGCTCCAGGGGAGCTTATAGTATCGTGGGTCGTCCGTCGTCCGTCCGTTGTCCGTCGTCCGTCCACACTTTTGAGCAGCTATATCTCTGTATCCTGCAGGCTGATCTCAATCATTTCTCATCTGTAGCATGCCTCTGGTGGGGCATTGATGACATAAACTTTTTTTCGAAATCGCTCTAAAACTTTGGTTCCTATGGTAACCACAAGGTCCCATAGACTTACTATGGGAAAATGCTTGTCATCACCGTAGCGCCTTCAGTTTTGATCGGATCTTTCTGAAACTTATATGTAAGGTGACTGGGGATAAAAACTCGGACGAGTTCGAAAACCGGCCAAGTCGGCCCAATTATCATAGAGTTACGTCCCTTTGATTGCTGAAAATACCAATTTTCGACCTTGTCATCACCGTAGCCCCTTCAGTTTTGATCGGATCTTTTTGAAACTTATATGTAATGTGGCTGGGGATAAAACCTCGGATGAGTTCGAAAACCGGTCAAGTCCACCGATTATTCATAGAGTTACGTGCCTTTGGTTGCTGAAAATGCCGATTTTCGACCTTGTCATCACCGTAGCCCCTTCAGTTTTGATCGGATCTTTCTGAAACTTATATGTAAGGTGGCTGGGGATAAAATCTCGGATGAGTTCAAAAACTGAACAAGTCGGCCCATTTATCGTAGAGTAACGTCCCTTTGATTGCTGAAAATGCTGATTTTTGACCTTGTCATCACTGTAGCCCTTTCAGTTTTGATCGAATCTTTCTGAAACTTATATGTAAAGTGGCTGAGGATAAAATCTCGGATGAGTTCGAAAACCAGCAAAGTTGGTCCACTTATCACAGAGTAACGTCCCTTTGATTGCTGAAAATGCCGATTTTTGACCTTGTCATCCCCGTAGCCCTTTCAGTTTTGATCGGATCTTTCTGAAACTTATATGCAAGGTGGCTGGGGATAAAACCTCGGATGAGTTTGCATACCAGCAAAGGTGGCCTATTTATCATAGAGTAAGGTCCCTTTGATTGCTGAAAATGTTGATTTTTGACCTTGTCATCACTGTAGCCCCTTCAGTTTTGATCGGATCTTTCTGAAACTTATATGTAAGGTGGCTGGGGATAAAACCTCAGATGAGTTTGAAAACCGGCCAAGTTGCCCCATTTACTATATAGTTATGTCCCTTTGATGGCTGAAAATGTCGATTTTTTACCTTGTCATCACCGTAGCCCCTGCAGTTTTGATCTAATCTTTCTGAAACCTATATGTAAGGTGAATGGAGATAAAACCTAGGATGAGTTGGAATACCGGCCAAGTTGGCCCATTTATCATAGAGTTACGTCCCTTTGATTGCTGAAAATGCCGATTTTTGACCTTGTCATCACGGTAGCCCCTTCAGTTTTGATCAGATCTTTCTGAAACTTATATGTAAGGTGGCTGGTGATAAAATCTTGGATGAGTTCGAAAACAGGCCAAGTCAGCCCATTTATCGTAGAGTTATGTCCCTTTGATGGCTGAATATGTTGATTTTTGACCTTGTCATTACCGTAGCCCCTTCAGTTTTGATCAGATTTATCTGAAACTTATATGTAAGGTGGCTGGGGATGAAACCTCGGATGAGTTCAAAAACTGGCCAGGTCAGCTCATTTATTTTAGAGTAACATCCCTTTGATTGCTAAAAATGCCAAATTTTGACCTTGTCATCACCGTAGCCCCTTCAGTTTTGATCGGATTTTTCTGAAACTTATATGTGAGGTGGCTGGGAATAAAATCTTGGATGAGTTTGAATACTGGCCAAGTCTGATCAGATCTTTCTGAAACTTACATGTAAGGTGGCTGGGAATAAAACCTCAGGTGAGTTCGAATACCGGCCAAGTCGGCACATTTATCATAGAGTGACGTGCCTTTGATTGCTGAAAATGCCTATTTTCGACATTGTCATCACTGCTGCCCCTTTAGTTTTGAACGGATCTTGATAAAACTTACAAACAAGGAAGTCAGGCAGAAAGCTTAGTGGAGTTTGAAAACTTGTTTTTGAACTTGTCATCACCATAGCCACTTCAGTTTAGATCGGATCTTCTTAGCAAGTCAGGAATAAAAGCTTGAATGAGTTTGAAAACCGGTGAGGTCAGCCTGTTTATCATAGAGTTACATTCTACTTGATTTTCAGAAAATGCTTACCCTGTCATCACCATGTCCTCCTATAAAGCCTTCAGTAAAGGTTGGCACTTCCTTAAACTTTGAATCTGTTAGCTCAGGTGAGCGATACAGGACCAAGCTAGCTTGGTCCTCTTGTTTAGATCTCATATTTTCCAAGTTATTAGATGGATTTGGTTCATAGTTGGTATGAATATAGATATAGGTCCAAAGATTTATTAGGCAATACCTCCACCAATGGCCATGGCCTCAAAGATACTTTCGCAGGTAAGCTTTGCTGTCTAATGACAGCTCTCGTTTTATATGGCAGTGAAAGAATATAAGAATCTTATATGGGTGTGAGGGGTGGATGGAAAAATCCGTCCCGAGGGACACTGTCTGGCATCACGAGGCTTGCCGAGTGATGCCGGACAGTGATCCCGAGGGACGGATTTTTCTATCCACCCCTCACACCCATATAGGATTTTTATGTCCCCGGTAGCGATAGCCGGGACATATTGTTTTTGCCCTGTCTGTTTGTTTGTTTGTTTGTTGGTTGGTTGGTTTGTACGTGGACAACTTTAACGTTGGCCATAACTTTTGAACCGTGTGAGATAGAGCTTTCATATTTGGCCTGAAGGTTCCTTGTGACAAGACCTTCACATTCATGCAAAAAAATTTGACCTGTGACCTTGACCTTGACCTTTGACCTACTTAAAATAAAAAAATCACATTGGTCATAACTTTTGAACCACTTGAGATACAGCCTTCATATTTAGCATGTATGTTCCTTGTGACATAAGCTTTACATTCATTCAAAAAATTTTGACCTGTGACCTTGACCTTGACCTTTGACCTACTTGAAATAAAAAAAATCACATTTTGGTCATAACTTTTGAACGGTTTGAGATAGAGCCTTCATATTTTGCATGTAGGTTCCTTGTGACAAGAGCTTTACATTCACACAAAATTTTGACCTGTGGCCTTGACCTTGACCTTTGACCTACATAAAAGAAAAAGTTAACATTGGTCATAACTTTTGAACCGTTTGAGATAGAGCCTTCATATTTTGCATGTAGGTTCCTTGTGACAAGAGCTTTACATTCCTACAAAAAGTTTTGACTGTGACCTTGACCTTTGACCTACATAAAAGAAAAAGTTAACATTGGTCATAACTTTTGAACCGTTTGAGATACAGCCTTCATATTTAGCATGTATGTTCCTTGTGACAAAAGCTTGACATCCATACAAAAAAATTTGAACTGTGACCTTGACCTTTGACCTACTTGAAATATAAAAATAACATTATGGTCATAACTTTTGAACGGTTTGAGACAGAGCCTTCATATTTTGCACGTAGGTTCCTCTTGACAAGAGCTTTACATTCACACAAAAAATTTTGACCTGTGACCTTGACCTTTGACCTACATAAAATAAAAATTTAACATTGGTCATAACTTTTGAACCACTTGAGATACAGCCTTCATATTTAGCATGTATGTTCCTTGTGACATAAGCTTTACATTCATTCAAAAAATTTTGACCTGTGACCTTGACCTTGACCTTTGACCTACTTAAAATAAAAAAATCACATTTTGGTCATAACTTTTGAACGGTTTGAGATAGAGCCTTCATATTTTGCATGTAGGTTCCTTGTGACAAGAGCTTTACATTCACACAAAATTTTGACCTGTGACCTTGACCTTGACCTTTGACCTACATAAAAGAAAAAGTAAACATTGGTCATAACTTTTGAACCGTTTGAGATACAGCCTTCATATTTAGCATGTATGTTCCTTGTGACAAACGCTTTACATTCATGCAAAACTTTTGACCTGTGACCTTGACCTTTGACCTACATAAAAGAAAAAGTTAACATTGGTCATAACTTTTGAACCGTTTGAGATACAGCCTTCATATTTAGCATGTATGTTCCTTGTGACAAACGCTTTACATTCATGCAAAAATTTTGACCTGTGACCTTGACCTTTTACCTACTTAAAAAAAAATAAACATTTTTGGTCATAACTAACGAACCGTTTGGGATAGAGCTTTCATATTTGGCATGTAGGTTCCCTGTCATTAAGGTTTTTCATTTATGCAAAATGTTTGGACCATGACCTTGACATTTGACCTACTTAAAAGAAAAAATAAAATTGTCCATAACTTTTGCACCGTTTAAGATAGAGCCTTAATATTTGGCATGTAGGTTCCTTGTGACAAGAACTTTACATTCATGCATATTTTTTTTTACCTGTGACCTTGACCTACTTTAAAAGAAAAAATATTATTGTTCATAGCTTTTGAACCATTTAAGATAGAGCTTTCATATTTGGCATGTGAGTTTCTTATGTCAAGGGCTTCCCACACAAAGAGCTTGAACTGTGAGCAACTTTGAATAAAAAATGACCATGCCCGGGGACATGTTCGTGTTTCACAAACACATCTTGTTTTTCTTGCATACCTTCCATTTCTATTGCGAATTTTTAATGGTGCTGTCACTTAGGTTACCGACGTCCGCCATTTTGTGATGACACAACAGGAATGTTTAGTGACCTTATGCATAACGACGCCGCGCATGAGGTTGTAATCAACCAGTGCATTTATCAAACACGCGATTATATTCGATTTGTGGTCGGAACACCAGGGTCAGAACATAAATTTCTATCCCAGCGTAAAATCATGGATTTCCTTGTCTGGTGTGCAAGAATACTTTTTCTGCACCTCAAGCAATTTCTTTACATTACATTGTTTCCAGGCCTATGCTGAAATTCCCAGACACTGCCAGTACTGCCATCTACGTCAGATCAGGGGAGACAATTATTGTGCTATCAGAGGAACAGTCTTTCAGTGTTTAGTCAACAATTTACCTCCCTTTAGCTTGTCTTCCAAAGATAGTGTCCTTCAGAAACTGTCTCAGGCTTTCAGTGATCCGTCCTCGGGGCTTTCACACTGGACTTTCGCTAATAGACTTTCGTATTCTAAAGATAATAAATTGGATGTTATGAGGAAATGTGTAGATTCTTTATATACCAGGGTAAGTATCAGTCATATTTTCAAATGACCTGTATCTGAGAAGGTCAGGAGGCAAATAATGGGAATGTATGTAAGTATCTATGAATATCTTTGAATTTATTTTCAAATAAATATAGTTTAAAACAGTTTATTGGAATCAGGCCCTTGGTTACATAAATTTATCATATGACGTCGGGTCTGAGAGTGTAATAACGCCATGTAATATTTTCGATAATCCACTAGTGGATTGAATATGCGAATTAGCTAGATATGTCCCGCAACGTAACATGTACGATGTACTTAACGAAGTTGCGTTTACTAATGGCGGAATATTGACATTTTTGTAATCAATCGTGAATAAAATGCGTTTTAAATGCCATATGATAAATAGAATCTTGCATTCGTGCCCGTGTATTATTGAATTTATTAAACTCATTGAGGAAAAGGGATAAAATGCTCGGCAAAGCCTCGCATTTTATCCCTTTTCCTCAACTCGTTTAATAAATTCAATAATACATGAGCACTCATGTAAGATCCTCTATATGTTCTATGGAAAGGTGATCATTTGGAAGCAAGGATAACAACACAGAACTGAAATTGACGAGTTAACAAGTTTTTTCTGGGCCAGACTAGCTAGTTTCAGCCAAAAAGGCCTCCTCAGTGCTGCTCAGTTATTTTCAAAATTGGGCAGTGGAATCACTGTTTCTAAAGGACTAGAAAAAAAAGCGCACCTTTTTAATAATGATGAATGGCACAGAGACTTTTTACTGCAACCGAACATTTCCGTACCACCAGCTGTGGTGAAGTTAGATATATTATGTGGAAACGTAATACTTTGGAAGCAAGGTTGACAACCCAGAATTGAAAACTGTTGAGTGGACAGGTTCTTTTGGGCCAGACTCATTACATTTGGCCAATAAGGCCTCATCAGTGACCCCCAGATATTTTCAGAATTCAGGGGATAGATGGTCCCAAAGACTAGAAAATATAACCCACACTATGATGAAGGGCAGGGAGACTTTTTACAGCCGCCACACATTCCCTTAACACCAGCTGTGGTGAAGTTAAATACGTTTTATGGTAAGGGTAATCCTTTGGAAGCTAGTTGCCCATCAGGTGCAAAGACAGAATCTGGTGATTGTTTAGTTTAGAGTTGAACTGTGTATTGTACAGCAGAAATAGATCGGGAAAACTTTTTCTCCCCATGCTTTTAAAAAAGCGTATTGGGATAATGTGAACGCCTACGTCTGTCCATTCCTCTGTCTCTCTGTCCGTACATATGTGAGACACATAATGGGGTTTATGATCTGTACAATCTATACTTAATGAGGTTTATTCCATAAATAAATTTTAACCCCATAACACCGGTTTTGAGTGATGGCTGTAGAATACTACATTATGGGGTTAAAATCCCCATAGACTTAACATTGTGAATCCCACAACGTACCTCTCCTAAGCACGTGTGTTCATCCATCCACTGGCCGGAATGCAACCAAATTTGGTACATAGCTTCCTTACATGATGAGGGCATGCGAGAGCAACTTTAAATTTGGGTGCCCCCAGGCCTTGCCCCACCCCCTTCACTTTACAAAAAGCCTAATATCTGAGAAACTGTTCAGATCCCCACCCCTAAACCATATATATTCTTGTTCCTTATGATAAGGCGCTTTCAGTGACATTAGCCTGGAGTTCCGGGGGGTGCCCCAGGGCCATGCCCATCCCCCTCATTTCATTAAAGGCCTTACATCTCAGAAACCATTTTGGCATCTTTCCTATTATTTTGCAGTTTGAAGAACTCCAGCATCACAAATTGTATTCAGAACGCGATCAGATTGTAACGGATGTGTTAAATTCTGATTCCCAGTGTGACATTGAACTGATGGAAGGGGTCAAACTTCTGATGCTGCTGAATGCCTGGAATTTACATAAAGATATGTCACAGGAAAATGAGGTGCCTATATTTGTGTGGTTAATGTTCGCCAGGGACTCGTCAGAAACCATGGAACTTTTCGTGAAGAACCATCTCAATCCTGTTGGGGACTCCGGAGGTTTAGAGCAGGTAATGTATAAAATATTGATAATCTATTTTGAATTTAGGCCTGGTTCATGTGATAAGTCTTATCACATTTGACAGGAAACTGAATGTGTGGACAGGTTATACAACGTTTGGTGAATAATGATGTTGAATTAGATAATGTAGTATGTGAGGGCACCTGAAATGAATTAAAAAGTGTCAAATTCATGAGTGTTGAAAAAGATTGACTGTGTGGACACAGCCTTTAATATACACAAGTACATATGTTCTCTAAGACAGTATCTGATGAAAAGTTTAGAATTTTCTGTAGTTCTTCGAAAAAAAAACATGCACATGTAGATACTCAACAGAATCGGTTTTATGGTGTTTATATAAAGCAATAAGACTTTTTTTTAAGATTCCACCATCTTTTCTGTTTCTTAAGATTTTTCGTTATGTGGCATTATTCTTGTATAACTTGCTATGCTGGTTTGAATCAAGTTTTTAATTGGGTTTTCATCTTTGCATCAGTCTACACAATGTACATGTACTTGTTTCAGTGTACATTGTCTCGGTGTCTGTTGAACTGGACTTTGCATACTACGGTAGGCTGTATCACTGTAAAAAGGCTGAACAATGATACAAGTTTTACTCTAGAGTGTGGCACAGCATCACAAATTCCCAATCTTTCTCCACAGCAGAGCCAAACGTAATGTTGCTCTGGCTTGCCCTCCTCATGTAAGGAAGGCATGTGCCAAATTTGGTTGCATTCTGTTCCGTGTCTGTTAGGAGATAGCCTGACAGATGGATGGCTGTACGGTGTTCACAATATCTCAAAATGCTAAAGCAGAATCTTAACCCTTATCGTGCTGATTAAATTTATTTAGCCACACCAATTTCTTACTTGACATACTGTATTTTTTCATTGCATAAACTGCATGCCAAACAGTGTAGATCCTGATCAGATGGCTTCTGCAGAAGCCATCTGATCTGGAGCTACACTGTTTCCAAAGATAGAGGCTGTCATATTCAGCAAGTTAAGGATTAATGGTGGTGATGCATTACTTTTGTTGGAGTGCATAGTATCATAAGCTTACTTTATTGCTTTCAGGTTGAGATGTTTCTTCTTGGCTACAGTCTTGGTGTAAGAATACAAGTGTTTCGGTTAAGCCAGTTTGGTGACTGTGACTTCATATCCTATTACCCAGACGACAGTTCAGACAAGTGCCAGACTGTGACACTGTTAGCAGAAGATGACAGACATTATAATGTCCCTGTTTTATGATGTGACCCAGTCTAGCTTGTGTGGCGTAGGAATATATTTATACTAGGATCTCATTTCTTTGGCGAAGGGATGCATTTATAGGGTGATATGCAAACATTCTTCAGACAGCAAAGGGCTTTGGAAAAGGGCTTGACATTTACATTTGTTGATCATCAGGATTTTTAGTTGTTCAAAGCAGCATAAGCTTAACAAACTCATTAGTTGTTCCACCATTATTTATTCTAGCAAGCACTGTATAATATCTATCACAGTGGTATTTTTGCTGAAAAAGTGACTAGCCATAGCAATGTGAAAGATGCTTACATTTATTTCGACAAAAATTTAAGTGTGCTTATTCAAAGGGATGAACTTAATCATGACAATACCAAATAACTCATTATTTTACATTTTAGCACATAGCCTTCATCAGTTCAAGATTTGCTGTACATTACGAAAACCTGACAATACAAATACACTGTAAATTTTACCACCGTAAAAATGAAAAATTTAAGGATGAAAACTTGTAATATTTTTCTAATTTCTGCTCAAAATATAGATTGTGGGTATATGTTAGAACCGCCTTGTCGAGGCGGTTCTAACGAGTACCCACAATCTATATTTTTGAGCAGAAATAAGAAAATCAAGTTTACCCCTGTAAACCCCAGTTTTACTGTATAAAAGTGGGGTTCAAGGGGGTCATAACTATAAAGGTGTGTTTGTTTGATGATAACTAACTAAATCAACCACAACATAAACCATTTCACTTGAAGTTGCCACTCAAAAGGAAAAAAAAGTAGTTTTGCAAATTTTGCTATTTCTGATGCCAAAATCTAAAATAATTTTGAATGTTTTTTTTTTTCAGAGAAAATGAGGCTTGATATAGCTCGAACAATTTGACATGAGACTGACCTTTATGCAATGAAGAAATTGGTCAATGCTATCGCCTAATATAGTTTGAACAATTTGACATGAGACTGACCTTTATGCAATGAATAAATTGGTCAATGATATTGCCTAATATGTCGGCTTTCGTAAACTTCTCGTGTAATTTTCGGCTTGCCGTGAATAGCGATCCATTTACTGACCTCTATGTATTGTATATCAATATTGCCATCTTCGGAAAACGACGAAGATAAATATATATAAATGCATTCAGTTGGGTGTGAAATTATTTTAACAGAGTTCACCAGTCTCAGGTCAGTTTGTTCAAACTATATTTTGTGTTAATTGTCTGCCTAGAAATGGTTCACATAAAATGTCAATCCTGATTTTCTCTTAAAATATTTGAATACGCCATTCATGAATGTAAGACCACTTGTGGAACTGCCAAATAGTGGTCTTATTATTGGGATGAAACCGAAGCTCCATTCTTAGAGCTATGCTGTGCTGGAAGGTGTGAGATCTGTTGAGTTTGTGTGATAAAAGCAAGCCTGATTTGTGATATTTCCCAATGAAGAAAGCTTGCATAATATTTTATCTATCTTTCTTCATAAATTCAGATTTATTTTCATGCATTTATACCGTAAATATCTTAAAAATTTGGACTCCTTGAGAACTTGCTCTAATTCTCCTAAAATTTCAACAAGTTTGTTTCGCAATCCAGCAAGGAGTCGAAAAAGAGGAGATGGAATGCATACATGTGATATCTCCCGATTTCGTCGGGATATCCCGATTTCGAACCCCATCTCCCGGTCTCCCGTCCGACGGCCCTAATCTCCCGACACGACAATTGTCCTATAGTAGTTTTCCGCCGACCGACCAATTTAGTGTTAACCACTGTAAAATACCTATGCGGTTAACCGTCCGTGTATTTACGCCAGGCGGTATGCAGGTAAATTGCAATACACACCTGCACAAGTATAATATCGCAATATGAAAACAATGTACCGGTAAATACAATTATTAAAATGCAACCCGCAAACAAGCCGCAAACAATGTGATAAAAAGCGAGAAATTCAATAAGGAAGAAATGTGATGTTTGCATACATTTATTACTGATCACCGATTTGCTCAAGTTGCCAACGCTATTAAACCGTTTACACCCGAGGCGGGCCTTATTGATAAGCCGACAATTAACAATGTGACAAGGTGTGAAAACTAGTCAATCAAGATATACCAGTTATAGCTTATTTAATCCCTTTGTAATTGACACGTGTAGACGCTAAATATTATTCCCGCCAAAACGGAGCAAAGCAGACGCTGTTTTTTTTTTTAAACGCGTCTGTAAACCGTTATTCTTTTATTAATCATAGAACTGGGTAATTACTTAGTGACATTTTCTATTTAATCCCGAGAAAAATATTTTTGCCGTTTTTAACGGAAGAAAGAAATATGCCCCACGTGACACCAATGAAAATTCGTGCATGCTTTTTGGCCTTTGACAGGTGAACGCGCTGAATATTTTTCCCGCCAAAACAGAGCAGAGCAGACGCTGGTATTTTCTAAGCATCTGTATGTAGCTTTTCATCTATTAATAAACATAGAACCGGAGTTTTGCAGGGTGAAATTTTCTATTCAAACCTGTTTCATTTTTAGCTTGCGAGAAAAAATATTTTTGTCGTGTTTTTAATGGATCTTTTATGAAAAAAATATGCCCCCAAGTTAAATCAATAAAAATCATGTATGCTTATTAGTTCCGACTAAGTTCCGAGGCACGTTTTGGGGATGATAAGAGAAGGGGTGTAAGAGTATGAGTAATTTTTTGCTATGCGGGTATTCTGAACGTTGTTTTTTCTGCCAGGTGCTAGGTGGGTATTTAACACCGATCTATTGGTCAGTGCTTGTTCTTTGATCGTTCTTCCGAGAAATTGTCTCTCTATTAAAATACAAAATGGAAGTTTGTCGTCTGCTGCTTTCTTTTTCCAAGCTTTTATAACATATTTTTGCAGGAAGGCAAACAGTGTGGACCGTCATCAGAATGCTCTGCAGTCTGATCTGGGCCCACACTGTTTTCAAAAAAGATTTTTAATGCAGATGACAAAGCAGACAACAATTGTCGTGTTGGCATGTTATAGGTGAAAAAGTGCTTCAGAGGTAAATTTTAACCAAAAATAACATCCCTTTTTACCGTGGAAAAATCTCCCGATTTGGGACCCCAATCTCCCTATCTGAAAATCAAAATCTCCCTATTTGGGTCCAAGAAAATATCACATGTATGGGAATGGCAAACAGTGTAGACCCAGATCAGACTGCTCCTTTTAGGAGCAGTCTGATCTGGGTCTGCACCTTTTGCTAAGGCCTGTCTGTCCCAGTACTTAGGATGATTACTGTACTGTATTAACAGGAAATAGTAAAACTTCAGTGACTCAAATACTCATGTCCCATTTTCTATGGCTGGGTCAAACTTCCAGGAGTTCCAGAAAAATTTTCCAATTGTTTTAGGTATCAAATATTAAGGATAATTTTGGATGTTTTTGGGTCGATTGTCAGTCGAGCCTATGTTACTAAGCACAAAAGCTCTTCAGTACTGATGTCCACATGATTATCACAGATTTGTAGGAAATTCAGGTAACCATGGTTATTTATAGAAAATAGCCATGCTATTCTTGTTATTGTGATGTCAGAAAGCTGTGTGAAAAAATGCTTATTGTAAAACATTGACTCGGGGGCATGTTCTGGGACATTGGCAAACAGTTGAGAATCAGGTCAGATGCAGCAGAATGCAGTGTCCGATCAGGATCTACACTGCTTGCATACAATACAGGAATCTAAGGGAGAAACAAAACTGTCAAATCCCATTCAGGACCCTTTTTTCAGCTTTCCCGCAGAGACATGGCTCCCGCCCATCAGGGCTTGAAGAAAAAGATTGGGCTGCATGATGCTTCCACAGCAGAGCTGAAACTGACAGCACATGAGTACTGGCAAACCGCCTAGAAGGTCTAAGTCTGCCCAGGCAAAGTGATGGGCGTTGGACTGTCCATTCATATAAACCCTGTTGGTTTCATTGGGTGGCAGGGATTGAGATATCATTTCATCCCAGTGTCGAGCAAAAGTCCCACAAAATTGGAAGCAACATCTCCAAAATGAACTTCATAGTGTTGACTGGGAAGTTAAACCTGAAATAAAACAAACAAACACACAATGACAGTCAACCCACCAGTGCTGTCAGCGCTTTGATATTTTTCTTTCATTGAAAATGTATGTTTTGTGTATTCATTTGTCGAGGCATTCTGAAAAGTAATACCAGTAACACAACATAACTCCATTTAATAGAACATTGAAAAGATATCCTTAACCCATTTAGTACCGGAAACCCCAAAACGGGTAATTGGCAAACAGTGCAGGCCCAGATGAGACGCCACAGAACGCGGCGTCTCATCAGGGCCTACACTATTTGCAGAACGTTCAGCCATTTTCCAAATCAATTTTGAAGATACCACAACCTGTCATCCCTAAATTTAGAAATGGACTCCTGCTATATATTGAAGAAGGAAGATTCCATTTGGTACAAAAAGGGTTAATTATCCTCATTATGCAACTTACCTTTTGATGAACCCTCATTGGCACAGCCCCCACCCATTGGGGCTTGAAGAAATATATGGGCTGCATGATGCTTCCAAGCAGAGCTGAATCCGGCCCACGCACTAGTACTGGTAAACCACTTAGAGGATCTAAGCCTGTCCAGGAACCGGGGTGCGAGGCGGACCGTCCATGTTAATAAACCCTATTGGTTTCATTGGGCTACAGGGCTTGAGATGTCATTTCATCTCAATGTCGGGTAAAAGTCCCACAAAATTGGAAGCAACGTCTCCAAAATGACCTTTACAGTGTTGACAGGGATGTCAAACATCAAATCAAACAAACAAAAACCCTCATTGGCCAGAACTAAACCATGTCTAGAACAAATTTTATTGTCCAAAAGGAGTTTGAGTCATTTAACCCATTTTGTACCCGAAACCCCAAAACGGCTAGTTGGCAAACAGTGCAGGCCCAGATCAGACTCCGCAGAACGCGGCGTCTGATCATGGCCTACACTGTTTGCAAAATTTTCAGCCAATTTCCAAACAGTTTTTTAAAAAAAACACAACTTGACATCCCTAAATTTTGAAATGGACTCCTGCTATATATAAGGAGGAAGATTCCATTTGGTACAAAAAGGGTTAAGTTCCACTGTATTTGATTGTATTACCCGAAGTTATTTCTCAGAGCTTCTACAATGGTGTGTGGCCTATGTGTACACACTACCGTATTGCAGATTATTTTGGTATTTATTAAATTTTTATGTATTTTTAGATGTGGAAAAAATTGCATTTCAGTCTAGCAAACAAACTGCTACTTTAGATCACTGTCAGATATAATTATGTTTCAGCTCACCTGAGCAAAAGGTGCTGTCAGAGTGAGCTATTGTGAACTGTACATGTCTTGTCTGTCCCTCAACAATTTCTTCAAATGACATCTTAAATAATTGAGTTGATTTCAAAATAATTTCACACAAATGTTTTCGTATGGTCCTGCACCAAAATTTTCGCTGTCCATAAACAATATCTTTATATTTCATCAAAACAATTGGGTCTATTTTAAAATAATTTCACCTAAATGGTTTTAAGTATGGTCTGGCACCATATATTCTGTACCATTATTGGTAAAATGGTTCCTCAACGCATCTCAAGCCATTGGCTCAGTCTCAAAACAGTTTCATAATAATGTTCATCTCATGACCTCAAAATTGTCTGACTCCACTGATCAAGATGGTCGCCAGAGCTAAAACTAGAAAATATTTTCAGATGACCTTCCTGTCATGTAGATGGTTTGATTTCAAAATAATTTCACAAAAATGTTCCTATCATGGCCTGTATCAAAATTGCTGAAATGGTTCCACTCCACTGATTCCACTCCTTTGAACAAAATGGCTGCTATTACTTTTAAATACATATCCTCTAAGGCTAGCAACTCAATTTAGAAATAATTTCACAAAACTCTCTACCAAAAATGCTGAAGTGATTCTACTCCACTGAAAATGCAAGATAGAACTAAAATAAATGCATCCAAGTGATAATACATTTTGACTCAGGTGAGCGATTCAGGTCCATCATGGGCCTCCTGTTAGGTTTAAACAGAGCTGTTGCTAAGTGAAAATGTATCTTGGATGTGGGCACACAGAAGTGTCCGATCTGTCCGCATTGTATGGTTATCCATTGACTCAGAGTTTGTTTTTCATGCAGATAGGGATGGTTGTACATATACACCACGGCCTCTTGACAGCACTGTACATTGTAATATAACATAGTTTAACCCTTATCTTGCTGAATATTCATTTAAGCCACACCCATTTCTGTCTATCAACCAATCATATTACTTTATCTAATTTATTGCTACAAATTCATAAACTGAATGTCAAACAGTGCAGATCCTGATCAGATGGCTTCTTCAGAAGCCATCTGATCTGGATCTACACTGTTTCCAAAGATAGGGGTTGTCGTGAACAGCAAGATATGGGTTAAAAAATGGATCCCAAAAATGTATAGCTTATATATACATGGTCATTTTTCTATATAATCTGTACATTTTTGTGTGGATATAACACGATTGTTTACATGGTTTCAGCTTTGGACCACAAAAATAGTGTAATAAAGAGGCAGTGGTGCATTCTGACTGAATAGATATGCAATGTTCACATAGTGTATATGTCCCGAGACATAATTTCACTGGAAGCATAAGTTTGAAGCTGCAGTGATATACAACATATAATGAATTTGAGCCAACTCGTGAGAAAAGACCACTGATTGCATAAGCAATGAGCAAAGGCTTAACCCTTATCTTGCTGTTCACGACAACCCCTATCTTTGCAAACAGTGTAGATCCAGATCAGATGGCTTCTAAAGAAGCCATCTGATCAGGATCTACACTGTTAGTTGGTTCTGTATGTGTATTTAAACAAAATAAATCAGAGACTGCATAGGCCCCTTTTTGGCATGTGTTAGCTCATTTAACACTGCATGCTGGTCATTTTTCAGCAGACAACATTTTGAAATATTTTTTCTTATTTTTAATAAAAAATAATACACAGGATTTGACATTTCATGCAAATTGTCTCCAATGGAGACAATTTGCATGAAATGTCAGGTCCTGTTTTCTGGGAAAAATAAAAAAAATATCAACAGTTTGTTGTCTGCTGAATTAGACCCGAGTGTGGTAAATGTTAATGAACTAACTTATTGGAAGTAAGTTTTCAAGTGTCAAAAATAGAATTATCCTGTGATAAACTTCAACCTAAGACAGCAACTGTTTTTTTTAATTTTTGTTTTTATGCATTTGATTTTTTCTAGTCTTTATTTGTATTTAATAATAATACATGTTATTCTGCCTTATGTTTGGGGAATTAATTGTAAATAATACTGACAATTCAATTAAAGTCATAATTTAAAGTGCAATTTTTAAGCAAGAAATGAGCCCATACACTGATTAGTACTCGGAATTATAATATTGCTGCCTTTGCCTAATCTACCAGAAACTAGTTTATATGGCATTTTAGATCAGTAGGATATTTGAAACCTCATATTAAAAAGTCTGTATAATGAACGTCCCTTGTACACCCCATGATATACAATGTAGAAAAAATGAAGGTTTACAGCGGTATACATTATTTTCCACATTTCTGCTTAAAAACAGTTTATGGCTACAGAATAGTGGTTTAATGAGCACTCACAACATATGATCACATGTGAGACGCCAAGTTCTGCAACGGAAGGTCAGGTGGTTTTTCTCTGGTTACTCCGGTTTTCGTTCACCTAAATAACAATCAGTTCAAAATAAGTGAAATAATCTTGCAAGGGCAAATCCACCCCAGACCTTATCATCCCTTTGTCATACTTCATTCGAAGAATGATGGAAGGGGCATATAGTGTTGCCCCTGTCCGTCCGTGCGTGCATGCATCCATCCGTCCAAAACTTAAACGCTGTCAATAACTTTTTATTTTGTGATGGATTTTGAAATTATTTTGCAGAAATGTTAATCATCATGAGACGATGTGTCGCACACAAAATCCAGATACATACCTCCAAGGTCAAGGTTGTACTTACAGGTCAAAGGTCAAAAAAGGGCCCGAAACTTAAAAGCAGTCAACAACTTTCTTATTGTTGAATAGATTTTGAAATTGTTTTGCAGAAATGTTAACCATCATAAGACGATGTGTCACATGCAAAATCCAGATACATACCTCCAAGGTCAAGGTTGTACTTAGAGGTCAAAGGTCAAAAAGGGGCCCAAAACTTAAACACTGTCAATAACTTTATTATTTCTGGATGGATTTTGAAATTACTTGGCAGAAATGTTCACCGCAAAACCCAGGTCAGAACCTCCAAGGTCAAAGTTGTACTTAGAGGTAAAAGGGTTCAAAACCTAAACACGGTCAATGACTTTCTTATTTCTGTATGGATTTTGAAATTACTATGCAGAAATGTTCACCATTATGAGACAATGTGTCACACACAAAACCCAGGTCCATACCTCCAAGGTCAAGGTCAGCATCGACATATTTTCAAGCGAGGGCATCCGTGTCCTATGGACGCATTTCTAGTTATGTTAATAAGTCTTTGAACACCAGTTGTCAGTCCCATATTCTAAGAGAAATATGGAGTTCTCAAGATATTCACTACTGTTCTAATTTCTGCTATACAACATACATTGTGGATACTCATTCATACTTTATAGTCTGATTTCTGCTTCATAAAAAGACATACATTGTGGGTACTCATTCAAACTGCCTCATTGAGGCTTTTTATGTCCCCGGTAGCGATAGCGGGGACATATTGTTTTTGCCCTGTCTGTTTGTTTGTTGGTTTGTTTGTTTGTTTGTTGGTTTGTACGTGGACAACTTTAAAGTTGGTCATAACTTTTGAACCGTTGGAGGTAGAGTATTCATATTTGGCATGAAGGTTCCTTGTGACAAGAGCTTCACATTCATGCAAAAAAATTTGACCTTGACCTTTGACCTACTTAGAAGAAAAAAGTAACATTGGTCATAACTTTTGAACCGCTTGAGATACAGCCTCCATATTTGACATGTATGTTCCTTGTGACAAAAGCTTTACATTCATGCAAAAAAATTTGACCTGTGACCTTGACCTTTGACCTAATTAAAATAAAACAAATAACATTTTGGTCATAACTTTTGAACCATTTGAGATACAGCCTTCATATTTTGCATGTAGGTTCCTTGTGACAAGAGCTTTACATTCACACAAAAACTTTTGACCTGTGACCTTGACCTTTGACCTACATAAAAGAAAAAGTTAACATTGGTCATAATGTTTGAACCGTATGGGATGCAGCCTTTATATTTGACATGTAGGTTACTTGTATCAACAGCTTTGCATTCATGCAAAAATTTTTGACATGTGACCTTGTGACCTTGACCTTTGACCTACTTAAAAGAAAAAATTAACATTTTGGTCATAACTTTCGAACCGTTTGGGATAGGGCCTTCATATTTGGCATGTAGGTTCCCTTGACCTTCTTAAAAGAACAAATAAAAGTGTTCATAACTTTCGAATCGTTTAAGATAGAGCTTTCATATTTGGCATGTAGGTTCCTTGTGACAAGAGCTTTACATTCATGCAATTTTTTTTTACCTGTGACCTTGACCTATGACCTACTTTAAAGAAAAAAATATTGTTGTTCATAACTTTCGAACCCTTTAAGATAGAGCCTTCATATTTGGCATGTAAGTTCCTTGTGCCAAGGGCTTCCCACTCAAATCAAAACTCTTGACCTGTGACCTTGACTTTGAACTGTGACCAACTTTGGAAAAAAAATGACCATGCCCGGGGACATGTCACAGTCACAATCTGTGAAGCAGAAATAATCATATTGCCATGAATGATCCCATTATCTAACATGGGTGGGTATTCCTATTGAAAAATGTGGAAGGTAGACCAGATTAATACCCGGTACTAACTTTTACTAACCAGGAGATCACGTTATTCCTTATGAACCAGGTTTTGCTTGACCTTTACAAACAGTATAGATATAGATCAGATGACTTCTTAAGAAACTATCTGAACAGTATCTACACTGGAATTATGTATAATATTTTATGGAATGTGTATGGAGAGAAGGATAAAAATATCAACATAAATGGCTGAAAAGTGTGACTAAATCATTCTTATCTAGCACCATTATTTGAACCATGTTGCAAGAAAATCTGCTTTAAACCTTGATCTGCTGAATATTCAAATATGCCACACCCACCACTGATTATCAACCAATCAGATTTCTTGATGCAAATCATTGCAACAAATTCATAAACTGAATGACAAACAATGAAGATCCTGATCAGGGCTTCTTCAGAAGCCATCTGATCTGGATCTACATTGTTTGAAAGCTAAGACATATCCAGGCTCAGCAGGACAAGGGTTAATCTTTAAAATGAAAAACTGCATCTGAAACTGTTGTCTGTTTATGTCGTCTGCTGCGTCATTTCAAACATATTTTTGCATACATACAAATAGTGTGTAACCATATCAGACTGCTCCTAGAGGAGCAGTCTGATCTGGGTTCACACTGTTTGAAATCCTGTTTTCAGAAGTAACCAGTGGACAACTAAGCAGATGACAATTGTTGCAATTGGCATTTTAAGGATTAAAACTTTAGCGGTCAGCAAAGGATCTCTTCAGGCACTAAAGAAAATTCTAGAGCAGATGGTAGTCTGTTTATTTATTTATTCTCCAGCAGACATTTCTGCCCAGCAGATGATTCGCATGAAATGGCATCTTATTTCTGCTGAAAAATTATAAAAAGATATTTTGAAAATGTAATCTGCTATAGGTTTTTAGCTGTTGAAGGGTTGCCTTCATTTTTTTACATGAGGTTTCTATGAACTCTAGGATTCCCGTTAAGAAACCATTTGTCTTGTCTGTCATATTAAACAGGGGCCAGTTGTTCGAAGCATCGTTAGCTTAACGAGCTCGTTTGTGGTGAAATTGTTAACTGTTCTAGCAAGTACAATATCGAAAATTTTGGTATTTTTGCTGAAAAAAATGTGAGCAGCTTTTGCATCCGCAAAAGCTGCTCACATTTTTTTTCAGCAAAATATTTGGCATCTTCGCCATATTTAATGATCAAAGTTTTAACCATACTAACTGACGATGTCGTTTATTTTGAACAACTGGCCCCAGATGTCCAGGCTGATCCAGGACCCGACTATTAGAGGATGTCATTGGCACATTTATCATGTGGCTCATTTGATTTTTCATTAAATAATCCGTATGAATTATGACTTGTATGTATTTTTACTGACAGAAGACTGAGAGTTACAATAAAATATGATTACATATGTTGTTATGCTTCACATCCAGTCCCCTTGGTACTTCTATACAAGTTGTTTGATTGCCTAGTTTCATTGGAGAAAAACTATTTACCAGGGTTCAGTTCTTCAAGCATTGTTAGCTTAACTCTTATCCTGCTGTTCACGACAAAACTTTTCTTTGCAAACAGTGTAGATCCAGATCAGATGGCTTCTGAAGAAGCCATCTGATCAGGATCTACACTGTTTGACATTCAGTTTATGAATTTGTAGCAATAAATTACATCACATTACGAGAACACACGTGTGCGACATAGTGCATTTTTTTACATCTCCAAAATGGCCATTTTTCTGATGAAAATCCATGATATTTTTCTTATAAATACTGCAAACATAATTTGTGGGTGCTCGTTAGAACCACCTCATTCTAACATGTACCCACAACCTAGGTCTTGGAGCAAAAATAAGAAAAATAATGTATACCCCCATAAATCTGTTTTCTCTATATAAAGTGGGGTATAGGGGGGTCTTCATTCCACAGACTTGTTCACGTGATGAAGTAATCGGATTGGTTCAAAGTTAGAAATGGGTGTGGCTAAATTAATTATTCAGCGGGATAAGGATTAACTGTTCTAGCAAGTACACTATCTAATACATCAGTACATGTATGTTTGCTGAAAGAAATGAGTAGCTAGCTACTCAATGGTAGTTTATTTTCAACATGTGGGCCTAATGTTCTAAAGTGTCCTCATAAGAAATTAGTGCAAGAAAAAATCCTAAAGCATGTAAGAATTATTTCTCTGAGTTGAACAAATCACCTAAATTAATCATTACCTTTAAAGTATTAAATCTACTATTGAAAATCTAAATTTGTCATTACCTTTGTACTATTAAATCTACCATTGAAATGTTACATCATAGTGCATGAAAGTCTGCCGGCCTCGGTAGCTCATTCGGATGTGAATCTGACTGGTGATCAGGAGGATGCAGGTTCGATACCTGCCGGGGTCAGCAATATTCTTTTGTGGAGTTTGATCATGATCATGAAATCTTTTCTACGGTCATTCTCTCCCTTTCGCTGATTCAAGAAGGGCAATTGTCATTTTCTGGTGAAAGAATGTGCACTGTACTTGTTAACCAGTTGTGTATAAGCCTGCCCAGTAAAAGTGTGGATAGGTAAACTGACCGACTCAAAAATGACCTAAATAGTGTTGACAGGGCAGTTAAACTCAATACAAAGCATGAAAGTCTGAGGGGTGGTGTTTCTTTCATAATGGTATCCCATTCTGCAGTTCTCAACATCATGTCAACGTTTTCCCTATAAAACCTATAGATACTGTCAGAATGTAACATTAACTTCTGTTGACATCTACAGCAGAGTCCTAAAGACATTGCAAGCATGATACTTATCTTTTCTGTATCATGTCAATGTCCTCGTTAACATCTTTGATAAATAACTCTGCCCAGTTGTTCAAAGCACTGTTAACTTAACAAGCTTGTTAATGGTGAAAATATCAACTGTTCTAGCAGGTAAAATTTCTAATATGGTGTTATTTTTGCTGAAAAAATGAGAAAAGCTGCTCACATTTTTTCAGCAAAATTTTAGCATATTTGCCATATTAAATGATCAAAGTTTTAATGAAATGTTAATTAAATTAACAACATTATTATTTTTGAATAACTGGCTTCTGAAATTTAATAATATAAGATTATTCATGTTAGATAAAGATAAAGAAGCTTTATTTAACGTCGCATATCCGAAACAAATAACATAAGCACTGTAGAGCTTTTATTGCGACAAAGTATCCTTTAACAAATACTTACCTGCCTTCATTTATCTTCCTAGGACTACCCCTGATAATGCGAGCATCAGCCAAGGGAGCTCCTAGTACCATTTTTCATGCCTCTGGTAAGGCGCGGCCGGGGATCGAGCCCGCAACCTCCAATTCCCGAAGCGGACGCTCTACCACTGAGCTATCGGGGCCTGTTATTGTAGATTAAATTCATACTTGTTTCCTTACTGTACTTTATCAGGATATTTAGGGAATAACTGTATTCAAAATTATCATTTAGGGAGGTAAATCGCTGGTTTTACGGTCGGAAATTATGTTTTACGGGTCGGCTAACGTGTGACAGTAAAACGCAATTTGCGATTGTAAAACCGAAGATTAACCTTCCCAGTTGACAATTTTCAATACAGTTATCCCCATTGTAATGCACTTACTTAGTTGCTAAGTTAAAAATTTACTATTTTGCACAAGGTGGCAAGTGTTGTGTGCTGTGTAAAACCAAATGCCAGCCAATGAAAAGCTACCTTAGGTGATAACATCGGGTTTCGGACAGTATATCACAGAATATACTATCGCAACTTTTTAACATTATCCAATCAGAAGACATACTACATACGCAAGTGCATTAGAATAACATGTTACCCCAGCAGTTGTGAATATAAATTCACTCTTGGCAAAGCTGCCATGAATTGATATTTCACAATTCACCCTCATTACCAGCAATCGCAATAGAAGAATATCAGCCCCTACCCATCAGAGCTTGAAGAAATAGATGGGCTGCATGATGCTTCCACGCAGAGCTGAAACCAACTGCACACAAGTACGAGTAAAGCGCTTACAGGATCTAAGCCCAGGCAAAGCGGTGCGAGTCGGACCGTCCATGCTTATGAAACCAATTGGTTTCATTGGGCGACAGGGCTTGAGAAGTAATTTCATCTCAATGTCGGGTAAAAGTCCCACAAAATTGGAAGTAACGTCTCAAAAATGCCCTATACAGTGTTGACAGGAACTTAAATCAAACAATAGAAGAATATAAGAATCCACCATGACTGTTTATGTAGGATAGGGAAATCTCACCCAAGGGGTCTGAATTTCAACCAGGGACGAGGCTTTGCCGAGTCCCTGGTTGAAATTCAGACCCCGAGGGTGAGATTTCCTTATCCTACATAAACAGACTCATGATGGATTATTTTTTCCCACTTTTTAGGCCAAAAGCGAGTACCACAGAGCATGTAAATGAAGGGAATTTCATTTTTCGGCTTCAAAATCAGCACAGCAAAAACAGACCACCTATGATAAGTACATACCCTTGAGTATGTACCGAAAAATTTATCGCCATATTCACATTTAAAAATAACCTCTAAGGTCACACACTCGGCGCTTACATCATCAGTGTAGGAAACCCAAAGTGTAAACAAATAAGAAAACAGACAAATAAGCAACAAATGAATAATGCAGTGTCTTAAAATTATCCCCAGGGTCAAGATATCCAGGGTGGGGGTAAAGATATCCCGGGATATCTTTACCCCCGGGGGGCAAGCTACCCTGGGTAGCTTTACACCCAGGGGTAAGGCTACCCAGGGGTCAAGATAAACTGGGACACGGGAAACCCCCCAAAATGGGTAGTTGGCAAACCGTGCAAACCCAGATCAGACGCTGCAGAATGCAGCGTCTGATCAGGGCCTACACTGTTTGCAAAATTTTCAGCCAATTTCCAAACTTAACACTTAAACCACCAAAAACAAAAGATGAAGACATCATTTTCAATTATTTATTACAGTCAAGCCCGATTTTCTCTGAAAAATAGGGGAAAAAAATTGAAAATGACATTGGCAAATGTGACAGGCAGTGTAAGGGTTATTATTTTTTTCTTTCAATTGTGGTTTTACGGTCCTTTCCATATTATTCCACTTATTTTGAGCAGATGGTTAATCAGAGGTGGGTGAAAAACTGGATACCCGGAGAAAAAACCATCTGACATTTCGATGCCGACCTTTGGTGTAAGAGTTAATATTGTGGTGTATTAACCCTTTACCACTCAGATACGTGTTTTTACGTGTCTGCACCCCCACCCCCCATTTTAAACCCCAGAACCACCTAAAATCTGCATTTCTACCCCTGGATAGTTAGGTTTGATTTAGGATTTGTTGGGCAAAAAAAGTGGCCTGTTTTTTCGCGCGCCTCCCCACTAAAAATATTCTGGGGGAGATTGAAGGGGGGCAACGCCCCCCTCACATCCCGAAAAATTTTGGGTGTATGGCCCAACAGGTCCCTAAAATTTATATCTGAGGGTGTCTGGGGTCAAAAATGCCTGAAAATTGATGCTGATGAAACATGCTGCATCCCTGAGTGGTAAAGGGTTAATGAAGAAGATCCCAACTGACCAAAATAATGTTTTTTCATCATTTTATTGCAAGAAACAATATTTCAGATATAATTAATGCAATTTAGACTAAAATTCAGTATGTTTCCAGATTTCAGTTAACCCTTTACCACTCAGATACGTGTTTTTACGTGTCTGCACCCCCCCCCCCCATTTTAAACCCCAGAACCACCTAAAATCTGCATTTCTACCCCTGGATAGTTAGGTTTGCCTCAGGATTTGTTGGGCATAAAAAGTGGCCTGTTTTTTCGCCCGCCTCCCCACTAAATATATTCTGGGGTGATTGAAGGGGGGCAACGCCCCCCTCACATCCCGCAAAAAGTTTGGGTGTATGGCCCAACAGGTCCCTAAAATTTATATCTGAGGGTGTCTGGGATCAAAAATGCCTGAAAATTGATGCTGATAAAACATGCTGCAAACAGTGAAAATGGCCAGTGCCAAACACCTTAATTGTTGCCTTGACAGCTGTGTGAAGATTAAAATGTGGTCAAAAATTCATGTGAAAACACACTTTTTTGCCAACTTTGAGATGCCCCCTCTTTACCATGACAACAATGATCAAGTCATGAAAGGTTGCATTTGAAAGGCTACTGCCCAATGAACATTCATACCGAGTTTGGTGTAAAACAGAGCATCCATTATGAAACAATGGCTAGTTGAAGTTGCTGTCAGGTGCAACACTGTGAAAATCAGCGAAATTCACAAAATCCCTGAGTGGTAAAGGGTTAATGAAGAAGATCCCAACTGACCAAAATAATGTTTTTTCATCATTTTATTGCAAGAAACAATATTTCAGATATTATTAATTCAATTTAGACTAAAATTCAGTATGTTTCCAGATTTCAGTTAACCCTTTACCACTCAGATACGTGTTTTTACGTGTCTGCACCCCCACCCCCCATTTTAAACCCCAGAACCACCTAAAATCTGCATTTCTACCCCTGGATAGTTAGGTTTGATTTAGGATTTGTTGGGCAAAAAAAGTGGCCTGTTTTTTCGCGCGCCTCCCCACTAAAAATATTCTGGGGGAGATTGAAGGGGGGCAATGCCCCCCTCACATCCCGAAAAATTTTGGGTGTATGGCCCAACAGGTCCCTAAAATTTATATCTGAGGGTGTCTGGGGTCAAAAATGCCTGACAATTGATGCTGATGAAACATGCTGCATCCCTGAGTGGTAAAGGGTTAATGAAGAAGATCCCAACTGACCAAAATAATGTTTTTTCACCATTTTATTGCAAGAAACAATATTTCAGATATAATTAATGCAATTTAGACTAAAATTCAGTATGTTCCCAGATTTCAGTTAACCCTTTACCACTCAGATACGTGTTTTTACGTGTCTGCACCCCCCCCCCCCCATTTTAAACCCCAGAACCACCTAAAATCTGCATTTCTACCCCTGGATAGTTAGGTTTGCTTCAGGATTTGTTGGGCAAAAAAAGTGGCCTGTTTTTTCGCCCGCCTCCCCACTAAATATATTCTGGGGTGATTGAAGGGGGGCAACGCCCCCCTCACATCCCGAAAAATTTTGGGTGTATGGCCCAACAGGTCCCTAAAATTTATATCTGAGGGTGTCTGGGATCAAAAATGCCTGAAAATTGATGCTGATAAAACATGCTGCAAACAGTGAAAATGGCCAGTGCCAAACACCTTAATTGTTGCCTTGACAGCTGTGTGAAGATTAAAATGTGGTCAAAAATTCATGTGAAAACACACTTTTTTGCCAACTTTGAGATGCCCCCTCTTTACCATGACAACAATGATCAAGTCATGAAAGGTTGCATTTGAAAGGCTACTGCCCAATGAACATTCATACAGAGTTTGGTGTAAAACAGAGCATCCATTATGAAACAATGGCTAGTTGAAGTTGCTGTCAGGTGCAACACTGTGAAAATCAGCGAAATTCACAAAATCCCTGAGTGGTAAAGGGTTAATGAAGAAGATCCCAACTGACCAAAATAATGTTTTTTCATCATTTTATTGCAAGAAACAATATTTCAGATATTATTAATGCAATTTAGACTAAAATTCAGTATGTTTCCAGATTTCAGTTAACCCTTTACCACTCAGATACGTGTTTTTACGTGTCTGCACCCCCCCCCCCCCATTTTAAACCCCAGAACCACCTAAAATCTGCATTTCTACCCCTGGATAGTTAGGTTTGCTTTAGGATTAGTTGGGCAAAACAAGTGGCCTGTTTTTTCGCGCGCCTCCCCACTAAAAATATTCTGGGGGGGGATTGAAGGGGGGCAACACCCCCCTCACATCCCGAAAAATTTTGGGTGTATGGCCCAACAGGTCCCTAAAATTTATATCTGAGGGTGTCTGGGGTCAAAAATGCCTTAAAATTGATGCTGATAAAACATGCTGCAAACAGTGAAAATGGCCAGTGCCAAACACCTTAATTGTTGCCTTGACAGCTGTGTGAAGATTAAAATGTGGTCAAAAATTCATTTGAAAACACACTTTTTGCCAACTTTGAGATGCCCCCTCTTTACCATGACAACAATGATCAAGTCATGAAAGGTTGCATTTGAAAGGCTACTGCCCAATGAACATTCATACCGAGTTTGGTGTAAAACAGAGCATCCATTATGGAACAATGGCTAGTTGAAGTTGCTGTCAGGTGCAACACTGTGAAAATCAGCGAAATTCACAAAATCCCTGAGTGGTAAAGGGTTAATGAAGAAGATCCCAACTGACCAAAATAATGTTTTTTCATCATTTTATTGCAAGAAACAATATTTCAGATATTATTAATGCAATTTAGACTAAAATTCAGTATGTTTCCAGATTTCAGTTAACCCTTTACCACTCAGATACGTGTTTTTACGTGTCTGCACCCCCACCCCCCCATTTTAAACCCCAGAACCACATAAAATCTGCATTTCTACCCCTGGATAGTTAGGTTTGCCTCAGGATTTGTTGGGCATAAAAAGTGGCCTGTTTTTTCACGCGCCTCCCCACTAAAAATATTCTGGGGGGATTGAAGGGGGGCAACACCCCCCTCACATCCCGAAAAATTTTGGGTGTATGGCCCAACAGGTCCCTAAAATTAATATCTGAGGGTGTCTGGGGTCAAAAATGCCTGAAAATTGATGCTGATAAAACATGCTGCAAACAGTGAAAATGGCCAGTGCCAAACACCTTAATTGTTGCCTTGACAGCTGTGTGAAGATTAAAATGTGGTCAAAAATTCATGTGAAAACACACTTTTTTGCCAACTTTGAGATGCCCCCTCTTTACCATGACAACAATGATCAAGTCATGAAAGGTTGCATTTGAAAGGCTACTGCCCAATGAACATTCATACCGAGTTTGGTGTAAAACAGAGCATCCATTATGAAACAATGGCTAGTTGAAGTTGCTGTCAGGTGCAACACTGTGAAAATCAGCGAAATTCACAAAATCTCTGAGTGGAAAAGGGTTAAGGGATTTTGGTTTTGGTTTTACAGCCCTTTCAAGATTATTTCACTTATTTCGAGCCAATCGTTAATCAGAGACTGGTGAAAACTGGAGTACCTGGAGAAAAACCACCTGACTTCTGTTGCAGAACTTGGCATCTCACATGAGACCTGAGCGAGGCTCGAACCACAGCAGAGAAAAACCTAATGATTAAGAGTCAGGGTCTTGTAGTGTATTTAGGCCTTGGGAAGACAATACATGAATTACAACAGAGAAGGTATCCATTGTTTCTGGTTTTTAATAAATCTCGTTCTGTAATAAATTAAGACATCATGATTTATCATAAAATTCTCCATAAATTTATGCAATACAATGTCAAAACTATATACAACCAACTAACAAGTTTATTAGGTCAATACCAGAATATCAAGTGGTAGGGTTGAGAGTTACTTTTGAAAACAAATGCCCACCTTATTCTACATGAAGTCTACAGAAATATCTCAATAACTTTACCCTCAAGTCGCCGAGAAAAACTACATCTGAAAATGTTGTCTGCTTATGTCGTCTGCTCAATTTTTTGGCAATCTTTTTGAAAATATAATTTGCATACAGGCAAACAGTATGGGCCCAGATCAGACTGCTCCTACAGGAGCAGTCTGATCTGGGTCCACACTACACTGTAGCGTCGTTATAACGCTGTCATCGGGATCCATCAACGACGACCGCGTTATATGTGATCCAGCGCTATATTGATCCCGAAAATATAGCGTTATATTGTTACCCCACCCACTTTTTCTGCATCCATGGCTACTGTTTTTGCCAGTTTATTATGAATATTACATACTGCATGTATTTTATAAATTATATAGTTACTAGATTAAATAATAATCTGATTCCATACTTCTAGTGGTCCTTTAGCTTTTCATTCAAACCATTGCTGAATTTATTTATTACTGTACTTTCGTTTCTGTATCTCTGGCCGCCATATTTATTTACCTCCTCCGGTCTCAAGAAGGTATCACTAAATAGTGAAGTAAAATGCAACTTGACAATTCCGAAAGGTTAGCTTGAAAGAGGGGCTATTAATGTAAGCGAACCAAGTTTAACATGGGGATTATGAATGTTTATTGTTGTACCTCGCTTGATTTCCGTTTCTTTGTTTTTATCTAGTGAATAATAAATAAATACCAAAAAAAAAAAAAAAAAAAGAAAAAAAAAAAAACCCGTCTGCTATGCTCTGTTTTGGCGGGAAAAATATTTAGCGTGTGCAAGTGACAATTACAAAGGGATTAATTGAGACAAACAGTTACAAATACCTTGATTACCTAGTTTTCACACCTTACCACACAGTTAATTGCCGTCTTATCAATAGGCCATAGGCGAGTATTCACAGTTTAATAGTGTTGACAGCTTGAGTAAATAAGCGAGAATACAGGTATTGTCTTGGCTGATGGTATTTTGACTGCCGAGTTCAGCGGAAAAATGGGGGAAAAAATTGACCATTTTCAAAACTGGCGGACATAAGCAAAAAAAGGAGCGACAGACCAACAGCGTTATAACGATTTCCCCCCAACAAACGGCCCCAAGAATTTACCGCATGCAGATGCACAGGTGAAAATAGCGTCTGCATTGCTCTGTTTTGGCGCGAAAAATGTTTAGCATATACAGGTGTCAATTTAATTTCACACCTTGTCCAGTTTATTTGTAATGCCTTAGGCAAATATTCACAGTTTCATAAGTGTTGACAGCTTGAGTAAATCGGCGAGTATACACGTCTTATCATGGCCAACGATGTTTTGACTGCCGAGTTCCGCGAAAAAAGGGCAAAATTTTCAGCCAAACTTTCAAAACTGGGAAAAAAACGTAAAAAAAAACGGGAGCCACAGACCAACAGCGTTATAACGATTTCCGCGTTTTAAGCATCAGCGTTATAAAGACTCTACAGTGTATTTGCAAAAAATACTTTTAAGGTAACCAGCAGACAGCAAAGCAGACGACAATTGTCGTGATTGGCATTTTATGGGTTAAAAAGGTAATCCCTTAAACTCCAGTAATTTAATGTCATTTAGTAGTACCAATCATATCAAATGTACAAATTTCAACCCTCCATAATTCAAATAAAATCAACAAGACTCTTTAACTTTATATCATCAAGGTTGAACATCTAAAAACCACCTGACCTTCCATTGAAGTGTCTCAATTGTGACATGAGTCAGGCTCGAACCACAGCGGTGAGAGACTTACTGATTAAGAGTCAGCGCTCTTATCCACTAGGCCATGGACGACCGAAAGGATTGATTAACCCATTTTGTACCAGAAACCCTAAACGGGCCTTCACTGTTGGCAAAAAGTTTAGCCATTTTCCAAATAAATTTTGAAGAAAACACAACCTGACACCCCTAAATTTTGAACTCCTGTTATATATAAGGTGGAATATTCTATACTAAGAAAAACAACTGAAGGATATTGGACTTTCGCGCTTAATTTTGAACGAATTACAAAATCTGCTGAAATGCCATTTTTATACTTTGAAAATCAAGTTTTCAACCTCATGTTTCGTGCAGCCATTTGAAGTCATGCTACAGTGGTTATCTAAAACATTGTCCGTAAAATGTATGGGGTCAAGCAGCATAATTCATGTGCGCTATAAAATCGATTTCGTACATGGGGCTATAGGTCAGTTCGGTTATTTGTACATGTAGTGTTGGGTATCATGGATTATTTTGGATATGGTTGGGCACAGACGTTTGACCGATAGGCAGCGCTGGCAAGTCGTTACTCGGTTAGACGTAGGTCAACGTCAAATCGATGTCGCTGCTAGATTTGGCGTTTCACAAAGTGTGGTGAGCCAGCTATATGAGAGACACCGCCAGACGGGAGAAGTGACCAAAGACCTGGTAGGGGACGAACACGAGCCATTCTGCTCGGGACGACGGGTATTTGGTGAACCAGGCATTACTCTTAGTGCGCCTAAGTTACGTCAACAGCTCAGGAACGTGCGTAATGTTAACGTCAGTGTCCAGACTGTGAGAAACCGGTTAAATGACCCAAATATTAACACCCGAAGGCCTCTGAAAGCAACGCCATTAACACCTCGCCACCGTCTTGCTCGTGAGCAGTGGGCTATGCCCAATTCAGATGGAATCGCCAACAATGGAGTACTGTGCTTTTTACAAATGAAAGTCTGTTTCATTTGTCATGCGCTGATGGCCGGATTCGCGTTTGGCGGCGTACAAGAGAGATATGCTCAATGTAACATTGCTGAACGTGACCCATACGGAGGCGGAAGTGTTATGGTGTGGGCAGGCATCTCCCATAACCTAAAAATGGAACTTGTTGTGTTGGATGGGACGATGACTGGTCAAAGTTACATAGACCAAGTCATTGATCCACATTTACTGCCATTCATTCAACGTAATGGGGGACGTTTGACGTTCATGGATGACAATGTGCATCCGCATTGAGCGAGAGTCGTCATTAACCGTCTCCAACAAGCGGCAATTCAAACCATGGATTGGCCAGCTCGCTCTCCAGACCTTAATCCCATAGAGCATGCTTGGGAGTGAGTGAGTGTTTGAGTTTTACGTCCCACCAACAGCTAAGGTCATACGGAGACGGGACCTCGGTTTAAAGACTCATCCGAAAGTCTGGAGAAGCCCGGGATCGATCCTGCGATCCCTGGTTTACAAGGCGAGTAGCATAACCACTACACCACGGAGGCCTCTAGAGCATGCTTGGGATGAGCTTGGGAGACGCATACGTAACCGATGTCACCAGCCATCAACGTTGTCCCAGCTTCGACAAGCACTTGTGGAAGAGTGGAATGGCATACCCCAATACGTTCTCCGTCGACTTGTCACCAGCATGCGACGCCGGTGTCCAAGCTAGAGGTGGCCACACCCATTATTAATGACACTTGACGTCTTGTGACTTTTGTGCTGAATGTAAGGGACATTTAGGAAAGTACTGTACTGAAACCAATGAACTTAGAATGAATTTGTTTTTTGCATATCGATTGATAATTGATTAGTGTATCAATTTTTGTTTAGTTTCAGAAATTTGGTATTTACCAGTAATTGTGGTAAACAAATGAATTTCAATATCCTTCAATTGTTTTTCTTAGTATATTTGGAACAAAAAGGGTTAAACAAAGATCAATGAAACTGCTTTTGGTCCCAAATTGACAGTTTTTGGGAGCGTGTGCCCTTGAAAATAAGGTCAAGGGCTTCAAATCTAATGGCTGTTTACCCTAATCCTAGTGATGTAACTATGCAAATTTAGTCAGACCATCAATAGGAGATATAGTGCTTCAAACAGGCTATTCCCAAGCCAACCACTGATGCAAACAGGATCCGCACCCAAAACAATGCCCCCCTTCCCTTGGTGCCGGGACATAATCAATCATGGAAAATCATAATCACTCATGGAAAATCATAATCAATCATGGAAAATCATAATCATGGAAAATCATAATCAATTATGTACTTATTCACCTTGAACAAGTTATCCAGTAAACTGACATATCCGCAAACCATTACTTGTAGATGAACACTATTCATTAGAATTACTCAGTAACTTCCAATCCCAGCCACGTGATTAATTCTGGTATTACCTAAACAAATATTGCACATTTCTGAATAAAGTATATAATCAGTCATCAATGCTCTTCATAATCACTATTTCGAACCAAACTGCCAAGGCAATACAGTGAAATTCTGTTGAAAATTCATCTAAAATTATGACAAACTATGCTTTTAAAAGCATATTTAGGAGGTTTCAGGTACATTTTCTTTGTGTTTTCTACATCCAGCGTTGCTCCAGTGGGATACCACCTTTGGGACTTTCGGTTGCCGACATGCACCATATTGTGATGATTAGTGAGGTCATGTTACACGCTGTGATGGCAACCTTAACGATGGCGCATATGAGGTCCTATTCAACCAGTGCATTTATCAAACATGCGAGAATATTCGATTTTGGGTAAGAACACCAGGGTTAGAACAGAATTTCTATCCCAAGCTAAAACTATGGATTTCCTTATCTGGTGTGCAAGAAAATTAGTTCAAGAGAAAGTTTGGTGTAAATCTTGAAATAAGACTTCCAAGTAAGAGCAATGCAGTAATGTGAATGCTTACTTAAGCATTACAGTAATGGTTCCCTGTCCTTTCACACTGATGATGCAATCTCTAACGTATGTCTATCACTTGTAAGTCTCTAATACTGCTTTTGAACCAAGTTTTGATTTAAGCTGCTTCGAATGTATCTCATTAATAAACATCACATACCTAATCACTTACAAAGATCAAATGGGCCGCAAAAACCCAAGCAGAAATGTGTCTTTAATCACATGGAAAAAAAGAAGCCACCATGGTTTGGTGATTAAGCTATTCATCTCATAAACCAGGGGTCCTGAGTTCGATTCTGGGCTTCTCAGACTTTCAGAAGAGTCTTCAACCCATTTCATATGGGAAAGCCCTAACCGGGTACCCTGGCAAATAGTACAGGCCAAGATCAGACATTCAGCGGCATTTGATCAGGACCTTCACTGTTTGCAAAAAAAAAAACAACCATTTTCTAAATAAATTTCTAAAAGAAACTGAACCTGAATTTCAAAACGAATTACTGCTGCATTTAAGGGAAGGGGGAAGATTCCATCTCTCTCTCAGCACCAAATGGGTTAAACTGAAGTCTCTGTATGACCCGAGTTATTGGTCACACACACACACACACACACACACACACACACACACACACACACAGAGAGAGAGAAAACAAGCCTCAGTTTGCATACCTTCTCAGACTACAGAATTTCCTGTCCACATGAAGTTTTTGGTTAACATGCAGCCACACAGTCCAAGGCAAGGACACTGATCAGACTGCCTGGATGCACAGGCTGATCTGAGTTTTTGCTTTGTACACATATCTGGGGACATAGTTTCATTTCATCTGGCTCAAATTACACTTAACCCATAAGGGGAATGGATACACCTTTAAGGGGAGGCAACTCCTGCAGAAGTATTTTTGTCTCCACAGTCAATAGGGGTCAACTCATAAAGGAAAGAATTTGCTCCTGAGGAGCAAATTCTTTCCTTTAAGAGTTGACCCCTTTTTCAGTTGGACAGGGTTTATAGAAAAGCAAACAGGAAGTCCTGAAAGTTGTCTCCCTTTGAAAAATTGTGGAAAAATGTCCAAGGTGTTCCCATTCCCCTTAAGCTCCAAAGAAAAACTGCACCTGAAATTGTTGTCTGTTTATGTCGTCTGCTGCATATTACTGCAAACTTTTTCAAACATAGTTTTGCATACAGGTAAACTGTGTGGACCCGGATCAGGAACAGTCTGATCTGGGTCAACGCTGTTTGCAAAAATAATTTTTCAAATTACAAGCAGACGACAAAGCAGGCGACAATTGTTGTGATTAACATCTTATGTGTTAAATCGTTGTTTCCTCCAATTATGCCATAATGCTCTGCCTGCTGGGTATTATTTCAGCAGACAACATTTTGAAATATTTTAACTAAGAAAACAGGATTTGCCATTTCATGGAAATTAGATTTGACATTTCATGCAAATTGTCTCCTATGGAGACCATTTGCATGAGATATCAAGTCTTGCTTTCTGGGAAAAACTAAGAAAATTATTAATTTGTTGTCTGCTGAATTAACCCAGAGAGTGGTAAATAAAAGGAATTCAAATATCACAGGGTCCATTTCATGGAATGATGTGCCAAGTTATGACCTTGACTACAGACAGCTATGACTTTGTCGTTGGCGCTGTTAGCTCAGGAAAGAGTTCAGTAATCACAATGTCCAGAAACACATAGCTCAGCTGAAATGAAAAAAAAAATCAATAATAACCAATAATAATAATAATTGGACATGTACTAATGACTGAAAGTGCAATGTATCTGATTGGATACCTGCACACTTGTTGTGACTTAATTGGCCAAATAATACTTTCTTGTCAGTTTGTGATGTCATAAGCTGAAGTTTGGTGCAGCAAAACAATTGAAATTGGTAAGCATCACGCAAACATGCCTATATAAATCTGAACCCCTTGAACCCCACTTTTATATAGCAAAACTGGGGTTTACAGGGGTAAACCTTATTTTTCTTATTTCTGCTCAAAAATATAGATTGTGGTTACATGTTAGAACTGCCTCATCGAGGTTGAGGCAGTTCTAACGTTTACCCACAATCTATATTTTGAGCACAAATAAGAAAAACAAGAGGGCCATGATGGCCCTGGATCGCTCACCTGATCCATAGTGTAACAAGTGGGCCCCAGGGAGGGCCATTATTGGCCCTAGGGCTTTAATGTGCATAATGTTGAGGGAGGTCTTAAAGGTGAAGCTTCATACCAAACATCAACAAAGGCTATAATTTGGACAATCTTGGCAAAGGTCCACTAGATGAAGCTTCACACCAAATATCAAAGACCTGGGCCTTGTGGTTTCAGAGAAGAAGATTTTTATAAAGATATTCCCTACATAAGCCTATGCACCAGGGCTATATAAGTCTATGTAAAACCAAAGGGCCCCGGGGTGGGGGCATTTGTGCCCCCAGGGCTATAATTTGAACAATCTTGGTAGAGGTCCACTAGATGAAGCTCCATACCAAATATCAAAGACCTGGGCCTTGAAGTTTCAGAGAAGAAGATTTTTAAAAATTTCCCTTTATAAGTCTATGTAAAACCAAAGGGTCTCTTGGCGGCGACATTTTTGGCTCCAGGGCTATAATTTGAACAATTTTGGTAGAGGTTCACTAAATGACGCTTCATACCAAATATCAAAGACCTGGGCCTTCTAGTTTCAGACGAGAAGATTTCTAAAGGTTTTCCCTATAAAAGCCTATGTAAAACCAGTGGGCCCTGGCACGGGGGCGTTTTTGTATAGTAAATTAACTTTTTATTATATACCCCAAAGTTTAACTGTTCACTAACATCAGCCTTATCTGGCATACAAATCTGAACATAAAATCAGATTATATATCTTCAAGTGATTTGAATGGAAAATAATGTAGGTCATTAAGTGTCTCCTACACGTTGAAAAACCATGGACAATGGCACCAAAAGTGAAAATAATGTTAACATTGACAAATGTGATGTCAGTGAAAACAATGACGTATTCCAACACTGGGTGTCATTTTTTCCATATTGTCCATTTTATATCTGTCAAAATACTCCTGATTTCCTTAAAGAAATTATTTAATCTCTAATGTATATTGTGAAATATTTGGCAATTGCTCATATAAAATTCTATTAGTACATGTACAAGGGTAGGCTGAAAAGTTCTGAGCCTGACCAAGATCCAATGGTTTTTCCCTGCTGAAAGTGCCTTACTTTTCAACATAGTCTCCCTTCCTGTCCACACACTTCCTCCAGCGATGCTGGAGTCCTTGGATCCCAGTGGTATAGAAGGTCTCGTCTTGGTCCCTGAAAAACTCCTCCACAGCAGCTATCACCTCCTCGTCTGACTGATAATGCTGCCAAGCCAAGTGCTTTTTCATGTTTGGAAACAGGAAATAATCTGATGGAGCTAGATCAGGTGAATACGGAGGGTGATCGGCAAGTGTGAAGCCACAGTCATGCACAGCAGCCATTGCGACAGCCGATTTATGAGCAGGCATATTGTCCAGATGGAACAAGACCCCTTTTGTCAATTTCCCGGGTCGTTTAGCCTTAATTGCTTTTCCCAATTGTTTTAGCAGATCTGCATAATACTCCCCATTAATTGTTCTGCCCTTTTCAAGGTAATCTATGAATATTACGCCCTTGGCATCCCAGAACACTGATGCCATCACCTTCCCTGCAGAGGAGACGACCTTTGCCTTCTTTGGAGGGGGTGAGCCAGGGTGCTTCCATTGCATGGATTGTCTTTTGGTCTCTGGCTCAAAGTGATGAACCCAACACTCATCCTGAGTGACAAAACGGTCAAGAAAACCATCTTGGTCTGCTTCAAAAATAGCCAAGTTGGCTTGTGACAGGTTCAGTCTGGTCAACTTTTGGTCAGGCGTCAAAAGCCGTGGCACCCATCTGGCGGAAACCTTCCACATTCCTAATTCACTGTGTAGAATGTTCTCTACTCGTTCACGGGAGATGCCAACAGTGTTAGCTAACTGATTCACAGTTAAACGCCTGTCATCCATCACGGCCCTGTGCAATTGGCTGATTGTTTCCTCAGTTGTTGCCGTTGTTGGTCGTCCACACCGGTCATCATCTTCAAGGCTGTCCTTGCCCATCTTAAAACTTGCTGCCCAACTTTTCACGGTTGCATACGAAGGAGCATCATCCCCTAATGTAGCAACCATATCGGCATGAATGTCCTTAGGAGCTAACCCCTTTTTATGGAGGTACTTGATGACACCACGATGCCGGATTTTGTCCATTTTCTCAAAGATGTGCTATTATCAATTTTCAAAGTCTAGAATTTCTACGTTATTGCAGGTAAACTTGAACTCATTTGAGTCAAATCAAGTAATAAAGGTTTGGATTTAATGAATACAAAATTTCATGGCTGTTCGATGCCTGCTTCTTGGTCAGGCTCAGAACTTTTCAGCCTACCCCTCGTATTGTCTATTAACTTAGGAAACCTCAAAATCACTATTTTCAATGTTCAAAGGGCCATAACTATACATCCGGTGTAATAGTTCTTGTCTTCTGCAAGTCACCTCATGGTGCTTCAAATTTTTGTAAAGTTTCATGAAAGTATCTCAAATATTTTCCAAGTTACAGTGGACACAAAAAGGCAACAGAAGGACAGACAGACCAATAGATCCAGGATAAAGTAGTTGTGATCATAGTACTCAATCCAAAATGACCTTTACAGTGTTGACGGGAACATTAAACCTCAAATCAAACAAACAAGTACCCGATCCATAATCCGTAAACAAATGACAAATCAGGCTATACATCACCTGACTAGGGCTGGCTAATCGGAGCTGAAAGATAATTGATTATCAGTCATGGCATTGTGATCAATAATCGATTAGTGATCGCTGAAGATTTGGTAATAATTTTACCTGTCTGGCTTTCTCTCTGAGCATGACTCTTACTATATGTTGTACTTTAATATGTTTTTGAACACACACGCATGAGCGAACAGTGTAGACCCAGATGAGATGCCGCATGCGGCATCTCATCAGAATCTGCACTGTTTGCCACTCATCCAGCCATTTTAGGCACAACTTTGGGTAGTAAATTGTACTTATCAAATAACTGATTACAAGCAAATCAGTAATGATAATCATTTTTGTGGAAATTATCGATCGATTAATCGATTTTCTGATTGATCGTGCGAGACTTACTCCTGACCATATCTGGGTGAGACATAAAAAGAAATGTAGCACAAACTGATTGCTATTTGTGCTTTGTCGTCCTTTGAGCTCACACTGTAAATAAATATATAGGTTTTGAACCATGTAAAGTTTCATCAAATGCCAAAGTGACAAATTTCAAATCTTTTATACTAATGCTTATGACATTATGTCTGCAGAGATATAACTGTAGTCATACAATGTCTGCTACGCTACAGGCAAGTTAAAAGCACTTTACAGGGTGTTGCAAATGTTGAACACAGGAGTGATGCATAAAAAACCAACGCGAGGCCTTTGGAAATCACATGTAGCCTACAATTTGTTTGTTTGTATTGGAGTTTAACAGCACAGTCAACACTATTTTAGGTCCTTTTTGAGCCGGTCAGTTGACCTATCCACACTTTTCATGGGTAAGCTTATACATAAGCGGTTAACTGAAACTGACAACTGCCCTGATCACCAGTTAGACATGCATCTGACTGAGCTAACGAGGCCGGCTTGTAGCCTACAGGCTTTGGCTGAAAGAGTCCATTATGTATTGGACGTGCTTGTGATGCATGTGAAACTTATACGTGTCTTCTGGGCATACTCATTTTTTTGGTGTAATCCAGGAAACAGTGACTTACACTAGGCACACTCATCGCTTGATTAACGAGTTAGTGGTGTGTTTCTGACTTATTTCTAACATTTTGAGACTGTACCATGTTTTCAAAATACCTGGCACATGGTCGGTTCATATGCTAATGTGTGACAGATCCACAAGATGCAGTAAATTTTACCTGTTTATTGAGTTTGGGCTGTTGAAGAGCATTTATTATCAGCTTAGTTCCTTTTTCATGTCTCTTTTCACCAACAGCTGACACTACAGGCTCTGAAATAGACAATCTTACACTCAGTAATATTTACATTCTCAGTGTATTTACAGAAAGCCCCTACAGTAAACTGTTGGGGCGCTATGTTGTTCAAACCCCAATGAATACATTGACTCATGCAACGTCACATGTAAATGAAGTGACATAAAAAATAAACCATGGTTCGCTCCTTTATAATTAGATGATGGCGTTATGACGCCAAAGGCAGTCTTCCACTGTTAAAAACCCTTGTCCTGCTGAGCCCGGATATGTCTTATCTTTCAAACAATGAAGATCTAGATCAGATGGCCTCTGAAGAAGCCATCTGATCCGGATCTTCATTGTTTGTCATTCAACTCATGAATTTGTTGCAATCATTTGCATCAAGTAATCTGATTGGTTGATAATCAGTAGTGGGTGTGGCATATATAAATATTCAGCAGGTCAAGGGTTAATCGGAAAACAGCATGCAACTGTGTTTTTGTTTCTTCAATTTTTGCCCTCAAACCAGAATTCTTCGTCACATAATGGATGGAAAGTAATATAAATAAAGGT
The DNA here is from genome assembly GCA_963580285.1 of Lucinisca nassula. Classification (NCBI taxonomy): domain Eukaryota; kingdom Metazoa; phylum Mollusca; class Bivalvia; order Lucinida; family Lucinidae; genus Lucinisca; species Lucinisca nassula. Next base: position 25,002,527 of record OY757021.1, read on the forward strand.
AACTTATTTAACATTCACTGAAGTATGAATACCATCGGGTCTAAGCAAAGTTTAAGTGAATCCTGAAGGCTCTGAAAAAGGAAATATAGCAAAAAATGAAACCATTTGTTTGTTCATGTATGGACTAGTGTTGGACTGCATGAATCTGTATTCACTCTATAGCCAAGTTATGGGAAGCAAAGCAATACTTTCCATTTGTCTTAAATAGGTTCAATGACCCTGTGGTTCAAGAAAATATGGGTTGTCAAGGAACAAGAATTCCACCAAAGGCTATGTTGAGTTTGTATGCACTCAAACATTTGGGTGAATGCTAATATTGACGGCTTGACAAACAAGCAGATAACTGAACAGACAGAAAAACAGACTATTATATCATGCCATGCTTAAAGGAGGTGCCTCAAAAATGTGCCTTTGGACATATGCATAAAGCAAAGACTCTGATCCACAAGTGTATCTGCAGTCTGATCAGAATCTAGACTGTGCACTGTATGGCGAGGCTTCTTCACACAGACAAGGAAGGCTGTATTCTAACTATACAGACTGATTTTAGTCTTGGCTGAGAGAACAGCAAAAGACACATTTTTCCTCATCACAGCTCATTTAATCTATATCTGCCTACATCTGCGCGTGTGTCTCCCATGATTTGGATACAAGCCAGAACAGGACAAAACCTACAAGAACACTGATTTGACTGTATGGATGTGCAGGCTGATCTGTGTCTTTACAGGTTACCCAGTTATAAAGTATAGTTTCTCATGTCATTGCTTTACTGTGAATTACTGATAATTTTCAGCATATTAACCCTGGCCCTGCAGAATCATGATATGCTCTACCTTTGTAAACGGTGAAGATCGGGATCCAGGATCTACCCTGTTTGCCATGCATTTTGTGAACAGAACCAATACATTATATCAAGTAATATGATTGGTGGATAGTCAGAAATGGGTGTGGCTAAATAAATTATTCAGCAGAATAAAGGTTAATTATTTCTGCATGTGATTTGCTTGAAATAAGGTTTAACATCCCGGTCAACACTATTTAGGTCATTTTGGTGGTGTTGCTTCCAATTTTGTGGCACTTTTACCCGACATTGAGATGAAATGACATCTCAAGCCCGGCTGCCATATGAAACCAGGGTTTATATGCATGAACGGTCCAACTCGTGCCATCTTGCATCTTTAGCAATCTACCATGACAAACATGCGATCTCAAATACTGAATATTACCTAAAGCCCCTGTCACACTATGCCGCGTTTTCACTGCGATGGAAGGGCGTTGTTTATTTTTTCAGAACGCCGCGAGATCGCAAGAAATATGGGATATTTTTGTGAACATGGACCTGTCATGGCGTCCCTACAGCGACCAAGACTTTGCTATGGAGCATAGATGGCGATCTATCGTGATCCTGCGGCGTTCTTGATGGCAATTGTATGCGCTCTCACAGCGCTTCCTTTCCGCGCTTTTACGGCGCTCACAATGCATGCACTGCGCTTTTACGGCGCTCTCAATGCGTGCACTACGCTTTTACGGCGCTCACATGTTGAAGACCTTCTCAAAGTGTAATCAGACATCTTCATCAGTCGAACAGTTTTGTTTGATTTGAGGTTTAACGTCCCATCAACACAATATAGGTAATTTTGGAGACGTTGCTTCTAATTTTGATGGTCTTTTACCCGACATTGAGATGAAATGACATCTCAATCCCTGTCACCCAATGAAACTTATAGGGTTAATAAGCATGGATGGTCCGACCCGCGCCCCTTTGCCTGGACAAGCTTAGATCCCCTAAGCGGTTTACCAGTACTCCTGTGCCGTCGGAAGCAAGTCCACCGCAATCACCACAAGCAGGAGCAAGTCCACCGCCATTAACTTACCCGGAGTGAGTCACCTCAGAAGTAGGTTTTTCGGGACAGTACACAATCAAACTCTACTCTAGCCACTGTTTATACAAGCGGGCGGCCCCCTCCCATCGGGACTGGAAGAAATAGATGGGCTGCATGATGCTTCCAGGCAGAGCTGAAACCAACCTCACACGAGTACTGGTAAACCGCTTAGAGGGTCTAAGCCTGCCCAGGCAAAGCGGTGCGAGATAAGTGTAAACTCTATTGGTGTAAGCATGCTTATACGTGTAAACTCTATTTGTTTCATTGGGCGACAGGGCTTGAGATGTCATTTCATCTCAAAGTCAGGTAAAAGTCCCACAAAATTGGAAGCAACGTCTCCAAAATGACCTATACATTGTTGACTGGGACGTTAAATATCAAATCAATCAATCAGTTAATCATTTATACAAGCGGAGCTTATATGGCGTTGTAGTAGACCTCTGTGCGCCCCTGCCGAGCTCCTGTAGCGTTGTAGGAGACCTTCCTGCGCTGCTATGGCAACCTTACGGCGACCTCACTGCGCTATGATCAGAACGCCGAGTGACGGCGTTTGTTTTGAGCATGCTCAAAATGTGCACCGTCGCTTGGCGTTCTATGCGATCCCAACGCGTCTACTGGCGACGCCACTGCGTTGCTACGGCGATGTTTGCTATCGTACTGCGCGCACCTCAGCATTCTGCATTTTTCTTTGACGCCGTGAGAACGCAGCCCTGGTGTGACAGGGGTTTTACAAACAGAAAGGGCCCGCACAGAAAGGCTTTGAATATATAATGAAACATAATGCAGCTCAATATTTTCCCAAGCAGAACTGCCCCCGCCCATCAGGGCTTGGAGAAATAGATTTACTGCATGACACTTCTACACAGAGCTGCAACTGACCACACATACACTGATTCTGTTTATCTGAGCAACCTATAAGAAAAATTATTCTGTCCAAAATAAAATTCCAAACAGAGCATGAATCCTAATCTTCAATGTTAAAATACTAGCAAAATCTCTATCAAAGGGTGTAAACAGCTATGTGTATTTCCCACCATTTTACAAGGGGGACAACTTTTGTCACTTCATGTTTGGTTTCATTATGAAAAACATGCCTATACAAATTCATTGTAAACTTTACCGCCGAAAAATCGAAAAATTTACGGAGAAAAATTGTAATATTTTTCTTTTTTCTGCTCCAAATATAGTTTTTGCGTGCTCGTTAGAATTGCCGAAATTTTACGTTGAAAAATTGTGATATTTTTCAGATTTCTGCTCAAAATATAAATTGTAGGTACTTGTTAGAACCGCCTCAATGAGGCGGTTCTAACACGTACCCACAAACTATATTTTAGAGCAGAAATAAGGTTAACCCCTGTAAACCCTAGTTTTACTACCGTATATACAAGTGGGGTTTAAGGGGGTTTTTTGGTGATGCATGTACACCAAATACCTCTGAAAAAGATGTCTTCTCTAAATGGAAAGACTTTTAGAGCAAATCCTGTCATTTATGAGTAGACCCTTAATATTATTGAAAAAGAAGATAGAAAACTTTTTGAAAATGTTTCCACATGTGAGCTCATGATGACGGCTTTAAGATGCCAAGAAAAACTGCATCTGAAAATGTCATTTGTTGTTTGCTGCATCTTCTTGCAAACTTTTCAAAAAATTTCACATACAGGCAAACAGTGTGGACCCTGATCAGACTGCTCCTAGAGGAGCAGTCTGATCTGGGTCCACACTGTTTCATGTTCAGACTGCCCCGATAAGTCTGAGCTGGGTCCACAATGTTTGCAGCAATTACTTTTAAAGTTACCAGCAGACAACAAAGCAGATGACAACTGTTGTGATTGGCATCTTAAGGGTTAATATTTTATCACATTCTGTAATAATTTTTTATCAATTCTGCTTACTCACTTGGGAAGAAGTCCAGGCATTCTTCTATTGTCTGTTCCAATCTAGCTTTCTTCTGTTCATCAGTTCTGAAATAAAATTTGTGGAGCGCTGTGGTGCAGTGGTAAAGCATCGGATTTGACATCGAAAGGTAGCCGATTCGATCCCCGCAAGCGCCAAGTGTCTATCACGTGTGCCCATTTGCAAGATAAAGAAAACTTATCAAAGAGGTAATAATTTCAACATGGGATGAGTTTGTTTCATCACGAAAACACACCTATATAATTTTGACCCCCTTGAACTCCACTTTTATATAGTAAAACTGGGGTTAGCAGGTGTAAATAAAAATCAAAAACGAGTTCCTTTAAGAGCAATGAAAACACTCATAAGAAAGAAGATGGGTAATACTACGTAGTTTCGGCTAATAAAGCCTCATCAGTGACCCTGTACTGATCTGGCAAAGAAAGCCAGAGGAAACATACTGCAATTTTGCGAATTTCGAATAGGCAGTCGATTCAAAGACTGATATAAATCAAAATGGGTCCAAATAATTAAAAACCAGAATAGAATGAGTCTAAACCAATAATTTATTTCTGATTTCTCAGAATATTCACACTGATCTCAAAGGACCAAAAGTAAAATATAAACTACACTATGGTTGATGTACGGGGAGACGTTTTACGGCCGCCACACGGCACAAAACCGGCTGCAGTGAAGGCAAATAAAAATCAAAAATGAGTTCCTGTAACATTATTTTCTTATTAGATCTCTAAAATATAGATTGTGGGTACTCGTTAGAACCACCTCAAGCTATATGTTGAGCAGAAATAAGAAAAAAAAAAAATTTTTCGTCCTAAAACTTTTGTTGTTGTTTTTTTCAGTGATAAAGCTACATGTATTTATATAGGTGTGTTTTTTGTTTCATAATTTTGGAGTTAATTTAAGGGGAATGGGAACACCCGGCACATTTTTCCGCCATTTTTCAAAGGAAGACAACTTTTCCTCAGGAGCAAATTCTTTCCTTTAAGAGTTGACCACTATTGACATGGGAGACAAAAATACTTTCGCAGGAGCTGCCTCCCCTGAAGTGTTCCCATTCCCCTTAACAGCCAAGTCAATGCTACAAAGGTCATATTGAGCTGGTCAGTTTACCTATCCACACTTTTCCTGGACAGGCTTATACATAAGCCATTAACAGGTACAGTGCACTTTCTCTTTCCCAACTGCCAACTGCCTATTGACCTGGGGCCAGTTGTTCAAAGCATCGTTAGCTTAATGAGCTCGTTAGTGGTCATATTGTTAACTCTTCTAGCAAGTACAATATCTTAAATTTTGGTATTTTTGCTGAAAAAAATGTGAGCAGCTTTTGCGTCCGCAAAGGCTGCTCACATTTTTTCAGCAAAAATTTCAGCATATTTGCCATATTTAATGATCAAAGTTTTAACGTTACGTTAACTAACGACGTCGTTAGTTTTGAACAACTGGCCCCAGGGATGAGGCCTACCCTTTCTAGTTCAAATGCTTGGATTTCTTAGTGGTATTAGAACTTGTTATGAAAACTTGCCTGATATACTGAAAAATTTACCAAAATGAAATCTTTCAGATAAAAAATCCTGATATTTTTCATATTTCTGCTCAAAACATAGATTGTTGGTACTCAGTGAGGTGGTCCTAACAAGTACTCAAAGTCTATGTTTTTGAGCAGAAATAAGACAAATAATTATACCCCTGTAAACCCTAGTTTTCACTATATAAAAGTTTTTTTGTTTGTTTTTTTATTTGAAGTTTAACGTCACTGTCAACACTATTTAGGTCATTTTGGAGACGTCGCTTGCACTTTTGTGGGACTTTTGTCAGACACCGAGATGAAATGACATCTCAATACCTGCCGTCCAATGAAACCAATAAGGTTTATATCCATGGACAGTCCTTGCCTGGGCAGGCTTAGACCCTCTAAGCGGTTTACCAGTTCTCATGTGCGGTCGGTTTCAGCTCTGTGTGGAAACATCATGCAGCCTTATCTATTTCTTCAAGCCCCAATGGGCAGGGGCCAAAAGGTTGGGTTTAAGGGGGTCAAAATAATATAATACAGAATATTCTCCAACCAACGTGCAATAAAATTTCATGGGTACTGACAAAGCTCATGCTTAAAGCTTTTCTGCTAGCTCAAAACAGTCCCAAATTTGCAAAATTCATGCTCGCAGAACTAACTGCAAAGCATGCAAAGAAACAATTTTTTCATTCATTCAGCAAAGTGTACATGTGTGCCAGACCTTTTTGGAATATTCAAACGAAAAAAGATTCGAATTCTACCATTTGGAATCAGTGAAAAAACTGTTTCAAATATGGCCGTATTGAGATGGAGAATGACTCCCCAGGAAAGGTTAAGGGCCATAGGGATGATTCAAGCTGGTTTATCGAATTGGCAAGTGGCCGTAAATCTGAATAGAGACCACAGAATCATTGACCACCTGTGGAACCTGTATATTCAGACCGGATCGGTATCAGATAGACCCCATGCTGGGAGACCCAGGGTAACAACAGCTAGGGATGATCAGTACCTTGTTACGTGTGCATTGCGTCAATGTATGCTTACCAGTAGACGTTAACGTGAACAATTGAGGGCTGGTGCTAATATTAATGTTGTCCAGCCAAATCTTCAACGCATAGGTAATGGTGCCATCTTCCAGGATGATAACGCCCAACCACATCGCGTTAGAGCTGTCCAAGATTACATGGTACAACATGGTATACAGAGGATGGAATGGCCTGTAAAATCACCTGACATGACTCCCACAGAACATCTATGGGATTTGCTGGAGCGTCATATCCGTGGTCTTCAACAACCACCACAGACTGTTGCAGGATTACGCCAAGCTTTACTCGATGAATGATCTGGATCTTCATTGTTTGTCATTCAGGTTAAGAATTTCTTGCAATGATTTGCATCAAGAAATCTGATTGATAATTGGTAGTGGGTGTGGCATATATAAATATTCAGCAGGTCAAGGGTTAAAATGTTCGGATTTTTCTTCTTTAATCTTGGAGGTAGCTGTAATTAGTACATACAACATACCTTAACCCTTATTTTAGAAGCCTCTGTGGTGTAGTGGTTATGCTACTCACCTTATAAACCTGGGGTTGTGGGTGCAATCCGGGTTTCTCCAGACTTTCCGATGAGTCTTTTAACCAAAGTCCTATCTCTGTATGACCATAGATGTTGGTGGGACATAAAATTCAAACACACTCACTCTTAGCCATAATCCTGCTGAACACAACAACCACTTTAGATCCAGCTCAGATGGCTTCTTTAAAAGCTATCTGATCAGGATCTACACTGTCTGTCATTCTGTTTGCTAATTAAAACAAATACATCAAGTAATTTGATTGCTTAACACATTGACTACCAGAAACCCCTAAAGGGGTACCTTGGCAAACAGTGCAGGCCCAGATCAGATGCCGCAAAACGCGGCGTCTGATCAGGGCCTACACTGTTTGCAAAAAATTCAGCCATTTTCAAAATAAAAGAAGAAAACACAACCTGAAACCCCTAAATTTTGGAATGGACTCCTGCTATATTTAAGAAGGCAGATTCCATTTGGTATGAAAAGGGTTAATAGTCAGAAATGGGTGTGGAAAAATTAAGTATCCAGTGGGACAAGGGTTGATTTTTTAGAAGATATCAATACATTATGTCTCCTCACATGTTGCTTTGATAAAACCTCAGAAGCTCAAACTACCTTGTATAGACATTGGATCTTACATCAGTGGTCATTTCATATTTATCACATGATGTTGCGTCTCAGAATGTAATATACCGGCCCCGATAGCTCAGTTGGTAGAGTGTCCGCTCCAGGGAACGGGAGGTCACGGGTTCGATCCCGGGCCGCGACATACCAAAGTCGTTAAAAATGGAACTAGCTGCTCCTCGCTTGGCACTCAGATTTACGGGGAAGAGCAAGGATTTGTCGACCCAGTGTCAAGATAATGTGACTGGGTGTGGTATCATGTAATGTGTCTGGGACATGATACTTCAGGGAGGCAGCACTATAAAAGTGAGCATTGAGCTCCCTGTTGCAACCAGATACCATCATGATATGACTGAAAAATTGTTGAAAGCGACATTAAACCCGAATTCACACACACACACACTCAGAATGTAATAACGGCATGTAATAAATTCAATAATCCACTAGTGGATTAAATATGCAAATTAGTTAGATATGCCCCAATACGCTATATGTATGATGTCGGGTTTACTGATGGCGGAATATTGGCATTTTTGTTAAACAATTGTGAATAAAATGCGTTTTAAATGTCATATGATTAACAGAATCTTGCATTCGTGTTCATATATTATTGATTCAATAATATATAAACACTCATGTAAGATCCTCTATGAAATCTATGAAATAAACCTTTGGAGAGTTCAATAAATTTCATATGAAATGACCATGAGTGTAAGATTCTATTTATCATATAATGGATTTTATCGCCGAAGAAGTTCAAAAGAAAACAGAGGGCTGTTATTGATGGTGTCATGACTTTACGCACCTGTAACCATGTGTTAACCCATTTTGTACTGGAAACCCCAAAATCATTAAATGGGTAGTAGGCAAACAGTGGAGGCCCTGATCAGATGCCGCAAAATGCGGCATCTGATCAGGGCCTCCACTGTTTGCTAAAAGTTCAGTCATTTTCCAAATAAATTTTGATGAAAACACAACCTGACACCCCTAAATTTTGGAATGGACTGCTCCTATATATAAGGAGGAAGATTTCATTTGGTGCAAAAAGGGTTAATACATAATAGTCATATGATTTTATGGCATGACGTTTTCCACTAACGAGCAGCAACATTATGTGATAAAGCAAATTTTCATAGTCACAAAGTTGTTATAATCATTGAAATCTAACTGTACTAGGTAACTTATGATTTTAGTGTATGAAAACTGATGATCTCATTAGATGAAAAACTTCACTCATTCACTGCTTTTAAATGTATACGAGGACTGTTCAAATATGAATGCAAGTAGAACGTTTTCTCATGCACTAATGCGAAAATCACCTGGAAATAAATATCACAGCGTAAAAAAAACATTTTACCTATACATTGATACCAAACCTGTTAAAATCCGTGCACTTTAGCCATGTTTATCGTTTACTCTTGTATACTAATACAAAACATGGTTGGAAGAAGGTCAGAGTACGCCGTTGAAATACGGTCCTATATTAAGAATTGTTGTATTCTTGGTATACGGTGCAAAGACATTTTTGATGAAATATGTTAGGTTTATGGGCATAATGAAATGTCTTTTCCGACAGTTTTTCGTTGGTGTAAGAAATTCAGCTGTGGGCTAGGCTCAACAGAAGATGCACAACATGATCTTCGGCCGAAAAGAGCAACATCTGCTAAGATGGTTGCTAGAGTGAAAGAAATAGTTGCTACCTATGCATGATACACCACTAGGCAAATAGCTAGTATGGTTGGCATCTCATTAGGAGCAGCTCATACAATTCTGAAACGGGATTTGAAAATGAGAAAGATCTGTGCTAGATGGATTCCCCATGTGTTGACAGATGAGCAGAAAAAGACACGGGTTCAGTGCGCCAAGAAGTTGCTTAAAAAGTTTCCAAATTACAATGCACGCGTTTTCGCTAATGTCGTCACAGGTGACGAGACATGGGTTCACTTTTTTGAGCCAAAACAAAAGATTCAGAACAAAATATGGGCAACAAAGTATTGCAAAAGACCATGCATTGCAAAGCGGACCATGAGTGTCAAGAAGGTCATGTATGCCATATTCTTTTCAAATCAGGGCCCTGCTATTCAAGTTGCTGTGCCTAAAGGCAAATCTGTAAATGCGAAACTTTACAAGAATAAAGCTCTTCGAAAAATGAAGAAATATTTCAAAGAACGAAAACCCGCAACTGGTTTGGCCAATGTCAGATTGCTACATGACAATGCGTCATCGCACAAGGCGTTCATTGTGCAAGACTATCTGAAGCAGGAAAAGGTTGTTGAACTCCCTCACTCCCCGTATTCCCCTGACCTTGCCCCGTGTGACTTTTTTTTTGTTCCCGCGGCTGAAAAAATACCTTTCTGGTCGAAAATTTGTACAGCGCAAACACCTCGGTCCTGCAATATTCCAGTGCCTTCATAGTATACCTAGAAAAGACTACCAAAATGCATTCAATGATTGGATCAGAAGACTGAAAGTTTGTATATCTGTTAAAGGGGAATACTTTGAGGGGACAAAATAAATTTTCACGTCGAAATCTATCATGGAATCATTTTTATGTGCTTAGTTGCATTCATATTTGAACAGTCCTTGTTGATCTGTTGTAAATACATGTCTGCGATTATCTTCATTTAGTACAGACAGGATATGTGAAAAAGTAATATCTCTTACCGTATTCCTCCCATTTAGCGCCCCTACTTATTAAGAACAAACTAGAACTGTCAGAGGATCTGACTATAGCCCCGCTATAGCCCTGTCAGAGGAGAAAGACTCATGAATTAAAGGTAAAGACTTGTGAGAGGGTTAAATCCCTAACAAGGTACCTATGCCTTGTCTAAGTTAAAAAATAAGTTTTGGATAATGAAAAAAGCATATGCACATCTTCAGACCTATATGAAAACACCTGTTAAGTTTCAAAAGGACTGACCTAGAACTGTAAGTGGAGTTGTGGTAACAAGGTAGCTACTCCCTATACATTTTAACATTAGTAGATCTCAAAAATTGTCTAAGTTAAAAAAGGTGAAATAAGTGAAAAAAATTATTTAAGGATAATGAAAAAAGAATATGCACATCTTCAGACCTATATGAAAACACCTGTAAAGTTTCAAAAGGATTGACCTAGAACTGTAAGAGGAGTTGCGGTAACAAGGTAGCTACTCCCTATACATTTTAACATTAGAAGATCTCAAAAATTGTCTAAGTTAAAAAAGGTGAAATAAGTGAAAAAAATTATTTAAGGATAATGAAAAAAGAATATGCACATCTTCAGACCTATATGAAAACACCTGTAAAGTTTCAAAGGATTGACCTAGAACTGTAAGAGGAGTTGCGGTAACAAGGTAGCTACTCCCTATACATTTTAACATTAGTAGATCTCAAAAATTGTCTAAGTTAAAAAGGGTGAAATAAGTGAAAAAAATTATCTAAGGATAATGAAAAAAGAATATGCACATCTTCAGACCTATATGAAAACACCTGTAAAGTTTCAAAAGGATTGACCTAGAACTGTAAGAGGAGTTGCGGTAACAAGGTAGCTACTCCCTATACATTTTAACATTAGTAGATCTCAAAAATTGTCTAAGTTAAAAAAGGTGAAATAAGTGAAAAAAATTATTTAAGGATAATGAAAAAAGAATATGCACATCTTCAGACCTATATGAAAACACCTGTAAAGTTTCAAAAGGATTGACCTAGAACTGTAAGAGGAGTTGCGGTAACAAGGTAGCTACTCCCTATACATTTTAACATTAGTAGATCTCAAAAATTGTCTAAGTTAAAAAAGGTGAAATAAGTGAAAAAAATTATTTAAGGATAATGAAAAAAAAATATGCACATCTTCAGACCTATATGAAAACACCTGTAAAGTTTCAAAAGGATTGACCTAGAACTGTAAGAGGAGTTGCGGTAACAAGGTACCCACTATCAAATATTACAGACGGAATTCCGGACAAGATTACAGACAGACAGACAGACAGACGGAATTCCGGACAAGCCAAATCCAATATAGCCCCCACTTTTTCAAAGCGGGGCTATAATTAATAAGCACCCCTTTTGCTGTCAGAGGGGAAAATATTTTGGCTTACCTAAAGTAAAGATTAGCCTTTCAATCATTGCCACATCTGATGTAAATCGTATCATGCAAGGTATTTCTAAACCCCTGCTTTCACACAGTGTCTGTGTTGACCACTTGGTACTTTACATGTCATGATTCCACCATATTTTAATCACATGTAATGTGTTTTTAACCCTCCGTTCTGGTAAGATTTTTGTCTCTAATAAGCTCCCCCTCTTTTTCCATTTTTCTAAGCACCTGGGGCGCTAAATGGGAGAAATACAGTAAGATATATTCCTTTTTTACAAAAGATTACCTTGGGGGATCTGTGTCATGGAATAAAACATCTGAAACATTCAAAAACAACAAATGAGAGTGTATCTTTTCTTAAGACATGAAGGTCGAAACAAAGGAAAGAAGCATAGCTGTACAGAATTTCCACCTACTGTGGGATTCGAACCCAGGCCGCTCAGGTGAAAGTCCAATGCTCTAACCACTGAGCCAAAGTGTCAACTCCCTGATGCAGTTAAAGATAAAAGGGAGGAATTGTGCGCTGTAACACTTTATACTCGTATGCTGCTAAATTACAAAATATAACCACATTTAGAGTGAAATTTGAAACCTTGTAAACCCATTTCTTCTACTGTATTCATTTGCCATCCATCATTTGGGCATGACTGGTCCAGGGTCCAGTTGTTCAAAGTACTGTTAGCTTAATGAGCTCATTAAGGGTCAGACTATCAACTGTTGTACCAAGCAAAATATCTAATTCTCTAGTATTTTTTCTGGAAAAATGTGAGTAGCTTTTGCAAATGATCTGCTTTTTTGCTGGAAAAATGTGAGTAAAGCTACTCACATTTTTCCAGCAAAATATTAGCATTTTGCCATTGTAAATGTTCAAAGTTTTAACAATATTTTAACTAACGATATCTTTAGTTTTGAATATTAAACTAGCCCTAGGTTTATGGTGCAAGCAAAGTCCACTGGGGCTTGAAGAAATAGATGGGCTGCATGATGCTTCCACACAGAGCTGAAACCGACCACAAACGAGTACTCGTAAACCGCTCAGAGGATCTAAGCCTGCCCAGGCAAAGTGGTGCGTGTCGGACCATCTATGCTTACAAACCCTATTGGTTTCATTCAGCAACAGGGCTTGAGATGTCATTTCATCTCAATGTCAGGCAAAAGTCCCACAAAATTGGAAGCAATGTCTTCAAAATGACCTTTACAATGTTGACGGGGACGTTAAACCTCAAATCAAACAAACAAAACCAGCAAAATAATTAGCATTTTTCCATTGTAATTGTTCAAAGTTTTAACAATAAGTTAACTAACGATATAGTTAGATTTGAACAACTAGCCCCAGGTTTAATGGAAATGGATACACTTTCCCAAAATAATTTTGTCTCCAATTTCAATACGGGTCTACATTTAAAGGAGAAACATTTGCTTCCGAGGAGCACATTCTTTCTGTTTTCAGAGTAGCAGAGTTTTACTGGAAAGCAAAGCAGTCACAAAGTTGCCTCTCCTTGAAAAAAATGAATTGCAGATCTGCCAGGTGTATATGATACCCTTTAACCCTTGTCCTGCTGAGCCCAGATATGCCTTATCTGTCAAACAATGAGATCCAGATCAGATGGCTTCTAAAGAAGCCATCTGATCAGGATCTTCATTGTTTGTCATTCAGCTCATGAATTTGTTGTAATAATTTGCATCAAGTAATCTGATTGGTTGATAATCAGTTGTGGGTGTGGCATATATAAATATTCAGCAGGGCTATGGTTAGGAAGCAAGAATGACATGTTGTTAGTAAGACAGTGTCTATAAGTTTCTTAATAAATCAACAATAAAATCTGCTGTGAAAATTTCAGTACTGCATTCTGAAAAGTGAACTAGAGCCAGTGTTTATGAAACACAATGCCCCCAACTGCTTGACCCTAACACTGCTTGTCCCTAACAGTAATTGAGATATCTTGTTTTTATGTGGCTGTAATGCTGAAATTACACAAGAAAAGCTGTAGTTAATCATCTACTCATCATCCCTGACCAGTCTGTGAAGTTTCGGGGAAAAACCTAAAATAGTTTTTTAGATATCTTGCTTACAAACTTAAAACGCGAAAAATTTCAAAGGGCCATAACTCAAGAAAAAAATTTCGGATTTTTTTCAAAAGTTAATCAGTTCATCTACTCATCATCCCCAACCAGCCTGTAAAGTTTCAGGGCAATAGCTCAAACAATTTTTGAGATATCTTGCTTACAAGCTGAAAACACGAAAAAAATCAAAGGGCCATAACTCAAGAAAAAAAAATTGGATTTTTTTCAAAAGTTAATCAGTTCATCTACTCATCATACCCAACCAGTCTGTGAAGTTTTGGGGAAAAACTCATATAGTTTTTGAGATATCTTGCTTACAAACTTAAAACGCGAAAAATTTCAAAGGGCCATAACTCAAGAAAAAAATATAGGATTTTTTTTCAACAGTTAATCAGTTCATCTACACATCATCCCAAACCAGCTTGTAAACTTGCAGGGCAATCGCTCAAACAATTATTGAGATATCTTGCTTACAAGCTGAAAACACGAAAAAAATCTAAGGGCCATAACTCAAGAAAAAAAATCGGATTTTTTTCAAAAGTTGATCAGTTCATCTACTCATCATCCCCGACAAGTCTGTGAAGTTTCGGGGAAAAACCTCAAATAGTTTTTTAGATATCTTGCTTACAAACTTAAAACGCGAAAAATTTCAAAGGGCCATAACGCAAGAAAAAAATTTCGGATTTTTTTCAAAAGTTAATCAGTTCATCTACTCATCATCCCCAACCAGCATGTAAAGTTTCAGGGCAATAGCTCAAACAGTTTTTGAGATATCTTGCTTACAAGATTTCATAGTATTTTTTGCAAAGGGGCATAACTCAAAAAAGGGGCATAATCCTGACGAGAAAAAAAACACGGGTCAATTATTTTTTCATGAGGAATCCATATATGAAATTTCAAAAACCTAGCACCCATGGTTCTAAAGTTATGCTATGCAGTAAAAAGTGGGACGGACGTAAGGACGGAAGGACGGACGGACGAACAGGGCAAAACCAATATGCCAAAACGCGAAAAATTTCAAAGGGCCATAACTCAAGAAAAAAATTTCGGATTTTTTTCAAAAGTTAATCAGTTCATCTACTCATCATCCCCAACCAGCCTGTAAAGTTTCAGGGCAATAGCTCAAACAATTTTTGAGATATCTTGCTTACAAGCTGAAAACACGAAAAAAATCAAAGGGCCATAACTCAAGAAAAAAAAATTGGATTTTTTTTCAAAAGTTAATCAGTTCATCTACTCATCATACCCAACCAGTCTGTGAAGTTTTGGGGAAAAACCTCATATAGTTTTTGAGATATCTTGCTTACAAACTTAAAACGCGAAAAATTTCAAAGGGCCATAACTCAAGAAAAAAATATAGGATTTTTTTTCAACAGTTAATCAGTTCATCTACACATCATCCCAAACCAGCTTGTAAAGTTGCAGGGCAATCGCTCAAACAATTATTGAGATATCTTGCTTACAAGCTGAAAACACGAAAAAAATCTAAGGGCCATAATTCAAGAAAAAAAAATCGGATTTTTTTCAAAAGTTGATCAGTTCATCTACTCATCATCCCCGACAAGTCTGTGAAGTTTCGGGGAAAAACCTCAAATAGTTTTTTTAGATATCTTGCTTACAAACTTAAAACGCGAAAAATTTCAAAGGGCCATAACTCAAGAAAAAAATTTCGGATTTTTTTCAAAAGTTAATCAGTTCATCTACTCATCATCCCCAACCAGCATGTAAAGTTTCAGGGCAATAGCTCAAACAGTTTTTGAGATATCTTGCTTACAAGATTTCATAGTATTTTTTGCAAAGGGGCATAACTCAAAAAAGGGGCATAATCCTGACGAGAAAAAAAACACCGGTCAATTATTTTTTCATGAGGAATCCATATATGAAATTTCAAAAACCTAGCACCCATGGTTCTAAAGTTATGCTATGCAGTAAAAAGTGGGACGGACGTAAGGACGGAAGGACGGAAGGACGCCAAAACGCGAAAAATTTCAAAGGGCCATAACTCAAGAAAAAAATTTCAGATTTTTTTCAAAAGTTAATCAGTTCATCTACTCATCATCCCCAACCAGCCTGTAAAGTTTCAGGGCAATAGCTCAAACAATTTTTGAGATATCTTGCTTACAAGCTGAAAACACGAAAAAAATCAAAGGGCCATAACTCAAGAAAAAAAAATTGGATTTTTTTCAAAAGTTAATCAGTTCATCTACTCATCATACCCAACCAGTCTGTGAAGTTTTGGGGAAAAACCTCATATAGTTTTTGAGATATCTTGCTTACAAACTTAAAACGCGAAAAATTTCAAAGGGCCATAACTCAAGAAAAAAATATAGGATTTTTTTTCAACAGTTAATCAGTTCATCTACACATCATCCCAAACCAGCTTGTAAAGTTGCAGGGCAATCGCTCAAACAATTATTGAGATATCTTGCTTACAAGCTGAAAACACGAAAAAAATCTAAGGGCCATAACTCAAGAAAAAAAAATCGGATTTTTTTCAAAAGTTGATCAGTTCATCTACTCATCATCCCCGACAAGTCTGTGAAGTTTCGGGGAAAAACCTCAAATAGTTTTTTTAGATATCTTGCTTACAAACTTAAAACGCGAAAAATTTCAAAGGGCCATAACTCAAGAAAAAAATTTCGGATTTTTTTCAAAAGTTAATCAGTTCATCTACTCATCATCCCCAACCAGCATGTAAAGTTTCAGGGCAATAGCTCAAACAGTTTTTGAGATATCTTGCTTACAAGATTTCATAGTATTTTTTGCAAAGGGGCATAACTCAAAAAAGGGGCATAATCCTGACGAGAAAAAAAACACGGGTCAATTATTTTTTCATGAGGAATCCATATATGAAATTTCAAAAACCTAGCACCCATGGTTCTAAAGTTATGCTATGCAGTAAAAAGTGGGACGGACGTAAGGACGGAAGGACGGAAGGACGGACGGACGAACAGGGCAAAACCAATATGCCCCCACAACTTCTTCGAAGTTGGGGGCATAAAAAGTAAGACAAATTGATTGCATTATGTCAGGTATCCAAACATTTAAGTTAAATAATATACAGCGTAAGTGTTAGGAAAGAGAGAAGGCTCCACTGGTATGGACATGTGGAACGCTCCAACCGTGCAGTCAAGACTGCCTGTGACATACGGGTATGTGGAAAGCGGGGGCCTGGAAGGCCCAAGATGACCTGGAAGCAGCTGACAGAAAGAGATTGCAGGGAATGGAAGCTCTCTGCTATCGATCCTCATGATAGACAGGCCTGGAGATTTGGTGTAAGATCTACCATGCGTGCAGCAAGCCAGCTACCTGGAAGGGGGCCCACTTATGTGGACATTGCCCCTGTACCTGCATGATAATCAAAAATCTGTTGATGATGATGAACAATCTGATCTTTGTCTGCACCATGAATCCAATATACACAGACTAGTCACTACACTGTAAGTAACATTATTTATTGGAAAATGCTGTCGTGGCTGAGCCTGAATTGTTTGGCAACATACAGTTTCATCGCCTCAGATATCCCTTATTTCAACAAAATTGTATTATTTTTTCTTTAAAAAGCAACAGTTGAATGTATTGCTTATAGAAATGTTACATCATTGTAGTGAAACCTTCAACAGTTTTTGTAAATTTTAATGAGAAACATAGGCACTTATTTTAGGTATTTTCTGAACATTTGGCATAAATTCGTCAAATTTAGAGGGTTTAAGCTGCTTTCAATTCAATTTTAATCTATACACTATTAAAATTTTCCTCCACATTTTGTCAAAATTGACAAGTAACATTTAATTACTGATTTAAGTAATTTTCATTGACTATAATTAATTAAAATGGCTGCATGATCAAGACACGTCAACATATTTTGGCAACTCAGTCAGTTACTAGTCCATGCATATTGGGTCCGAGTCTGCATTAATAGCTTGCACACTCACCCAAACATAGATTTACAACATTATCTTATATATTACCTTCTAATAATTTTATTAGGCCAACCAGTCTATGTTCCTGTGTGACCTGTTCTATTTTCTCGCCAATGTACCAATCTAGGTAAGACTCCAAAGTGGCCTTGACAAACATACGAGCAGTCAACAACATATGGTGACACCAGTCAGGTATTTCATACGCAAACCGAGCTGAAATAATAAAATTTGTAGAGCAACATCAAACTGAAACAACATACAATGTAACCTTGTTATAATGCTGATCGTTTAACTGCGGAAATCAGTAAAACGCAAGTGTTCCATGGCTCCTTTTTTTTTCATAAATACTTTATTCTGTTTTAATAGTCCCAGATCCCTGAAAAAAAATATATTCCTATCTAAAACAAGCACATGTGTTTCCCCAGGTATGTCAGACACAATTTTAATCAAGAATGAAAGAACATAACTTTTAATTGGACAGACAGCCAGACTGGATTTTTGAGCATTTCTCTTTATTGAATAGAACAGAACAGATAAATGGACATATGGTAATGTAGGCAGTTCTCACTTTACCCATAATGA
The DNA here is from genome assembly GCA_963580285.1 of Lucinisca nassula. Classification (NCBI taxonomy): domain Eukaryota; kingdom Metazoa; phylum Mollusca; class Bivalvia; order Lucinida; family Lucinidae; genus Lucinisca; species Lucinisca nassula. The sequence goes on from OY757021.1 coordinate 25,020,675, forward strand.
TGCTTTGTGACAAGGTTATTAATATTATTATTGTTGATTTTGTTTGTTTGTATTAGAGTTTAACTGCCCAGTCAACACTATTTTAGGTCATTTTTGAGCCAGTCAGTTTACCTATCCACACTTTTCCTGGGCAAGCTTATACGTAAGCCGTTAACCAGTACAGTGCACATTCTTTCACCAGAAACTGACAACTGTCCTTCTTGAATCAGCGGGAGGGAGAGAATGACCGTTGAAAATATTTCATGATCAATCTCCACGAAAGAATGTTGCCGACCCCAGCAGGTATCGAACCCGCATCCTGAGCTACCGAGGCCAGCCTATTATTACTGATACTGCAGTTTCCAACCAAATTTTTATTTGCCACCAGTAAACTTTTCAAATTCAGACTAAATTGGTCGCTACATAAATTTGGGTATATCATCCCGACATAAATTTAGGTGTACAGGTATATCGTCGGACCCCAACATGAATTTGGGTATATCATTCCGACATAAATGCGGAAGAATACAGAAACGATTTTATTTTGTGTGTGCTAATAAAAGGTACCGGTAATTTGCATTAAAAGGTTGGTGTCCTAGAATGAAAATGTGATTGCATTTTTGGTGAAATGGACTAACGGATAAAACAATACTTTTAAAATTACTTTTCAAGGTTTGCAATGTGTCCTATTGTATTTGTAATGGCAATCTTGGACCCCGATACCCAGGTTATAACGAGGTTACAGTGTAGTAGAACAAGCCTTTACTGATTTTTAACCCTTTTTGTCGCCGGCCTCGGTAGCTCAGTGGGATGCGTGACTGACTGGTGAGGAGGACTCTGTTCGATACCTGCTACCGGGGTCGGAAACATTCTTTTGTGGAGATTGATCATGAAATCTTTTCTACGGTCTTTCTCTCCCTTCCGCTGATTCAAGAAGGGCAGTTGTCAGTTTCTGGCGAAAGAATGTGCACTGTACTGGTTAACTGCTTACCTATAAGCCTACCCAGGAAAAGTGTGGATAGGTTAACTGACCGGCTCAAAAATGATCTAAATAGGGTTGACTGGGCTGTTAAACTCCAATACAAACAAAACAAAATTAACCCTTTTTGTACAGAATGGAATCACTCCCTTAAATACAGCAATGACCTGTTATGGGTTTTCCCGTATTCATCTTATTTGCATTATCTGCCAGTTCCTAGTCTGAAGGTTATCATTGTTGGAAAAACAGGTATACAGACCCCCCTGACCTTTCAAGGTCAGGGGGATCTGGTTACCTGTTTTTCCAATACTGACAATGTGCAAGCTGGGAGCCAGCAAATAAGGCAAATATGGTGAATAAACCAATTTTTTTTCACCATTGCATAAATCATATGGACTCTGCCAATCTTTGATCAGTATCAGTTTGCCTGTTAGAAATTTTCAATATTTGACTTACCCTTACCCCTTATCCAGCTGTTCATGACAAACCTTATCTTTGCAAACAGTGTAGATCCAGATCAGATGGCTTCTGAAGAAGCCATCTGATCAGGATCTACACTGTTTGACATTCATTTTGTGAATTTATAAGAATAAATTACATCAAGTAATTTGATTGGTTTATAGTCAGAAATGGGTGTGGCTAAATTGAATATTCAGCAAGATAAGGGTTAAGATGCCATGGAAAACTGAAACTGAAAATGTTCTCTGTTTATGTCACCTGGTGCATCATTTTGCAAAGAAAGAACAGTCTGATCTGGGTCCACACTGTTTGCTAAAAGGATTCAAAATTATGGGTAGACAACAAAGCAGGCAACAATTGTTCTGACTGGCATCTTATCGGTTAACACTGATTAACCCTTGTCCTGCTGAGCCCGGATATTCCTTATCTTTCAAACTATGTAGATCCAGATCAGATGGCTTCTGAAGAAGCCATCTGATCAGGATCTCATTCAATTTGTGAGTTTGTTGCAATAATCTGCATCAAGTAATCTCATTGGTTGATAATCAGTAGTGGGTGTGGCATATTTACATATTCAGCAGGACAAGGGTTAAGTTTCAGATACAAAGTGTCAAAAGTTTACTTTTACTTACCCACATAAATAATAATTATAATAATAATCAACCTTATTTATAGAGGGTAACACATTTAGTACTAATCTTCCACATGGACCTCTTTTCCTGGGTAGGAACCAGTACTAAGCAATGTGGATAAAGTCTCTTGCTCAAGGAAAGAACACTTGGCGCTTGCGAGGATCGAACCGGGTACCTCTCGATCTCAAATCCGATGCTTTACCACTGCACCACAGCGCTCCTAAATAAATAATTACTTACCCACATAAATAATTGTATCATAAATTCCAGTAATTTCATCTCTGTCTGAAAACAAGTCCCCATCAGTAGCATCTCTTCTATCTAAACCATCGGCATTGTTTTCAAACATAGAACTACGCAACTGGAAAACAAGTGGTCATTTTATGTGAAATGCATGAAACAAGTTGGATAATTTCTGTATTTTTGCAAGCCTTGGGGAGCAACATTTAGGAAAAAACATGCAAGTTGATGGCATGAGAAGTATTTTTTTTTTTATTTTATTGGTTTGAAACAGCCCATAAACAGAAACAAACCATTTAATACGAGGTTACATAGAGGATCTTACATGACTGTTCATGCATTATTGAAGTTATTAAACAAATTGAGGAAAAGGGATAAAATATGAGGCTTTGCCGAGTATTTTATCCCTTTTCCTCAACGAGTTTAATAAATTCAATAAAACATGAGCATGAATGCAAGATTCTATTTATCATATAACATTTTAAACGCATTTTATTCATGATTGTTTACAAAAATGTCAATTTTCTGCCGTTAGTATACGCGAGGACGTCATACATGTAACGTTACAGGACGTATCTAGGTAATTTGCACATTTAATCCACTAGTGGATTATAGAAAATATTACATGGCTAAAAGCTCAAGTACTTCAAAAGATATAATGGATGAATAGACAGACAAACAGAAAACAACACATTTTTGGATAAAACTCTGTTTAGTGATGGATTCCTAAAATATATAGATTATATAGAAAAATGACCATTTATGGTCATTTTTCATATAATCTACACATTTTTAGTTTATACTAATTTATTTTAGTTCAATTGCATTAGAAGCTGCAAGCTTATTTAATCACTCTCGAACACTCATTCCGGATGTTTTCACGTGTGCGAGAGAGAGAGAGACAGTGACTATTACACCACTGCTACCCATTTACATGTGCGTGGAGTGAGGCTGTGTCCGGGTGTCCGGCAGTGTCAGTGATACCGGTTGCCGGATTGGAATGCACAACCTCTCGATCATGTGTCAAACGTGTTAACCACTGCACTATCGAGGCTGACACATTTTTGTTTTCATATAACAAACACGTTTTGATTTTAACAGAGTTTCACTTTGGATGCAATTAGTAAGCCACCACAGTTGTCTCCCAAGTATTAATGAAGGAAACTATGTCTGGGATATCTGAGCACCTCAGTATGTTGGAAGTTTTAGGATAACAACAACTAACAGGTCCTTTATTAAACTAGACAAAAGTGCCCAGTGGGGCACGTATACCCCCGGCCAGTGCCATCACCTCAGCTGAAACAAGAACTACAAAGGGAAATAACTCTAAAAGGCCTGACTCCTTGGCCCTTATTTTCTTTCCCACAATACAACTAGTCATACTGATCATGTTTGCAAAATTTCAAGTTTCTATGTACAGTAGTTATTGAGAAATCTTTGACACAAAATAAAAATATACACTATTAAACAGCAAGAACTACAAAGGGAAATAACTCTAAAAGGCCTGACCCCTTGGCCCTTATTTTCTTTCCCACAATACAAGTAGTCATACTGATCATGTGTGCAAAATTTCAAGTTTCTATGTGAAGCAGTTCCTGAGATATCTTTGACACAAAATAATTGGCCAGTGCCATCACCTCAGCTGAAACAAGAACTCCAAAGGGAAATAACTCTGAAAGGCCTGACCCCTTGGCCCTTATTTTCTTTCCCACAATACAACTAGTCATACTGATCATGTTTGCAAAATTTCAAGTTTCTATGTACAGTAGTTATTGAGAAATCTTTGACACAAAATAAAAATATACACTATTAAACAGCAAGAACTACAAAGGAAAATAACTCTAAAAGGCCTGACCCCTTGGCCCTTATTTTCTTTCCCACAATACAAGTAGTCATACTGATCATGTGTGCAAAATTTCAAGTTTCTATGTGAAGCAGTTCCTGAGATATCTTTGACGCAAAATAATTGGCCAGTGCCATCACCTCAGCTGAAACAAGAACTCCAAAGGGAAATAACTCTAAAAGGCCTGACCCCTTGGCCCTTATTTTCTTTCCCACAATACAACTAGTCATACTGATCATGTTTGCAAAATTTCAAGTTTCTATGTACAGTAGTTATTGAGAAATCTTTGACACAAAATAAAAATATACACTATTAAACAGCAAGAACTACAAAGGGAAATAACTCTAAAAGGCCTGACCCCTTGGCCCTTATTTTCTTTCCCACAACACAAGTAGTCATACTGATCATGTGTGCAAAATTTCAAGTTTCTATGTGAAGCAGTTCCTGAGATATCTTTGACACAAAATAATTGGCAAGTGCCATCACCTCAGCTGAAACAAGAACTACAAAGGGAAATAACTCTAAAAGGCCTGACCCCTTGGCCCTTATTTTCTTTCCCACAATACAACTAGTCATACTGATCATGTCTGCAAAATTTCAAGTTTCTATGTACAGTAGTTATTGAGAAATCTTTGACACAAAATAAAAATATACACTATTAAACAGCAAGAACTACAAAGGGAAATAACTCTAAACGGCCTGACCCCTCGGCCCTTATTTTCTTTCCCACAATACAAGTAGTCATACTGATCATGTGTGCAAAATTTCAAGTTTCTATGTGAAGCAGTTCCTGAGATATCTTTGACACAAAATAATTGTTTACGGACAGACAGACAGACGGAAAAGACAAAAACTATATACCCCTATGGCATACTTCGTATGCCGGGGGTATAAATAGGTCTACTCTTAAGGGGAATGGGAACACCTGGCAGATTTTTCTGCCATTTTTTCAAGGGAGACAACTTTTGGGACTTCCTGTTCACTTTTCTATAAGCCCTGTCCCACTGAAAAAGGGGTCTCCTCTTAAAGGAAAGAATTTGCTCCTCAGGAGCAAATTCTTTCCTTTAATAGTGGACCCCTATTGACATGGGAGACAAAAATACTTTTGCAGGATTTGCCAGCCCTGAAGGTGTACCCATTCCCCTTAAAGGAAAGAATTTGTTCCTGAGCAACAAATTCTTTCCTTTATGAGTAGACCCAGAACTAGATTTTCTCCTTAGAGTAGAGCTCTGACCAACTTGAGTAATTATATCTACTTGAGTTATCTACCTTTTCACTAGCTGTAGATGAAAGGGAAGCATCTGAGCCTCTTCTCTCTAACTTGCTGAAATGTACAAATACTGTATACATACACACAATACAGTTTGTTTGTTTTTATGTATTGGAGTTTAATGGCCCAGTCAACACTAATTTAAGTCATTTTTGAGCCGGTCAGTTTATCCTGGGCAGGCTTATATGTAAGTGGTTAACCGGAACAGTGCACATTCTTTCGCCAGAAGCTGACAACTGCCCTTCTTGAATCAGCGGACGGGAGAGAATGACCGTAGAAAAGACTTCATGATCAATCTCCATGAAAGAATGTTGCCAACCACGGCAGGAATTGAACCCACGTCCTCCTGATCACCAGTCAGATGCGCATACGACTGAGCTACCGAGGCCGGCCACACAATACAGTACAATCACACTATTGTGATTTGAAATTATGTTTTTCAAAATTAAAACTGTAGTATGACTGATTATATGACTTATAAATAAACTGGTTTTCATAGGTTTTGTTTGTTTATGTTGAGGTTTTACATGCCCGTCAACACTATTTAGGTCAATTGAAAATGTCGCTTCTAACTTTGTGGGACTTTTACCAGACACTGATATGGAATGAAATCTAAAGTCTTACTGCATAAAGGACCTACATTGGTTTATATGCAGGGAAAGACCGACTTGCAGCACTTTGTCTCGGAGTTTCTTGGGTGAAGGGCCAATTTAGAACAGTCTACAACAGTGAAGTACAGTACCAGCAAATGTTCCATTGTGAACAAAACTTGTATAATTTAGACTGTGTTGTTCCAGACAAACAGCTATAGTGATCTTTTTATTTTGTCCAAAACTATGTCATCTAATATTCGAAACATTGTCTCAGTTTATGAAAATGTTACGTTTGATGATTGATTTTGTTTGATTTGTGGTTTAACATCCCCGTCAACACTGTATATGTCATTTTGGAGACATTGCTTCCATTATTGTGGGACTTTTACCCAACATTGAGATGAAATGACATCTCAAGCCCAATGAAACCAATAGGGTTTATAAGCATATGGATGGTCTGATTCGCACCGCTTTGCCTGGGCAGGCTTATATCCTTTAAGCGGTTTACCAGTACTCATGTGCGGTCAGATTCAGCTCTGCGTGGAAGCATTGTGCAGCCCATCTATTTCTTCTAGCCCCGATGGGCGGGGGCCGATTACGTTTGATGACAATAAGCAGCAAAGGTGGTAGCTCCTATACACACCTTGGTGCAACAAAGGTGTCAAAATGTTGATTTCGAGCTACTGTTTTAGCAATGATGTCAATTGTTGGATTAATCCATAAGATGTCAATCACAACAATTGTCGTCTGCTGGTAAATTTAAAAGTCTTTTTTGCAAACAGTTTGGACCCAGATCAGACTGCTCCTCTAGGAGCAGTCTGATCTGGGTCCACATTGTTTGCCTGTATGTAAAGATATTTTTAAAAAGTTTGCAAAAAGATTCAGCAGACGACATAAGCAGATGACATTTTCAGATGTAGTTTTTCTCGGCGTCTTCAGGGTCAAGTCGGCCACACGGAGCAAAAAGGGTCTTGGTGCATGCATACCCAGCAAAGACTAAATTAGCCTGCACAACCACACAGTCTAATGAGAGTGTTTGCTGTGTGGTATATGGCTGGTCAATGACACAAAGATTCCTCAAACTGTCAGGTAAGGTTGTATTTTGACAAAGTCTGCTTACACACCGATTTAAGAGGAATGGGAACACCTTCAGGGGAGGCAACTCCTGCAAAAGTATTTTTGTCTCCCATGTCAATAGGGGTTAACTCTTAAAGGAAAGAATTTGCTCCTGAGGAGCAAATTCTTTCCTTTAAGAGTAGACCGCCTTTTTCCATGGGACAGGGCTTATAGAAAACTGAACAGGAAGTCCCGAAAGTTGTCTCCCTTTGAAAATTGCATAAAAATCTACTAGGTGTTCCCATTCCCCTTAAAGGTGCAATATTGAGCTACCGGGTCTCAAAATTTTTTTCTGTTTTTTTTTTTTTTATCTTCAATGCATACTCTTTTGTCATGTGTACACTTTTGGAGCCAAATACAGCTTCAGAACTGTGTGAAAATGGTCGTTTTCATTCATGTGTACCCTTCGCTCCGAACATGTGTTCGGAATTTCTGTTCTAAAAATAAATCTGTCACTTTACACATACATGGCGACAGTATCGTCTCTGAGTGTCGTTACTTATGGCATGGTATTCAGCGTTATATTTTTTCCGATTCAGACATGGCTTAAGCAAACAAGGCCAAAAATGAACGTCGCATAACGTCATATATGGGGATTCTATTTTTGTCACGAACTAAAAATAGATCTAACTAGTGTTCGAAACCTAGTTAGGGAATCCCTCTCAAACTCTTTTACCTGTCATCATAATTGTTCGCATTTTAGCATAAAATGCATTAATTTGTATTGTTTTAAAGAACAAGAGGGCCCAACGGCCCTATATCGCTCACCTGTGTACCAGAAAATCATTAGTGTAGGAGACCACTTGACATTGCTACATACTAAATATCTAAGCTCAGGCAAAGCGGTGTCCATGCTTATAAACCCTACTGGTTTCATTGGGCGACAGGGCTTGAGATGTAATTTCATCTCAATGTCTGGTAAAAGTCCCACAAAATTGGAAGAGACATCTCCAAAATGACCTATACAGTGTTTACGGGGATGTAAAACCTCAAATCAAACAAAATCTGTGCCTTATGGTTTTGGAGAAAAAGATTTTTTTAAGTTTTTTCCAGTTTAAGTCTAAAGGAGCTAATGAGCCCTTGGGCTTGGCCAATTTTGACCCAAAGGCACGGTTGGCAGGATTTATGTAGGCGACCATTTTGTGTTGCTATATACTAAATATCTAAGGTCTGTACTTCATGGTTTCAAAGAAGATGTTTGAAGCTTTTTCCATTATAAGTTTGTTGGAGTTTAGGGGCCACAGGATTTGGACCCCAGGGGCATGATTGGCAGGATTCATGTAGGCGACCACTTGGCATTGCTACATGCTAAATACCTAAGCTCTGGGACTTATGGTTTCAGAGAAGAAGATTTTTGAACATTTTTTCCCCATTTTAAGTTGCTTTTTTTTTTCATTATAAGGGCCCTGTGGTTTCAGAGAAGATGATTTTTGAAGTTTCTCCAATTGTAAGTCTATGTAAGCTAAAGAGCCCTGGGGTGGGGCCAATTTGGATCCCAGGGGCATAACTAGCAGGATTTATGTAGGTGGCCACTTGACGTTGCTACATACTAAAAATCTAAGCTCTGGGCCTTATGATTTCATAGAAGAGGATTTTTTAAGTTTTTTTCCATTATAAGTCTATTGGAGCTGGGGCGAGGCCAATTTTGACCCCAGGGGCAGGGTTAGCAGGATTTATGTAGCTGGCTATTTTATGTTGCTAGATACTAAATATCTAAGTTCTGTGCTTCACAGTTTCTGAGAAGAAGATTTTTGAAGCTTTTTTCCATTATGAGTCTATGGGAGCTAAGGGGTCCCGGGGCGTGGCCCATTTGGACCCAAGGGGCATGATTGGCAGGAAATATGAAGGTGACCACTTACCGTTGCTACATGCGAAATATCTAAGCTCTTGGCGCTGTGGTTTCAGAGAAGAAGATTTTTGAAGTTTTTTTTCCATGATGAGTCTATGGGAGCTAAGGGGGTCCCAGGGTGTGGCCCATTTGGACCCCAGGGGCATGACTGGCAGGTTTTATGTAGGTGACCACTTGTCATTGCTACATGCTAAGTATATAAGCTCTGGGCCCTGTGGTTTCAGAGAAGGAGATTTTTGAAGCTTTTTTCCATTATGAGTCTATGGGAGCTAAGGGACCCCGGGGCGTGGCCCATTTGGACCCCACGGGCATGATTGGCAGGATTTATGTAGGTGACCACTTGCCATTGCTACATGCTAAATATCTAAGCTCTCGGCCCTGTGGTTTCACAGAAAGAGATTTTTGAAGCTTTTTTTTCCACTATGAGTCTATAGGAGTTAAGGGGCCCCGGGGCGTGGCCCTTTTGAACCCCAGGGGCATGATTGGCAGGAATTATATAGGTGACCACTTGCCGTTGCTACGTGCTAAATATCTAAGCTCTGGGCCCTGTGGTTTCAGAGAAGAAGATTTTTTAAGCTTTTTCCCATAATGAGTCTATGGGAGCAAAGGGGCCCCGGCGCGTGGCCCATTTGGAACCCAGGGGCATGTTTGGCAGGAATTATGTAGGTGACCAATTGCCGTTGCTACATGCTAAATATCTAAGCTCTGGGCCCTGTGGTTTCAGAGAAGAAGATTTTTGAAGCTTTTTTTTTCATTATGAGTCTATGGGAGCAAAGGCGCCCCGGGGCGTGGCCCATTTGGACCCTAGGGGCATGATTGGCAGGATTTATGTAGGTGACCACTTGACGTTGCTACATGCCAAATACCTCAGCTCTGGGCCCTGTGGTTTCAGAGAAGAAGATTTTTGAAGCTTTTTTCCATTATGAGTCTATAGGAGCTAAAGGGCCCCGGGGCGTGGCCCGTTTGGAGCCCAGGGGCATGATTGGCAGGAATTATGTAGGTGACCACTTGCTGTTGCTACATGCTAAATAACTAAGCTCTGGGCCCTGTGGTTTCTGAGAAGAAGATTTTTGAAGCTTTTTGTTCCATTATGAATCTATGTGAGCGAAGGGGCCCCGGGACATCGCGCATTTGGAACCCAGGGGCATGATTGGCAGGAATTATGTAGGTGACCACTGGCCGTTGCTACATACTAAATATCTAAGCTCTGGGCCCTGTGGTTTCAGAGAAGAAGATTTTTGAAGCCTGTTTCCATTATGAGTCTATAGGAGCTAAAGGGCCCCGGGGCGTGGCCTTTTTGGACCCCAGGGGCATGATTGGCAGGAATGATGTAGGTGACCACTGGCCGTTAATATATGCTAAATATCTAAGCTCTGGGCCCTGTGGTTTCAGAGAAGAAGATATTTTAATTTTTTCCCATTGTAAGAGCTATATGTTGCCATGGCAACCAGAATTCCAATCTGATCAGCCCAAAAACCTTATGCAGCCTTTCCCCCTACCTGATGATGCTTCTCATGAAATTTGATCAAGATTGGCAATGGGGTATTAGAGATATACTTATTTGAAATTGTTTACGGATGCACGGACGCACGCACGCAGGTATGACGGACAACGGACAAAAAGTGATCACAAAAGCTCACCTTGTCACTACGTGACAGGTGAGCTAAAAATACCGGCTCTATGTTTTTTATTTTTGGAAGCATTTTTTTCCAGATAGCTCAATAATGCTCATAATAAGACTTTGCTAAATGCACACAGTCTACAACCCCTTCTTGTCTGTTGTGGCCCAAACAACAAAATATTTACTGACTGTCCTGACACAAAATTCCATGTTTCCACTATTTATGAAATCTTTTGCCTTACTGTTACATATAGCAGGCCCTCATAAACCAGGGGTCAGGCTTCTCTAGACTTGAGATGAGTCTTTAAACTGAGATCCTGCCTCTGTATGACCTTAGCTGTTGGTGGGATGTAAAACTCAAACACACACTCATACATATAGCAGGAGCCCATTTTGACATTTAGAGTTTGACTTATTTTTATAAATTTATTAAAAAATGTCTGAATTGTTTGCAAATTGCAGCGGCCCCCACAGATGTTCCATTCGCATCAGATGTCATTTTCGGTTTTCCCTTATAAAATGGGTTATATTCAAGGTCCCATTTCTATATGTTGTTGTTGATAAAATAAAATAAAAAAATTACCTTCCCCTTCTGTCTATTACATACCCTGGAATTGGTTTCTGAGGTTCCACTGACTGAGCAAAATTCTGTAGAAATGTCTCTAAATGTTGTCCTTTCTGCTTTACTAGCTTCCTGGGAACTGACATCAACTTACGACCTGTTTATAACAATAAAACAACAGTAATAATTATAGTAGACCACAACCCCTTTATAACTATGTTCATTATAACAAGGTTTTGGATATAATATGGTTTAAAGATGGATAAAAAAATATGTAGATTATACTGAAAAAGATACTGTTTTGATCTTTCATATAATAAAGGAATATTGTGTGTCTTCATACATCACGTGAACAAGTCTGTGAAATGAACACCCCCCAAAACCCCACTCAATATGAAGAAAACTTGGGGTTTATTGGGGTATACATTATTTTTCTTATTTATGCTCCAAGACATAGGAGGTTGTGGGTACTCGTTAGAACCGCCTCATCTCAACTAGAGCTGCCGCCTAACGGGCGCCAATTATACCCCCGCTACCGACAAATTTTTACAAGTATTTGACCTTGAGGAAGGTCAATGTAAAGGTCAAGGTCAGGTTTGTGTATATCAATCTTAAGTACTAGTGGCAAGGTGTGTGGTGTGTGAATATTATAGAAATCGGTCAAAGAATAAGGAAGTTATGAGCAATGTTAAAGTTTTTTGTAACGGACCGACGACAGACGATTTGTTACGGACCGACGACAGACGACGACAAGCTGACTCCTATATACCCCCTTCAAACTTCGTTTGCGGGGGTATAATGAGGCGGTTCTAACGAGCACCCACAACCTTTGTTTGCAGTAAAAATAAGAAAATAAATCACAGATTTTCATAAGAAAAGTAGCCATTTTGGAGATGTGAAGAATTCAACTATGTCGCACGGATGTGTTATCGTAATGTAACAATCACCTCATTGAGGGGATTCTAATGACTACACACAACATAGTTTGTTTGTTTAATTTGAGGTTTAACATCCCCGTCAACACAGTATAGGTCATTTTGGAGATGTTGCTTCCAATTTTGTGGGACTTTTACCCAACATTGAGATGAAATGACATCAAGCCCTGTCGCCTAATGAAACCAATAGGGTTTATAAGCATGGAAGCTCCGACTCGCACCGCATGTCCTGGACAGGCTTAGATCCTCTGAGAAGTTTACCAGTACTAGTGTGCAGTCAGTTTCAGCTCAGCATGGAAGCATCATGCATCCCATCTATTTCTTCAAGCCCCGATGGGTGGGGAAATCTACACACAACATACCTTTTGAGGATAAAATAAGATAAACCTCCATGAATTATTCCATACATGTGTATATATGCATATCTGGAACTATGGGAAGAATTATCTACAGACTCCAGGGGCCAGTTGTTCAAAGCCTTGTTATCTTAACAAGCTCGTTAGTGTTTAAATTGTTAACTGTTTTAGGAAGTACAATATCTAATATAGCGTTATTCTTCTGAAAAAAAAAATGAGAGCAGCTTTTGCATTTGCAGATGGACACACTTACAAGGTTTTTGCACTAAGAAAGTTTTTCAGAATTTTTTCCAACCATTCCGGCCTGAACTTTTCCTTTAAATAAATACAAAGAATCAGTAAAATTCAATTCAAATAATTTACCTAAATTGATGTCAAATCCTGAGTTGAATTCTGTCTCCTCTGTTAAGAAGTTGTACAACAGCTGGCTGCCTTTCAGATGAGGCTTTGTCAAAAGTTTCTACAAACAATAAAACAGAAATGAAAATCAGAATATTTGAGAAATAACCTCTAGTCATGAATGTTATAAATTTTAATATGAATCACATATTTTTTAACCCATTGTATGCTAGTGAACTCTTCCATTGCTATAAGATGGACACGTCCATTTGTCATTTTAGGAGTGTCAGGCCTTTTTTTTCTTTGTTATTCTATTTTTGACAGAAAATTCTGTAAGCAAAAAGTGCAGGCCCTGATCAGACATCACGTTTTGTGGAGTCTAATCTGGGCCTGCACTGTTTGCAAATGTACCCATTTAGGGGTTTCCCAACATATAATGGGTTAAAATATGTGCAAAGGTATAGGGCTCGTTACGCATATAATGCATATGTGTAATAAAAAATACTGCAGTGAAGAGAAGTCACTTAAACAAGAGGCCCAAGAGGGCCTGTCGCTCCACCGGCTAACTTCAGACAGTTGTCATATTTATTACATTAACTAATTGTATACTAGTGGACTCTTCTATTGCTATATGTTGGACCAGTCCATTTGTCATATAAGGGGTGTCAGGCCTATTTTTTTCTATTTTTGATGGAAAATTCTGTTAGCAAATAGTGCAGGCCCTGATCAGACATGGTGTTCTGTGGGGTCTGATGTGGGCCAGCACTGTTTGCCAAGGTACCCATTTAGGGTTTTCCCGCATGCAATGGGTAAAAAAGAAACAAGTGATCCACCCAAGGAATGTCCATTCTATATTTTTTGGACCCCAGAGCCATGGTTGGCAGGATTTATGTGAGTGACCATTTGGCATTGCTCCGTTCTAAATATATAAAGCTCTGGGCCTTATGGTTTCAGAGAAGAAGACTTTTTTTAAGTTTTTCCTATTATAAGTCTATGGGAACTAATATGCCTCTGGGCGTGACCAAGTTTTTACCCCAGGGGCATTGTTGGCAGGATTTATTTGAGTGACCACTTGACGTTGCTGCATACTTAATATCTAAGCTCTGGGCACTGATGGTTTCAGAGAAGATTTTTGTCAGTTTTTCCCAGTATAAGTCTATGGGAGCTTATGGGCCTCAGTGTGTGGCCAATTTGGACCCCTGGGGCATAGTTGGCAGGATTTATGCAGTTGAATACTTCAAGTTGCTACATACTAAGCTCTTGGCCTTATGGTTTCAGAGGAGAAAAGTTTCAAGATTTTGTCATTATAAGTCTATGGGAGCTACTAAGCACCGGGGCGTTGCCAATTTGGACTCAAGAGTCATAGTTCGCAGGACTTAGTAGGTGACCACATAACTTTGCTACATACTACAGTTCAACCTGTATTAAGCAAGTGCCTAAGGGATAGTCAAAATATGCTTGCTTAAGACAGGTTCTTGCTTAATACAGGTGAAATTTAACACATCTGCCTTTCTTGGGAACTGAATGCCTGCTTGCTTAAGACAGGTTGCTTGCTTAACAGAGGTGGCCACTAAGACAGGTTTTACTGTAAATGTCTTAGCTTTAGGCTTTATGGTTTCAGAGAAGAAGTTTTTCCGTTTATTGGTCTATGGAAGCTAATGAGCCAAAGGTGGTGGCCATGGTGGCCATGTTTTTTGTCTGATCAAAATTTCTTCAATGAATCTGACAATGGTAGACACAAGGAACATTCATGAAAATTAAGAACGAAATCCATTTAGCGGTTTTGGAGGCTAATTAGCCAATGGGCGTGTCCATGGCGGCCATGTTTTTTGTCTGAACAAAATTGCTTCAAGGAATCTGACAGAGGTCAACCCAAGGAACATTCATGCAAAGTAAGAATGAAATACATTAAGTTGAGCGGTTTTGGAGGAGAAGGTTTTTAAAACTTTTCCCCATATAAGTCTTTGAAAGCTAATGAGCCAAGGGGCATGGCCATGTCAGTCATGTGGGGCATGGCCATGGTGGCCATGTTTTTTGTCTGATCCGAATTTCTTCAAGGAATCTGACAGAGGTCCACCCAAGGAACATTAATGCAAAATAAGAATAAAATCCATTGAGCGGTTTTGGAGAAGATTTTTAAATATTTTTTTTTTGGTTTCAATGCCATTTTGTTCTGCATGTAACAAAATTCTTTGAAGGAATTCAGAAGAGGACTATGTGAGAAACATTCCTGTGAAGTTTGGTTACAATCGACCAAGTAGTTAAGGAGGAAATGTTTAAAGAAAAAAGTTAACGCACGGATGCACAACCGCACAGACGCACAACAGACACAGGGCCATAACATATAACATAAGACCCGCCAGTCTTTGGCCAGTGGAGCTAAAAAATGAACAGATTTATGTTTTTATTTCTTTCTTTATTTATTTTTTCCTTTCCTCCGTCGGATTCGGTATGCCTCCCTTTTCAACTAAGCAATTTTAACCCTCAGGGATCTGGAGAACTGTTGACACTGTAGTATAATTAGGTCTAATAAATCAATCTCCCTCAGTATTTTGAATTATTTTGAAACATCAAGTCGTATAAATAGAGTTTGTGTTGAAAACATCAGTTCTATCACCAGTGTGATGGGCAAGAGAAATTTCTGATGTTTTGAATTTTAGAATGACAATTTGTAGGTGGACCTCTATAGATATGTGATAGTCAGCAAAATTGGAGGAGATTAATTCAGATACAGGAAGGTACTTTTAAATAAATAAATAAATAAATAAACAAGAACTTTTGAAGAAGAGGAGACTTTTTCAACATTACACTACATGTTATATAGTGAAAATAAACCCCGCCCACTGCAGCCATGTTTTTTGTCTGATTAAAATTTCTTCAAGGAATCTGACAGAGGTCCACCCAAGGAACATACATGCCAAATAACTATGAAATAAAACAAGAACTTTTGCAGAAAATATTTTCAGCATTACACTATATGTTATATAGTGAAAATAAGCCTCGCCCATGGCGGCATTGTGTTTTTGTAAGATCAAATTTTTTTCAAGGAATCTGACAACAGTCCACCCAAGGACAATTCATGCAAATTACAATGAAATCCCACAAGTACTTTTGCAGAAGAAGATTTTTTAGCATTACATTATATGTTAAATAGTGAAAATAAGCCCCGCCCATGGCGGCCATGTTTTTTGTCGGATCAAAATTTCTTCAAGGAATCTAAAAGAGGTCCGCCCAAGGAAAATTCATGCAAAATGAAAACAAGGCATCGCATGCGATACAAATCCCCTCGCACTAGACAACTTCGTGTGTGGAAAACACTGAAATGGCAAAAGTCCAACTTGCTTGAGATATTATCATATGCAACATTTGTGTAAAGTTTGTTTAAAAATCCTCCAATAAATGTACATTCTAGAGTGAAAACGTTTCTCTAAAAATAGCCATAGTGACCTTGACTTGAGGCCATGACCACGAAAGTAGATCTTGCTCAAGATATTATCATAAGCATCTTTTGTGTGAAGTTATATTAAAATCTGTTAATAAATGTAGGCGGTAGACCGATGACAAAGTTTTTCTAAAGATAGCCACAGTGACCTTGACTTTGAGGTCATGACCTTGAAAGTTGAAGTAAGTCGAGATATTATCATAAGAAACATTTGTGTGAAGTTCTATTACAATCCATCATTAAATGTAGGCGCAAGAGCGATGACAAAGTTTTTCTAAAAATAGCCACAGTGACCTTGACCTTGAAAGTCTAAATAGCTCGAGATATTGTCATAAGGAACATTTGTGTGAAGTTATATTGAAATTGGTGAAAAAATGTAAGCACTAGAGCAATGACAAAGTTTTTCTAAAAATAGCCACAGTGACCTTGACTTTGAAAGTCAAACTCGCTGGAGGTATTGTCATAAGGAACATTTGTGTGAAGTTATATTGAAATGGGTGAAGAAATGTAAGCGCTAGAGCCATGACAAAGTTTTTCTAAAAATAGCCACAGTGACCTTGACCTTGAAAGTGGAACTCACTAGAGATATTGTTATAAGGAACATTTGTGTGAAGTAATATTGAAATTGGTGAAAAAATGTAAGCGCTAGAGCAATGACAAAGTTTTTCTAAAAATAGCCACAGTGACCTTGACCTTGAAAGTCGAACTCGTTCGAGGTATTGTCATAAGCAACATTTGTGTGAAGTTATATTGAAATCAGTGAAGAAATGTAGGCGCTAGAGCGATGACAAAGTTTTCTAAAAATAGCCATAGTGACCTTGACCTTGCAAGTCAAAATGGCGAGATATTGTCATAAGGAACATTTGTGTGAAGTTATATTGAAATCGATAAAGAAATGTAAGCACTAGAGGGATGACAAAGTTTTTCTATAAATAGACACAGTGACCTTGACCTTGAAAGTGGAACTCGCTAGAGATATTGTCATAAGGAACATTTGTATGAAGTTATATTGAAATTGGTGAAGAAATGTAAGCGCTAGAGCGATGACAAAGTTTTTCTAAAAAATAGCCACAGTGACCTTGACCTTGAGGCCTTGACCTTGATAGTCGAACCCGCTTGAGATATTGTCATAAGGAACATTTGTGTGAAGTTATATTGAAATCAGTGAAGAAATATAGGCGATAGAGCGATGACAAAGTTTTTGCTAAAAATAGCAACAGTGACCTTGACCTTGAGGCCATGAGTTGGAAAGTCTAACTCGCTGGAGATATTTTTATAAGGAACATTTGTGTGAAGTTATATTGAAATTGGTGAAGAAATGTAGGCGCTAGATTGATGAAAAAGTTTTTCTAAAAAATAGCCACAGTGACCTTGACCTTGAGGTCATGACCTTGAAAGTCCAACTCGCTCAAGATATTGGCATAAGGAACATTTGTGTGAAGTTATATTGAAATCAGTGAAGAAATGTAGGAGCTAGAGCGATGACAAAGTTTTTTCTAAAAATAGCTACTGTGACCTTGACCTTGAAGCCATGACCTTTAAAGTGGAACTCGCTCGAGATATTTTATAAGGATCATTTGTGCGAAGTTATATTGAAATTGGTGAAGAAATGTAAGCGCTAGAGCGATGACAATGTTTTTCTAAAAATAGCCACAGTGACCTTGACCTTGAGGTCATGATCTTGAAAGTCAAACTCACTCGAGATATTTTTATAAGGATCATTTGTTTGAAGTTATATTGAAATTGGGGGAGAAATGTAGGCGCTAGAGCCATGACAAAGTTTTTCAAAAAATAGCCAGAGTGACCTTGACCTTGAGGTCATGACCTTGAAAGTCGATCTTGCTCCAGATATTGTCGTAAGGAACGTTCGTGTGAAGTTATATTAAAATCAGTCAAGAAATGTAGGCGCTAGAGCGATGACAAAAGTATGTACGTACGTACGTGGCGGTAGAGCGATGACAACAGTACGTACGTACTTGGCGCTAGAGCGATGACAAAAGTACGTACGTACGGGACAAATGCTATATCCCCCCTCACAACTATGTTGTGCGAGGGGATAATGAAATCCAACAGGTGGGTTTGGAGAAGAAGATTTTTAAAGATTTTTAATTTTTTGTGTGGTTTTGTTGCCATGGCAACCAGAGTTCTGGGTGTAACAAAATTCTTTGAAGGAATTTAGAAGAGGACTAAGTAAGGAACATTCCTGTGAAGTTTGGTTACAATGGGCCCAGTAGTTTAGGAGGAGAAGATGTTTTAGCATTACACTGTATGTTAAATAGGGAAAATAAGCCCCACCCATGGCGGCCATGTTTTTTGTCGGATCAAAATTTCTTCAAGGAATCTGAAAGAGGTCCACCCAAGGAACAGTCATGCAAAATAAAAATGAAATCCAACAGGTGGTTTGGGAGGAGAAGATTTTTAAAGATTTTTAATTTTTTGTGTTGTTTTGTTGCCATGGCAACCAGAGTTCTGGGTGTAACAAAATTCTTTGAAGGAATTTAGAAGAGGACTAAGTAAGGAACATTCCTGTGAAGTTTGGTTACAATGGGCCCAGTAGTTTAGGAGGAGAAGATGTTTTAGCATTACACTGTATGTTAAATAGGGAAAATAAGCCCCACCCATGGCGGCCATGTTTTTTGTCGGATCAAAATTTCTTCAAGGAATCTGAAAGAGGTCCACCCAAGGAACAGTCATGCAAAATAAAAATGAAATCCAACAGGTGGTTTGGGAGGAGAAGATTTTTAAAGATTTTTAATTTTTTGTGGTTTTGTTGCCATGGCAACCAGAGTTCTGGGTGTAACAAAATTCTTTGAAGGAATTTAGAACAGGACTAAGTAAGGAACATTCCTGTGAAGTTTGGTTACAATGGGCCCAGTAGTTTAGGAGGAGAAGATGTTTTAGCATTACACTGTATGTTAAATAGGGAAAATAAGCCCCGCCCATGGCGGCCATGTTTTTTGTCGGATCAAAATTTCTTCAAGGAATCTGAAAGAGGTCCACCCAAGGAACAGTCATGCAAAATAAAAATGAAATCCAACAGGTGGTTTGGGAGGAGAAGATTTTTAAAGATTTTTAATTTTTTGTTGTTTTGTTGCCATGGCAACCAGAGTTCTGGGTGTAACAAAATTCTTTGAAGGAATTTAGAAGAGGACTATGTAAGGAACATTCCTGTGAAGTTTGGTTTCAATTGGCCCAGTAGTTTAGGAGGAGAAGATGTTTAAAGAAAAAGTTAACGCACGGACGCACTGACGCACGGACGCACGACGGACACAGGGCCATGACAATAGCCCCGCTGGCCTTCGGCCAGTGGAGATAATAAATGTATAAAGCATTTGCCTTCCATATCCATAAAGGGGAATGGGAACACCTGGCAGATTTTTCTGCCATTTTTCAAAGGGAGACAACTTTCGGGACATCCAGTTCGTTTTTTCATAAGCCCTGTCTGGCTCAAAAGGGGTCTACTCTTAAAGGAAAGAATTTGCCCCTCAGGAGCAAATTCTTTTCCTTTTAGAGTTGACCCCTATTGACATTAGAGACAAAAATACTGTTGAAGGAGATGCCTCCCGAATGTGGTTCCATTCCTCATAAGCAGCAAAGTCTTTCTCTTTTGGAGAAGCCCCTCTCTCAAAGAATCTGAGAAAAATGATTTTGTTTCTAGATATATTTTCTTGTGCGTAACACTAATTTTTTTCTGGCTACAGCACTGGTGTGTCTGTGAGCTAAGTGCAGCCTCAAATTAGGTTCGGGCTCCGTGGTGACTGGCTTGAGGCTGTTTGTTGGTTGGTCGGAGCCAGGGCTTTTGTGTCTGTTGCTTGGTCCAGCGGGATCCTGCTGTTGGTTTTCTTTTGCTCCAGTGTTCCTGTGGCATTTGTGTTCAGCACCAGGTGGCTTGACATGTTTTGCTGTCGGGTCCTCGTCATTGTGTCGACTTGGCTTTGGTTGTGGTTTCTTTGTTTGCCAAGTAGGTTCGCTGGTGGGTTGGAGGGCTTTCACATGGACCAGACACGTGCTTGTTTGGACAGCATTGGGGGTGGGGGTTGGGATCCCGTGGGGTTGGCTTGGGCCCACCAGTGATTTTTGCTGACCGTTCCAGGTTGATGCTTTTGCTCTGGTTCCTTCATGTTTTATGTCAGAGGTTCTTTCCCTGGTTGTGTGTGATGTTGCGTTGGTGGTTCTAGTTCTTCTCCCATTCTGTTTGTTTTGTCCTTCCAGTTTAATGTTTGTCAAGTTGGTGATTCTTTCCCCCATTGTGTATATTGCTCCTTTTTTTAGTTGGGTTTGGATATTCTGAGTCACCACCTATTTGGGACAGAGCTGCTGATTCAGTGTACCCGTGGTCCATTTTGTTTGCTATTGTGGCCGCATGTTTAGAATTTTTTCCCTAGTGATATAGTAAGAAGAATTCGGGATCTGAATGTATCAGTTCCTGATTGTTTCTCTTTTCAATTTTCAAAGAAGTATGCTACACACATCAGACACATTGTCCTTAAACCCTGTTTGACCAGTCTTACTCCTACCACCAAAATGATGACTTGTTAAGAGCGATAAAAATGAAAGTACTGTATACTACCCTAAACTTCACTTGTCACTACATAAAGAAGATTTTATCAGGGTATACAAGACATAGATATTACCTGTAAATACTGTTCCAAAGAGTCCCTTTTACTATCCATAAAATCATGGTTCTTTGTGCCCATCAGTTTCTTTGGTGGCAGAATACAGTCACTGAACTCACCTGCAAAGAACAGCAAAATAACTGGCAAAAGTTTAATACAGGATTTTATTTTAACTCCATGATGTTTACATTTCCAGTGTGATGTTTACATTCCCAGTGTAAACACTTATGTAAAATTGCATGTATGGAATGCAATGTAATTTACACGTATACATCAGGTAATGTAGAAGCCTCTATGGTGTAGTGGTTATGCTACAAGCCTCATAAACCAGGGTCGTAGGTTGGATCCCTGGCTTCTCCAGACTTTTGGATAAGTATTTAAACCGAGGTCCCAGCTACGTATGACCATAGCTGTTGGTGGAATGTAAAACTCGAAACAAACACACATCAGGTCATGCAACATAAAATCAAAACAAATGTTTGTACAGTGACAATCTGAGCTCTTTGAACTGACAATATATGAAATTCTTTCTTGTCTTGCACACTGGACAAGGAAATCCGTGATTTTCCCCTGGGATAGAAATGTTCTAACCCTGGTGTTCCGACCCAAAATTGAATATAATCGCCTGTTTGATAAATGCACTGGTTGATTACGACTTCGTATGCGCCGTCGTTAAGGTTGACATTACAGCACGGTACGTGATATCACTAAACATTCCTGTAGTGTCATCACAATATGGCAAACGTCGGTAACCAAAGTGACTGCAGCATTAAAAATCGGCGTTAAGAAATAGAAGGTATGCAAGAAAAAGAATCCTATTTGGGTATGAGAGGTGGATAGAAAAATTCGTCCCTCGGGTTCACTGTCCGGCATCACTTGGCAAGCCTCGTGATGTCGTACAGTGACCCTTGGGATGGATTTTTCCATTCACCCCTCACACCCATATAAGATTCTTATAGTCTTCAAATAAAGTCAGGGCCAGCTCGTGAATAGAAGATTCTGATGCTCATAAAAGTATAAATGACAGTAAAACAAAATGAGTTAATCTGCACACCAGGTGACGTATTATAAGATGGCTGCCATCTTGGATTTCAGAATGCAACAATTCTAGCAAAGCTTAATCTCCATGTCACCCAAATGAACCCCATCAAATTTCAACTGAAAACCTCTGACCATCAGAGAGCAGCCTTGGTTTGAAGTTTCAAGATGGCCACTGTGTTATTTATTTAGGATATCAGAACAGAATGGTTCATCTCCATGTCGCCCAAATACCACTGACAAGTTTCGGCTCAATTCAACTTGATGTTGTTTGAAGATTTTCAAGATGGCCACCATACTGCCATCTTGGATAATGGAACAGAATAATTTTAGCATTTCTACAACCTTATGGTGCCCCAATGCCTCCTATCAGTTTCAGCTCAATCAGACTTTCAGTTCGGAAGGAGATGTTGTTTGAATAATTTTATGATGGTTGCCATGTTGGAAATCAGAATGGAAGAATGAATTAAGTAATTCTGAATCATCATGTAGCCCTCATCAAGTTTCAGCTAAATCTGATCTTGGTTCTGGAAAGATGTTGTTTGAAGAATTTCAAGATAATGGATATCTGAACGGACTGATTTTAGCAAATCTGAATCTCAATGTCACCCTAATGCCATCATAGTGGCATCTTGGACAATGGAACGGAACAGTTTTAGCAATTCTGAATCCTCGTGTCGCGGTGATGCCCCCCATCGAGTTTCAGCTGAATCTGACCCTTGGTTCTGGAGGAGATGTGGTTTGGAGAATTTCAAGGTGACTGCCATGGCGGGCATCTTGGATATTGGAACTGTATGATTTTAGCAATTCTGAATCTCAATTTTGCCCTTATATGTCCCAGAAAGTATCAGCAACATCCCACTTATGGTACTGCAGATGCTGAAAATGTAAAAACCAACCACGGACAGGAGACGGACAACAGGCATCGGACAACAGGCCATGGCATAAGCTGACCTGCAGCTCTGCTCCAGGTGAGCTAACAAAACCTTTTACTAGGAATAAGAACAAAAGATTATGGGCCCAAATTTCTGGGTAAGGAGGAATTACAAGGCTGTTTAAAGTATTTTTTTTATTTCTTCATAAAATGTGAAAACCAATGACAGACGGAAGACGGATGACAGGCGACGGAAAAATTTCTTCATAAAAACCTGCGTTATTGGTTTGTTTGTTTGATTTGAGGTTTAATGTCCCTGTCAGCACTATTTAGGTCATTTTGAAGGCGTTGCTTCCAATTTTATGGGACTTTCACCCGACATTGAGATGAAAATTAATTACATCTCAATCCCTACGGTCCAATGAAACCAATAGGGTCTATATGCATCATATGCTCCACTTTGCCAGGTATATATGCAGCATATGCTCCACTTTGCCAGGTATATATGCATCATATGCTCCACTTTGCCAGGTCTATATGCAACATATGCTCCACTTTGCCAGGTCTATATGCATCATATGCTCCACTTTGCCAGGTCTATATGCATCATATGCTCCACTTTGCCAGGTCTATATGCATCATATGCTCCACTTTGCCAGGTCTATATGCATCATATGCTCCACTTTGCCAGGTCTATATGCATCATATGTTCCACTTTGCCAGGTCTATATGCATCCTATGCTCCATTTTTCCAGGGCAGGCTTAGTCCTTCTAATCAGTTTACCAGCACTCATGTGTAGTCATGGAATCATCGTACAGCCCAATCTATTTCTTCAAGCCCCAATGGGCGGGGGCAAACAAAACCTTTTACTATCTTTCATAGGAATAAGGGATTACGGGCCCAAATCTCCAGATATTAAGGAGTAAAACCTGAGTTGTTGGGATTTGTTAGAATTGCCTCGTTGGGGTGATGCTAACTAGTACCAACAACACAGGTTCCTGAAGATAAATTAGAAAAATAAGCCCTTAATCATCCTTGTTTCTCCTTATCTGAAGTATAGAACCACTCTAAAAAGCAACAGATTCATTTCTGGCATGGTAGAGGTGACATACAAGCTACAGATTCATTCCTGGCATGATAGAGGTAACATACAAGCTACTAACCATGGAATTCTGTCAATTTCTGTTCTAAAACATAGAACTCACTGTACTTTCTTGGCACTGTCCACATTGTCTTTCCATCTGAAAGGCAGTTAAACGAAAACTATTTATACTTGCCATGGACTTAACTAATACAAATCATTTCAAACTACATCTTTAATTTTAATGAAGGGCAAATGATCATAATAATGATATTGAATAAAAGTTAACATTCCTTGATGCTAGCTTGTACCAAGTATCATTAATGAAGCTGTTATAGTTCTTGAAAAATGAATATGAATATTTGGGTGAAAACTAGGGTTGACACAATAGATCACAAAGTCAATAAACCATGAAATGAAGGTCAAGGTCGAATATGGATGATTGCATTATAGTTGCCATCACACAGACTTCTATGTCATGCCATGCTAATAGCAGGCGCAACAAAAACCAATTGTACATGAAGCTAACTGATCCAGACTTACCATTTGACATATCCACCCTGCGTATATCAATGATAAAGACAAAGAACTGTTTCTTGGGATTTTCAGGATCTGGTCTGGCCCCTATTCTAGGAATTGTAACCCTCCAGGTACTGAGGTCTGGGGGTTCAAGGTGCTGGAATAATTCTACACTATCCTCAGATAGGTTGTCTTCTTGAGAGCTGGTGGACTGAAATACAACATTCAGGCACCAAGGTTATAAAACATTTTTCATGCTCAGATTACGAAAACATGCCTATACAAATGCATTGTAAACTTTACCGCCGGGAAAAAAACGAAAATTCTAAGACGAAAAAGTGTGATATATTTCTTATTTCTGCTCAAAATATAGATTGTGGGTACTCGATAGAACCGCCTCATCGACCAACAACAATCTATATTTTAGAGCAGAAATAAGAAAAATAAGGTTTAACCCTGTAAACCCCAGTTTAACTATATAAAATTGGGGTTCAAGGGGTCAAAATTATATAGGCGGGTTTTCGTGATGGCTCATTATCTTTACTTGTAAATAATTAAACCAAACATATACCTCTATCAGAAATTGTTCCTGCTCATAAATATTAAAATGCTAACAATTGTTGGCATTTCAACATTTATAAGGCAGACAAATATCAAAATCACAAATATGTCCTGCTCATAAATATTAAAATGCTAACGATTTTTGGCATTTTAATATTTATGAGGAGGGGGTGGTTGGGTGTGGCAAAGGCGTCATGTCATATATCTTGCGTTACTAGGCCATCCAACTGATACACCTCAACCTCTATATAACACTATTGTTGGGGTCCAAAGCAGAAAGTGTGTTACTTAAACACAGTGTTATCTGAGGGTCACTGATGAGGCCTAATTGGCCGAAACTAGCTAGTCTGGCCCAGAAAACATGCACACTCCATATTTTTCAGTTCTGTGGTGTATTCCTTGCTTCCATAGGATAACCCTATTAAAGATTATATCCAAACTAAAATGTGAAGATTATATAGAACAAGACCTGTCGCCGGACAGGATAGCTCACCGGAAGTCGCGCTTAGACTAGTCGTGCAAAGTCAAATTTTCAGACTCATAATAGAAACAAAGTCACTAGGAAAGAAACCAGTGCTATATCAATATTTGGGGCTCACGTATGATTCAAGTTTGACTCATTATTATCACTTTTAATTCCATTTAACCCTTAGACATGAATCAACGAATCAAAACTTGCCAAATATAAAGGCTCTATTTCAAATGGTCAAGAAGTTATCAAAAAAGAAGATCACAGGACCAGGATCAAGGTTACAGGTCAAAATTTTATAAAAGAATGGGAAGGCAATGTGACATGGAACCTACATATCAAGTAAGAAAGCTAGTGTTAAGGCAATGTCACAAGGAACCTACATGGCAAATATGAAGGCTCTACCTCAAATGATTAGAAAATAATGATAAGTAGGTCAAAAGGTCAAAGGTCAAGGTCACAGGTAAAAACAATTTGTATAAGTGGTAAGGCAATGACACTAGGAACATTCATGCCAAATATGAATGCTCTATCTCCAATGGTAAGAAAATTATGATAAAGTAGATTAAATGTCAAGGTCACAGGTATTTTTTTTTGTATGAGTGGTAAGGCAATGTCACAAGGAAGCTACATGCTAAATATGAAGTCTTTATCTTTAATAGTTAAAATATTAGGTAAAAGTATATCAAAAGTCCAGGGTCAAGGTCACTGGTCAAAATTGTTTGTATGAGTGGAAAGGGAATGTCACAAGAAACATACATGCCAAATATGAAGGCTCTATCTCAAATGGTGAGAAATTTATAATAAAGTAGGTCACAGGTCAAGGTCAGAGGTGAAAATTTTTGCATGAGTGTTAAGGCAATGCCACAAGGAACCTACATGCCAAATATGAAGGCTGTATCTCAAA
Organism: Lucinisca nassula; assembly: GCA_963580285.1. Classification (NCBI taxonomy): domain Eukaryota; kingdom Metazoa; phylum Mollusca; class Bivalvia; order Lucinida; family Lucinidae; genus Lucinisca; species Lucinisca nassula. The sequence goes on from OY757021.1 coordinate 25,046,956, forward strand.
TGGTTACAAAGTTATGATAAAGTAGGTCAAAAGTCAAGGTCACAGGTATTTTTTGTATGAGTGGGATTATTACTACATCTGTTAATGATTTTGTTTGATTTGACATTTAGCATCCCCATCAACACTATTTGGTATTTTTGAGACATTGATTCCAATTTTGTGTGACTTTTACCCGACATTGAGATGAAATGACATCTCAATCCCTACCGCACAATAAAACCAATAGGGTTTATAAGCATGGACGGACAGACTCGCAGCAAAGATTTTGTTCGTTTGGAGGTTTAACATCCCTGTCAACACTATTTAGTTCATTTTAAAGGCATTGCTTCCAATGTATGAGTGATAATGCAATGTCACAAGGAACTTACATGCCAAATATGAAGTCTCTATTTCAAATGGTAACAATAAATAGCCATAGTGACCTAGACCTTGAGGCATGACCTTGAAAGTCTAACTGGCTGGAGGTATTATCATAAGCAACATTTGTGTGAAGTTATATTAAAATCAGTCGAAAAATGTAGGCGCCAGAGCGATAACAAAGTTTATCTAAAAATAGCCACAGTGCCCCTGACCTTGAGGCCATGAACTGCTCGAGATATTATCATAAGCAACATTTGTGTGAAGTTATACTAAAATTCCAATGAAAAATATAGGCTCTGGAGCGATAACAAAGTTTTTCTAAAAATAGCCACAGTGACCTTGACCTTGAGGCCATGACCTGCTCGAGATATTATCATGAGCAACATTTGTGTGAAGTTCTATTAAAATCTGTTGAAAATATAGGAATTTATATACCAAGTATGAAGGTACTACCTCAAATGGTTACGAAGTTATGATAAAGTAGGTCAAAGATAAAAAAATTTGTATGAGTGGAAAGGTGATATCACAAGGAACTTATAAGCCAAATATGAAGGCTCTATCTCAAATGGTTATGAAGTTATGACAAAGTAGGTCAAAGGTCAAGGTCACAGATATTTTTTTGTATGAGTGCTAAGGCAATGTCACAAGGAACCTACATGCCAAATATGAAGTCTCTATCTCAAATAGTTAAAAAATTATGACAAAGTAGGTCAAAGGTCCAGGGTCAAGGTCACGAGTTATAATAAAGTAGGTCACAGGTATTTTTTTTGCATGAGCGGTAAGGCAATGTCACAAGGAACCTACATGCCAAATATGAAGTAGGTCAAAAGTCTATGGTCAAGGTCACAGGTCAAAATTTTTTGTATGAGTGAAAAGTGAATGTCACAAGGAACCTACATGCCAAATATGAAGGCTCTATCTCAAACCGTAAGAAATTTATAATAAAGAAGGTCAAAGGTCACAGGTCAAGGTCACAGGTCAAAATTTTTTGTATGAGTGTTAAGGCAATGTCACAAGGAACCTACATGCCAAATATGAAGGCTCTATCTCAAATGGTTACAAAGTTATGATCAAGTAGGTCAAAGGTCAAGGTCATCGGTATTTTTTTTTGTATGAGTGCTAAGGCAATGTCACAAGTACCTACATGCCAAATATGAAGTCTCTATCTCAAATAGTTAAAAAATTATGACAAAGTAGGTCAAAGGTCCAGGGTCAAGGTCACAGGTCAAAATTTTTGTATGAGTGGAAAGGGAATGCCTAAAGGTACATACATGCCAAATATGAAGGCTCTATCTCAAATGGTTAAAAAGTTATGATAAGTAGGTCAAATGGTCAAGGGTCAAGGTGACAGGTCAATTTTTTTTGTGCGAGTGGGAAGACAATGTGACAAGGAACATACATGCCAAATATAAAGGCTATATCTCTAACGGTTCTAAAGTTATGATAAAACAAAAAAAATACCATAATTACCATAATAATTCAAAGTATGTGGCCTTGAACCCATGGTTACGGTCAAGGTTACAGGTCAAAATTGTTTGTATGTGTGGGAAGGCAATGTCACAAGGAACCCACATGCCAAATATGAAGGCTCTATCTCAAACGGCTCCATAGTTATGTTAAAACAAAGAAATTACCATAATTACCATAAAATTCAAAGTATGTGACCTTGACCCAAGGTTACGGTCATGAAAGCTGATGCTGCTGCTTAATAATTGAGATTAAGTATAAACTAAATCCATCAGACGGTAAAGTAGTAATGAACTCCTAAAACCTTTAACACAAAAACTTGAAAATTAGAATTCTAAGTCTGTGACCTTGACCCCAAGGTCACGGATATGGCTACTGATATTGCAAATAAAAACTTTACACCAGTATCTATCATGATACCAAATATAAACTCAATCCATGTAGGCATAAAAAAGAAATGAGCTTCTAAAAAACTTTAACACAAAACTTTAACATTTGTGGACGCCGACGCCGACGCCGACGCCGGGGGTAGTAGAATAGCTTACCTGACCTATCGGTCCGGTGAGCTAAAAATGACCATTAATGGTCATTTTTCTATATAATCTTCACATTTTTGATAGAAAAAATGACAAATGGTCATTTTTCTATATAATCTTTACATTTTTGGGATCCATCTTGAAACCATGTTCTATTCAAAACCGTGTTATAATGAACTGTGTTATAATGGATCTTCTGCATCTTCTCTACTATCTGTTCTATCTTTTCTCTCCCATTCTCTGAGAGACAACACAAAATGACCCAGAAGGACTGACGTATTGTTAAACCCCAAATAATCAATCAATCAATATTTATGAGGGAGACAAATATCGTTTTTCACTGAGCATGACATATTTCCAATTGTTGGCATTTTAATACTTATGAGCAAATTGTTGGCATTTTAATATTTATGAGCAGGACTAATAATTTCCAATTGTTGGCATCTTAATATTTATTAGCAGAACGATTTTCTGATTGTTGGCATTTTAACTATTTATGACCAGGGCAAATACCATTCTCAGTTGAGTTGAACATGAAAAATGTTTTATCTTGGTTCCAAAAATATCTACAGAGGCATAGGGCTCATTACACATGATATCGTTTACATGTAAGGAAAGTTAAGCAAAATCTTGGGGACATTTCCAAAGGCTGAATAATTTTTGTTCAATTATTATATGAACAGACACTCCACAAGAACAAAGAAACCATACCATGACATTTCAAAAGTACGGAGACCAGGCGCCAGTTGTTCAAAGCACCGTTAGCTTAACGAGCTTGTTAGTGGTCCAATTGTTAACTGTTCTAGCAAGTACAATATCTAATATAGTGTTATTTTTGCTGAAAAAATGAGAGCAGCTTTTGAAAATGCAAAAGCTACTTATATTTTTTTCAGCAAAAATATTAGTATATTTGTCATAATAAATGATCAAGTTTTAATGATATGTTAACTAACGGCATCGTTAGTTTTGAACTACTGGCCCCAGCGTAGCAAAGCATGGATTAAAATTTTCCTGGAAGTATAGGTTAACATGGAAAGTAGGTTTTGACAGATCAAGCAAATACTTTCTTATCCTTTTCTGGAAAAATTTTATAGGCTGCTCAACTCCTCTAGCATTTTTTCGAGATGAACAAACACAGAATGCAGAGCAAGACTCAGAACTGACAGAAGATGGTGTCCTTATTCCTGATAACATGCAACACAATCACGAAAGTGAAAATGAAAAACACTGGAAAGGCAACAGTCACAATCACAAATACAATATTAGCCAAGGGAAGATCTCACTGCTTGAACCTAAACAAGAGGCCCAAGGGCCATTATGCTCACCAGAGCTCAGGTGGGTACTGCCCAATGGCAGCCATGTATTTTAACTTGATACAATTATAAAGTCTCCACCAACAAGCCTACATTCTGAAATGAGCACCCATGTGGACTCAATATCTGAAATACAGTAGAATCTCGGTGATTAGAACGCCGATTTTTCGAAACTACCGGATTTTTCAAAAGTGTGTGTCGGTCCTGATCTTTTTTGCTATTATTTTATGTAAAAATATTACCTATTTTTTGAATTTCGATTATTTGAAAAATTCGATTTTTCAAATAATATTGTCGGTCCCCATCCAAGAAATTCCTATTACAATCTATCTCCAAATTCGAATTCAAAAATATGTCAAGCACATTATTCATGCTTGAAGAGCATGTTTTCTATGAGCTTGTTCACACCCGACTCATTTCACAGGTGCATTTTATTATTGTGTATACAGGTAATTGACACCTATTCAATCCTGAGCTTCTTTATTGATATAACGGTAATTGGCAATGAGCATCGTTAAGATTATCCTGTTTGATGTTTTAAATAAAGCGACTAGTGTGTGTGTGTGTGAATTTGGGTTTAACGTCGCTTTCAACAATTTTTCAGTCATATCACGACGGTGTCTGGTTGCGACAGGGAGCTCAATGCTCACTTTTATAGTGCTGCCTCACTGAAGTATCATGTCCCAGACACAGTACATGATACCACACCCAGTCACATTATCCTGACACTGGGTCAACCAGTCCTAGCTCTTTCCCGTAAATCTGAGTGCCAAGCAAGGAGCAGCTAGTACTATTCTTAACGACTTTGGTATGTCGCGGCCCTGGATCGAACCCATGACCTCCCGTTCCATTGAGCGGACACTCTACCAACTGAGCTATCGGAGCCAGTAAAGCGACTTTAATCTGAGACCTTAGAGCATATGGGATTTTTGGGAAACTGACAGTAGACGATTTTCAGAGAATTTCAAAGACAGTTGAAATTGAAAATAGAAAATAAAAATGCAGTACACGAGTGACTAGAAATATGTGATTTGCAGCACAGACTTCAACAGTATGCTTATTGCATTCTGATCTAGATGTTTGCTGACTACTTTGCTGAGCCATTTCTGTCCCGCCTTTTTGCTAATAGTTTGTCCGTTATAGATTTATTTTTACATTACACAGTCGTTGCGGGATGTTAAATGGTTAATGTTGTTTCGTTTCATTTTAGATGAGATACTTTGCTCTTATATAGAAAGTCTGTGTTCTTGCCTATGGGCAAACTGCAGTCAAATATTATACCGAATGAAAACTTTCGAACATTTCCGAAAACTACCGATTTCGAAATTCGAACTCCCGATAATTCGAAGACAATCTGGCAGTCCCTGTCACTTCGAATTATCAAAGTTTGACTGTACTAGGCAAGCGGAGGAGGTGGAGCATGAACCAACAGAGACCTGGTTGCTAACACTGAATTTATCGTATCATAAGGAACAAGAATATATATGGTTTAGGAGTGGGGATCTGTATGGTTCATGAGATATAATGCCTTTTAAGCAGTGAAGGGGCTGGGGAATGGCCGCAACAGATCCCAAGAACGCCCAAGATTGTTGTCACTGAATGTGACTTATCATAAGGACCAAGAATATATATGGTTTAGGGGTGGGGATCTGAATGTTTTCTGAGATATATGGCTTTTTATGAAGTGGATGGGTGAGGCATGACCCATGGCACCCCTGGGAACCTCCAGGTTGGTGTCAATGAATGTGTCTTATCATAAGGAACATGAATATACAATGTATATGGTTGTGAGGTTGGGCTCTGAACAGTTTCTCAGATATTTGGCCTTTTTTGAAGTGGAGGGGTGGGGCATGGCCCTGGCTAAACCTGTGAGACACCTAGGTTGTTATCACTGAATGTGTCTCATCAAAAGGAACAAGAATATATATGGTATTGGGGTGGGGATCTGAACAGTTTCTGAGATATATGGCTTTTTATGAAGTTGAGGGGTGGGCAATGTCACAGGACACCCTGGGGTACTCCCATGTAGGTGTCACTGAATGTGTCTTATCATAAGTGACATGAATATACATGCCTTAAGCAAGCGCTTTTTGAATATCCCAGAGGTGCTTGCTTAATACAGGTTGGACTGTAAATGGTTTAGGGGTGGGGCTCTGAACAGTTTCTGATATATAAGGCCTTTTGTGAAGTGGAGGGGCATTTGCTCATGACCTGATGTTATTCATATTTTACTATTTACATTTCCAGTGTAAAGCCTGATGTAAACCTACAGAAAACAATGTAGTTCATACTTCCATGAACTCATTGAGTCACACGATTTTCAGTGACATCAAAAGACATCAGTCTAAACCATGGTTCTCTATGATCTGATTGGGTGTTGGCGACGTCAACGCTGTTATGCTCTTTGTTGAAAAAACAGACTCTAAATGTTTTCAGCCCTATAAGCATTTTTTCACCCAATGATGAGGAGCAAAGAATGAAAATGTAAGAAATAAACTTAATTTTTTCTCTGTTCATGAAAGTACGAATGACAGTGGGTCACTAGCAAAGTTTACATGATTTGAGGTTCATTTAGTTTGCAGGCGACCCACTGCGTTTATACTTTCATGAACAGTAGAAAAATTTCTTAGATGAACATGTCACAAACAAAGTTGAAGTGAACCCCTTTGTCTAGCCGTTGACATCATAACGTCTAATCTTCTAATCGTTATGGAGAGAGCCATGGTTTATTTTTGATGTCACTTAACCCATTTTGTACTGGAAACCCCAAAATGGGTAGATGGCAAACAGTGCAGGCCCAGATCAGATGCTGCAGAATGTGGCATCTGATCAGGGCCTACGCTGTTTGCAAAATGTTAGGCCATTTTCCAAATCAATTTTGAAGAAAATACAACCTGACCCCCTAAATTTTGAAATGAACTCCTGCTATATATAAGGAGGAAGATTCCTTTTGGTACAAAAAGGGTTAATGATCATATGATGTATTCACTGAGGTATGAACAATATTGCGTGCCAGTAGAGAGAATGTATTGAGAATGTAAATACAGACGTTATAACGGCAGTATTTGTTCCCTATTATTGTGCCGTTACAATGAATTTGTAGTAAGAAAGATTCCAGATAGAGGTATGGTAGGTTATAAAATGTCTTTTCCACATCATTGCTCCAAGAAACAAATGTTACAGACATTTGTTAGAATCGCCTTGGTGAGGCGATTCTAACAATTATCTATAACATTGGTTTCTCAGAGCATTAAATTACAAGAATCTTTCATGACTATGGATTCCATTTGGGCATTTCCAACCAGAGGGAAGCCCACGTCACTCGGAATTGAGGCTAAGCCTGGAGCAAACAATTCATTCCATTGAAATTGTCGTTATAATGAGTTCTGCCGTTGTAACGAATGTCGGTATAAAGAGGGTTGACTATACAGTTATGTTTTTTCATGATGATGCTCGTTTTATTTACTATGGACACTCATTAAGTTTTGTTTATGATCATGCCAAGCCAGTTTAGTTAACTTAACTACACTTTCCTGCCCAGGCTCAGACGTTCTAAGTGGTAAACCAGCACCGTGCACAGTCTTTCACTATTAACTAACAACTCTCTTTTTTTTTTTTAATTCCATGGAAAGGTAACAATCACCTCTGAAAATATTTCATGATTAAACCCTGTCAAAAAATGTTCCCAGAGCCAGGAATTGTACATACAATCTCCTAATCCATGGTCAGATACACAGCCCACTGAGTCACTGGTGTCAAAAACTTAATAAAGTAGAGTTAATGAGAGTCAATCAGGAATGGATGCCCTTCAGGGGAGGTAAATCTTTCAAATCTTTACACATACAGTGGAATAAATTGTTCAATAAAACATACACCTTTAGAGGACATAAGTCTTTTAAAACTATTTTTGATATGGGCCTTCTCTCAAAGGAAAGAATTTGCTCCTCAGGAGCAAATTCATTTGCTCCTCACGAGAAAATTCTTTCCTCCTCAGTGGAGCTCAGTTTACAGGAAAAAACAACAACAGGAAGTCTCAAAAGTTTTCTACCCTGTCAAATGTACCGGCTAAATGCATTCCCCTTTAAGCTGTCTTGCAAAAAAGAAGTAGAGGCAATGACCACGAATCGATACAATTAACCCACAGCTCCCATCAGAGACACCAAAGGGAAAGAAACACAAACATGAAGCAACAGACCCCAACGAAAACACCAACAGCGGAAAGCCAAAGGACAGCCACTTTCCCACAAAATGGCCAATAGGCTATCCAAAATAAAATAATAAAAGCGACTGGCAACTTACAGCAATGGTGATGGTATCTGCTTCATCTATATTCTCTATACCAAGAAATTCTTCTGTCCGAGAATCTGTAAAAAAAACAACAAACAAGCTGATGCTATTTCTAAAGGGGAATGATACACATTCCTGGTAGACAACTCTATCACACCACAACCACTTTATAACACTATTAATGGGGTCCAAAGCAAAAACGTTTTAGTTAAACAACCATGTTATAGACAGACAAGAGCAACGCATGCGGGTGCCAACGATCGGCTGCAGTTTCTTTTAGAAAACACAAATTCGAAGTTGGAAAAGGGGCATAACTGTGCCAAAAATATTTTGAGGGTTACCTCACCTATTGGTATGTGTTCCCCTTTTCATAATGTACAACTAGTCTGATTTTCAAGTAAATATGTTCAGTAATGACAGAGATATTACAAAGTGTCCAAGTTTTTGCACGACGACAATGACGATGCAGACGATGCCGGAGCTATGACAATACCTTGTCGTTTTTTTCGAAAACAGCTGAGCTAAAAAAATGTATAGATTATATAGAACTAGAAAAAGTGTCCATAGGACACGATGCCCCCGCCAAATGCCATTCATAAAAAATATTACAAATGTACTTCAAATCAATCATAAATTATATTAAAATTATAAATGTAGGCGGTAGAGCGATGACAAAGTTTTTCTAAAAATAGCCACAATGACCTTGACCTTCAGGTCATGACCTTGAAAGTCAAAGCAACTCGAGATATTATCATAAGAAACATTTGTGTGAAGTTCTATTAACATCCATCAATAAATATAGGCACTAGAGCACTGACAAAGTTTTTCTAAAAATAGCCACAGTGACCTTGACCTTGAAAGTTGAAATAGCTCGAGATATTGTCATAAGGAACATTTGTGTGAAGTTATACTGAAATCGGTGAAGAAATGTAAGCGCTAAAGCCATGACAAAGTTTTTCTAAAAATAGCCACAGTGACCTTGACCTTGAAAGTCAAACTCGCTCAAGGTATTGTCATAAGGAACATTTGTGTGAAGTTATATTGAAATCAGTGAAGAAATGTAGTCGCTAGAGCGATGACAAAATTTTTCTGAAAATAGCCATTGTGACCTTGACCTTGAAAGTTGAAATGGCTTGAGATATTGTCATAAGGAACATTTGTGTGAAGTTATATTGAAATCGGTGAAGAAATGTAAGCGCTAGAGTGATGACAAAGTTTTTCTAAAAATAGCCACAGTGACCTTGACCTTGAAAGTGGAACTCACTAGAGATATTGTCATAAGGAACATTTGTGTGAAGTTATATTGAAATCGGTGAAGAAATATAGGCGCTAGAGTGATGACAAAATTTTTCTAAAAATAGATCGTGACCTTGACCTTGAAAGTCAAAATCGCACAAGATATTGTCATAGGGAACATTTGTGTGAAGTTATATTGAAATCAGTTAAGAAATGACAAAGTTTTTCTAAAAATAGCCACAGCGACCTTGACCTTGAGGTCATGACCTTGAAAGTCTTACTCGCTCGAGATATTGTCATAAGAAACATTAGTTTGAAGTTATATTGAAATCAGTGAAGAAATGTAGGCGCTAGAGCGATGACAAAGGTTTTCTAAAAATAGCCACAGTGACCTTGACCTTGAAAGTCGAACTCGCTCGAGATTTTTTTATAAGGAACATTTGTGTGAAGTTATATTGAAACTGGTGAAGAAATGTAGGCGCTAGAGCGACGACAAAGTTTTTCTAAAAAATGCCACAGTGACCTTGACCTTGAGGTCATGACCTTGAAAGTCTAACTTGCTCGAGATTTCTTTTTAAGGAACATTTGTGTGAAGTTATAATGAAATTGGTGAAGAAATGTAGGCGCTAGAGCGATGACAATGTGTTTCTAAAAATAGCCACAGTGACCTTGACCTTGAGGTCATGACCTTGAAAGTCGAACTCGCTCGAGATTTTTTTATAAGGAACATTTGTGTGAAGTTATGCTATATCCCCACTCACAACTAAGTTTTGCGAGGGGATAAAATATTACAAATGTACTTCCAATCAATCATAAAATATATGCATCAAGGGCAGATAATCCAAAAACCAAAAATGCAAGAGTTGTCTTCCTTGTTCATGACACATCGTCTCAGTGTGATGAATGCACCTGTGAAGTTTCATGAATATATTCCATACGGTTTAGGAGTTATGGCCCGGACACGACATACCATTTGACTATATATGGATGTAAGTCAAGGGCAGATAATTCAAAAACTAAACAAGCAGGAGTTGTCTTCCTTGTTCATGACACATCGTCTCAGTGTGATGAATGCAACTGTGAAGTTTCATGAATATATTCCATAGGGTTTAGGAGTTATGGCCCGGACACCGGACGAACGAACGCACGAACGGACGGACGGACGGACAGGGGTAAATCTTAATGCCCTTCCGGTATTCTCTGAATACGCGGGGGCATAAAAATGACCATTTATGGTCATTTTTCTATATAATCTATGCATTTTTGGGATCCATGTTATGATGAACTGAGTTATAATGAGGATGCAGTGTATAAATATTTTTGTATCATAATGGTTGTCTACACTTAAAGAATCAAGTCTTTAACAATACAAGTCTACTCTTTAAAGAAAGAATTTGCACCTGCAATTTTTAGAGGAGACCCTTTGTTCAGAACAAAAACCAATCAGGACACCGTGAATTTGAATCCCTTATAAAAACGGTGGAAATATGGTCAGGCATATTCATTCCACATACAAGAAAGCCAAGACAACCCTGAATCTCTCATCTGAGCTCAAGGTGTGTCATAGCTTGTGAAAGTGATGTGGATCATTGACTTTAGAAATTTCTGTTTTTAAGCACTGACAGCCACCTTGTTCAACAGAGCAGAACTATTTTAGCTATTTTGGTAAAGGATCATTTAGGCAACATTCTTGTGAAATTCGAATGAAATTAGTAAGCCAGTAAGGTTTCAGTAGAAGTTGTCATTTGAAGATTTTCCTACTTTAGCTCATATGGCCATCTTGTTCATTGGAGCTAAACCTGTTTTGGTAGAGTCACCTACAATAATCTGTGAAATGTGACTGAAACTGATTGGCTAAAGGGTTTAGGAGCTGTCTTCTTCTATTTTATCTCTGGCAGTCATCTTGTTCATTAGGATGAATCCTTTTTAGCTATTTTGATAGAGAGTACCGGTAACCTAGGCAACATCCAGTTATAGTTTGACTGAAATTGGCTCTAGAGTGAAGTTGTTGCTTCAACTATATTTATCACTGGCTGCCATCTTGGTAATTGTAGACGCAACAGCTAAGCTATTATGGAAGAGAGTCACCTAGGCAACATTCCTGTAAAGTGTGAATGAAATAGGCCACAAGGTACAGGAAAAGTTGTCATTTAAAGACTATTCTATTTCCAGATCTCCAACAAGTGGCCCTTGGAACCATTGTAGCTATTTTGGTGACCTAGGTAATTTTCCGGCGAAGTTTGAATTGAAAAAGAAAATAAATCTGTTGCTACACAATATACTATTTTGACTCAGCCCATGCATGTCCATCATTAACCCATTGCATGCGGGAAACCCCTTAAGGGGTACCTTTGCAAACACTGCAGGCCCAGATCAGTCTGATCAGGGCCTGCACTGTTTGCTAACAGAATTTTCCGTCAAAAATAGAATAAAATAAAAAAAATAGGCCTGACACCCTTACATGACAAATAGACTTGTTCAACATAGAGTCCACTAGTATACAAAAGGTTTAATGTTTTTTTTTCAAACATTTTACATCATACCAATAACAACAGCAAAAACTAAGTCATATGGGAAGGTGATTTTGATTTAAAGCCTCTTCCATAAGTGGATCAAACCAAAGACCCTTTGGTCACAAGGCACGTGCCTTATTCAACAATTCAGTTTCTAAGCATGTGACTTTGACCACTTGGTGGATGGCAGACATGAAGGTGTGAAACACTTTGTTGGTTTAGTTTAGTTTGGAGTAATTTGTTTGATTGATTTGAGGTTTAACATCCCTGTCAACACTATTTAGGTCATTTTGGAGACACTGCTTCCAATTTTGTGGGACTTTTACCCGACATTGAGATGAAATGACATCTCAAGCCCTGCCGCCCAATGAAACCAAATGGTTTTTATGCATTGGACGGTCTGACTTACACCACTTTGCCTGGGCAGACTTAGTCCTTCTAAGCTGTTTACCAGTACTCATGTGTAGTCAGTTTCCACTCTGGGTGGAAGCACCGTGCAGCCCAATCTGTTTCTCCAAGCCCCAATGGACGGAGGGCTATCAGACATGAAGGTGTGAAACACTTTGGCTTAGTTTAGTCTGGTGTAACCAGCTCAGTGAACTCTAACAAGGTCAAGTTGACCAGGGTCCAAGGTAAATCAGGTTATAAAATGTTTTTCATGCTCAACTCACTTGAGCACGAAATTTCTCTTGCTCATAAATTTTAAAATGCCAATGATTGTTGGCATTTTAAAATTTATGAGCATGACAAATAACATAATGTGCTGATCTGAGGACAAAAATGGCCTCTTTCATTTGTATTTTAATATTTAAGAGCATTATTTTCATTCTCAGCTGAGTTGAGCATGAAAAAAGTTTTATAACCTTGAGACCTGGTCAGTTTACTTAACCCATTTTGTACTGGAAACCCTAAAACGGGTACCAGGGCAAACAGTGCAGGCCCAGATCAGACGCTGCAGATCAGGGCCTACACTGTTTGCGAAAAGTTAACCCATATATATGCTATATATTAGGAGGAAGATTCCGTTTGGTACAAAAATGGTTGATCACACTTTTCCTGGACAGGCATGAGCAGTTAACCAGTATAGTGAACATAAAGGTGATACTAATGAAAACTTCATCAAAAGGACGTAAAATATGAGGCTGTCAAAATATAATTATAAACCTTAACATTAATCCATTTTGAACCAAATAAATCTTCCCCCTCCTATAAAGCACAAGTCCATTTAAAAATTTAGGGGTGTGAGGTTGTGTTTTCTTCAAAGTTTATTTGGAGAATAGCTGAACATTTTGCAAACAGTGTAGGCCCTGATCAGACACTGAATTCATTTGAACTATTTTTCCACTGTTTGTTTTGAGACTTGGATTCAGGATCAAAATGGTGAACCCATGTTTCATCCTTGGCCACGAACCGCTTGAAACATTTGGCTGGGTCGGTCTGAAAACAAGTTAGAAGTGTTCTTGAAATATCCTGTCTTTGATGTCATTTAAAATACCAATGTCCGGGCGGACGGAGGTCATGCATCTGGCATCATCCAACAGGTTATGTTGTTGGTAAACGTTTTTTTTTTTTAAAAAACCTGACCATAATGCCATTAGCCAATTTTCTTGTAATTCATCATGAAAACAGGCCTATATAATTCTGACCCCCTTGAACCCCACTTTTATATAGTAAAACTGGGGTTTACAGGGGTAAACCTTATTTTTCTTATTTCTGCTCTAAAATATAGATTGTGGGTACTCGTTAGAACCTCCTCAATGAGGCGGTTCTAACGTGTACCCACAATCAATATTTTGAGTAGAATTAAGAAAAATATCACAATTTTTCATCTAAAATTTTCATTTTTTAGGTGGTAAAATTTACAATATATTTGTATAGGCGTGTTTTCATAATGTTCTTGTCATAGAGTAGGTTATAATTATACCTTGTGGTTTAAAAACTCCCTTAATCTTGCTGCTTATAGCCGAACTAATTGAGGTCTGTTTCTTCAATTGTCTGAAATAAAATGTGAAAGAATGAAATCATCTCAGACACCAACTACACATACCTGCATAGGCACATGGTAAAAAGCAAAACTCTATAAAATGTTCAAAACTGCTGAACATTTATCTGGAATTTGGAACTCTCTATTAAAAACATTGTATTTAGCCTAATGTGTCGTTGGCTTCTTTTATTTTTATTTAATTTTTGTTCCCTACATAATTATTCTTTTTAAATAGTCACATTTCCATGCGCATTTTTCTTTCAATCAGAAGACAAAAAGTTTGGCATTTGAAATAAGTCTTCCTAAAGCCTTTGGCCAATTTCATTCAACTTTCATATGAATGTTGCCTGGGCAACCCTTGACTAAAATAGCTAAAATAGTTCTACTTTATTGAGCAAGATGACTGTCAGTGCCCCTCAAAAAAGAAACCTCTAATGCCAGTATTCCCCATCAGTTCTCTTATGATACACCTTGAGCTCAAGTAAGCTATCCAATGCCATTTTGGCACCATACTTTGGTAGAGAGTCACCAAGGCAACATTCCTGTAATGTTTGAATCCAACTGGCACAAGGTTTAAGGAGTTGCCATTTAAAGGACTTAAAACTATTTTTGGCTATGATGACCATCTTGTTCATCAGAGTAGAACCATTTTATATATTTTTGTAGCAAGTCACCTAGGCAACATTCCTGTGAACTTTGAATCAAACTGGTTCAAATGTATAGGAGGTGTTGTCATTTAAAGGTAGCTCTGTTGGCAATCTTGATCACGGAAGAGAAACTGTATTTAGCTATTAGTGATTCTAATGAGCACACACAGTATACATTTTACTGGTATGTATTTTTGTAGAGAGTCACTACAGTATCATTCCTGTAAAGTTTGAATCAAACTGACTTGCGGGTATAGATAGGTTGACTCATGGGTATAGATAGGTTGACTCACGGGTATAGATAGGAGCAGCTGTGTTGTCATTTAAAGATAATTTCTATTTTTAGCTCTGACCGCCATCTTGATAATTCAAGCGCAACCATTTTAATGCTGTTTTGCTGAATAGTCACAAAGGTAACATCCCTAAGAAGTTCCATACATTTAAGAGTTGTCATTTAAAGGTGCATTATTGAGCTGTCTGGAAAAAATGCTTCCAAAAATAAAATACATATAGCCGGTATTTTTCTTTAAAACAATACAAATGAATGCATTTTATGCAAAAATGCGAACAATTATGATGACAGGTAAACGAGTTTGAGAGGGATTCCCTTACTAGGTTTCGAACACTAGTTAGGAGATTGGGTGCGCATGCGCGCGGTTGTGCTGTTCCTGTTTTTCCGGGAAACTTTTTGGATTATTTTGGAGTTTTAAGGAATACCCTGGATGAGTTCTTTAACTTTTTACTCATAACTTTGTTAACTTCTCCAGTAACTTGTTTTATTTCAGCTTTTGTTTTGTTTTTGTTGATTTGCATTTCAAACGAATCCCGGATAATTTGGCATAGGTATTTTTTAGTTTTGCACCGAAACGTAACTGGTTCCGGTTTCGCGGCGGATTGAACCACAAAGGTAAACATTAAATTTCATTAAGTTTTTGTGTGATTTTTGCAGATATTGCCCAGCAGAGAAAATTTTCCTAGACACCACTTAGTATAAATTGCCCTTCAACTACCATAAAGTCACCATACAACCTATGAAATATGAGTCATTTTGTATTTGACCTCCTATTTGGAGTTTGTTGCCTGCTGTTGGCAACACGTTTAGCATCCTTTTCCATCTATAGCGGACAGGATCAACAGGAAATCCCCGTTGACTTTTTCCCAGTGTATATGGATACATGTGGTACAACAGCAAACGAGTATAACTTTGCACATCATTTGCCCCACATTTGCACGGTATCTATCTTAAAAAAATCGGTAAGGATGAAGGGATTTCCTGGTTCAAACAAACTTTTTTACCTGTATATATTTACAGTTATAATAGGTAATGCTTGGGATGTGGAATCAAATCCTGGTCCAATTTCCCTAAATGACAGCTCACATTTTCCCTGTGGACTTTGTCAAAGAAGTGTTGGTTGGGAAGACCGAGGAATTTGTTGTGACACTTGCAATATCTGGTATCACATAGACTGTCAAGGCATGTCATCAACTATGTATAGTCTATATAACAGATCAGCGAATATGAACGTAGCATGGGAATGCATGAAATGTGGAATGCCAAACTTTTCCACATCTCTGTTTGACACTTTATCTTCTATTGACACCCATAACCAATTTGAACCGTTATCAACCCTGTCCGAGCCTGACAGTCCGATACCAGACAATATTGGCCCGCCCACGGCAGCTTCTTCGCCCATTGTGCAGCAGTCAAAAGAAGCTAAAATGAAGACCAAAAAGGCGGTCCTTAACCACCCCCTCAGAATATTGATTATGAATTGTCAGTCAATAAAGAACAAAAGGGCTGAACTTCATACTATTATCGACTCAGCTAAGCCGGACATCATTTTGGGCAATGAGTCCTGGCTAACCCCAGAAATTAAAAACTCAGAAATTTTTCCAGAATCTTTTGAGGCTATCCGGAAAGACAGAGTTGGGGATGCACATGGAGGTGTCTTCGTGGCTTTCAAGCGAGACCTACTCTGTACAGAAACTCCGGAGTTGGACACCAAATGTGAATTAGTTTGGTGTAAATTGAACATTATTGGATGTAGGACTCTGTACCTTGGTTCCTTTTATCGCCCCCCAGATCAGATTGACCCAGAATATCTTGAGGCTTTTAATTCGTCTTTGTCTAGGATAATGTCAAATGCAAATGCCCATATTTTGGTTGGCGGAGACTTCAATTGTGGTGACATTGAATGGAGCAAAATGCAGGTGCCCCATGGGGTATCTAAAAGGCAGACACAGCAACAGCTTTTAGATATAATCAAAGAACACTGCCTAGCCCAAGTAATTAATATACCCACCCGTCAAGAGAAGACCCTCGATCTATTATTTACAAATTCACCATCCCCAGTTAATCGAGTTAAGGGGATGCCCCCGATCGGCAAAGCCGATCACGACATAGTCCTTATTGAATACGACATAAAAGCAAAACGAATCAGACAAGCCCCGCGTAAAATATATCTATATAAACGTGCGGATATGGATGGTCTGCGAGACCATATGGCGCGATTTAGAGATTCGTTCCTTTCCTCTGACCTTTCGCACATGTCAGTTAACGACATGTGGGTCAATTTTAAGACCGAATTAACTGCGGCTATGGAAAGGTTTATTCCAACGAAAATGACCAAAACAAAGCATAGTGCGCCTTGGATCGACAACACGATCAAGCATCTAATTAGAAGACGCAATCGAATGTACTTTCGTGCTCGTAAGTCTAGTAGCCCTGACGTTAAGAGCCATTACAAAAGGTTCAGAGCACATGTACAAAAGGTAATAAGAGATGCATATTGGAAGCATGTTTCCAGCATCTTTACCTTTGAGGATGATAATACAGATCCCGACAGTCCCCAGAAGAATGGTAAAGTAAAAAAGTTTTGGTCATTTGTAAAGTCCCTGAAAAAGGAAGCCTTTGGGATCACTTCGTTAAGAGATAACGGTATTCTCAAAACAGATTCGCGCGATAAGGCCAACATATGTAACAAACAGTTTCAATCTGCATTTACGCGTGAAACTGATGGTGAGCTACCAACTAAAGGTAATAGTCAGTTCCCCTCAATGGGGGACATAACAGTTGACCCAAACGGGGTCGCCAAACTGTTAGGTAAGCTCAAAATACATAAGGCATCTGGGCCGGATGACCTGAATGCCAGGGTGCTTAAAGAATGTGGTGCTGAAATTTCACCTGTGCTGGCCTTTATCTTCAATGAATCACTCGCCCAGGGCACTGTACCAGATGACTGGCGACAAGCTAATGTTACCCCGGTCTATAAAAAAGGAGAAAAATACGATGCAGCAAATTATAGACCAGTGTCGCTAACATGCATCTGTTGCAAAACCCTGGAGCATATAATAGTTAGTAACATCAACAAGCACCTAGCCTTAGAGAGCATTCTTGCTGACTGTCAACATGGTTTCCGAAGTCAAAGGTCTTGCGAAACTCAATTAGTTCAGTTTTACCATGACATTGTGAGCAATCTGGATGGGGCCACAAACCGTGGCCACAAACAGACTGACTTGATTATCATGGACTTCGCTAAGGCCTTTGACAAGGTACCTCACAGGAGGCTATTGTATAAATTGGATTACTATGGGATAAGAGGATCCACACACAGGTGGATTAGCTCATGGCTCTCAGGGCGCTCACAACAAGTTGTACTTGATGGCCAAGCGTCTGATCCAGTCCCTGTCTTATCTGGTGTCCCCCAAGGTTCGGTCCTTGGACCGGTCCTTTTCTTGGTATTCATTAATGATCTCCCTGATAACATCAGGTCATCTGTCCGTTTGTTTGCTGATGATTGTGTCCTTTATAGGAATATATATTCTTCTTCTGACTGTCTTATTCTACAAGATGACCTGAATCAACTAGCACAGTGGGAGGCCGATTGGCAGATGAAGTTCAATGTGGCCAAATGTCATTCAATGAGGGTGTCGCGACACCCTCCTGACAAACAAATTAAGTTTGACTATAAACTACACCAGCAAATCTTGGAGCAGGTTCAATCCGCCAAATATCTTGGTATCACCATCACTGATGATCTTGATTGGGGTCAACACATTTCAGAAATTACATCAAAAGCAACTAGGACTTTAGGATTTCTTAGACGAAACTTGGCTTTTGCACCTAGGCAGACAAAGGATGTTGCATATAAAACATTGGTTCGCCCTCAGCTAGAATATGCATCACCCATTTGGCATCCCTATGTTAAAACTCAGATTCAGCAGGTGGAGAAGGTGCAGAGGACAGCTGCTCGATGGACCTGCCGACGATGGCGCAATAGAAGCAGCGTCGGTGACATGCTTAATGAGCTAGAGTGGCCGTCCCTAGAGGCCCGTCGTGAGCAGTCCTCTTTAACCTTCTTCTATAAGATACATTCAGGTACAGTGGCCGTTAATAAAGATAAATACTTGACCCCTGTGACAGTTTCAACTCGAACAAGGGCATCAAAAGTAAACAACTCACAGTATCACAGGTACCAGTCCTACAGTGATGCCCTGAAAAATTCCTTCTTCCCTAGGACTATTCCCCAGTGGAATAGTCTTCCCTCTTCTGTGGTGAATGCTAAGACTGCAGAGGAGTTCAAAGCCCATACAGTGTAAGATTGAGACTCAGAGGTATGCGTTTTAGTATACCTCTGTTATTCAGATTGTAAATAGTTTTAAGGACTCATCCAGTGACTCCTCTTTTTTTTTTTTTTTTTTTTTCAGCTAAATTCTAAATTTAGCTACGCACCCAACTGAGGTAATGGCCAAATATGACCGACTCAGTATAAGAAGATAGATAGATAGATAGATAGATCTATTTTTAGTTCGTGACAAAAATAGAATCCCCATATATGACGTTATGCGACGTTCATTTTTGGCCTTGTTTGCTTAGATCATGCCTGAATCAGAAAAAAATATGGTTGAATACCATGCCATAAGTAACGACACTCAGAGACGATACTGTCGCCATGTATGTGTAAAGTGACAGATTTATTTTTAGAACATAAATTCCGAACACATGTTCAGAGTGAAGGGTAAACATGTATGAAAACGGAGATTTTCACAAAGTTCTGAAGCTGTATTTGGCTCCAAAAGTGTACACATGACAAAGGAGTATGCACTGAAGATAAAAACCAGAAAAAAAATTTTGAGACCTGGTAACTCAATAATGCACCTTTAACCTGTTGATGCCATACAATGGATGACGGGCACTGAGCAGTCACAATAGCTTACCATAAGCACTTTGTGCTCAGGTGAGCCAAGAATATAAAACTAGATGAAGATGACTATTTTAGATTTTGCATAAGATCAATCCTATTGAAAGAGTGGTAATGTTGGTTAAATATTTGAAAAATAAAGATCAGGGGCCCGTTGTTCCACAAATCGTTAAAACTTTGATTATTTATTATGGCAAATATGCTAATATTTTTGCTAAAAGCTGCTCACATTTTTTTCAGCAAAAATACCAAAATTTTAGATATTGAACTTGATATAACAGTTAACAATATGACCACTAATGAGCTCGTTAAGCTAACGAGGCTTTGAACAACTGGCCCCTGACAAAAAAGATGTATCATGAAAAGAGGAAATTAAAAATGTTCAGAATAAGAGTTAAAAAAAAAAGAAAAAGAAATCAAATCAAATAATTTGTTGAGTACTTTTGATATTTCGGAGAATGACTACACCTTCAGGGAAGACAAATCTCTCAAAATATTTTTGTCTCCCTTACCAACACGATCTACTGTAAATATCCTAAACATTCGGACACCCTGAGGACTTGCTGTAATTCTCCTAAAATCTTACCAAATTTGTTTCACGATCCAGCAAGGAGTCAAAAAAAAGTGCAGACAACACAGCAAACAGTGTTGACCCTGATCTGGGTCTACACTGTTTGATTAGGCCTGTCTGTCCCAATACATAGGATCATTACTCCTCAGCCTTCATGAGGAGATCACTTATCAGGAGGGACCTGGTTTATAAGAGCCAACAGGAAGTCCCCAAAGTTGTCTAACTTATCACAATTGTAAACAATACACTAGGTGTATCCTTTCCCCTTAACCCTTATCCTGCTGAATAAATCATTTAAGCCACACCCATTTCTGTCTATCAGCCAATCAAATTACTTGCTGAATAAATCATTTTAGCCACACCCATTTCTGAGTATCAGCCAATCAATTTCCTTGATGTCATGTATTCATTCAAATTCACAAAATGAAAGACAAACAGTGTAGATCCTGATCAGATGGCTTCTTCAGAAGCCATCTGATCAGGATCTACATTGTTTGCAAAGGTAGGAGTTTCTTTTCTGTGTTCAGTGGGATAAGGGTTATTGTGCCAATTCTGTGTTACTGTCTGACTACAACTACTAATTTATTCAACTATCAAATGTTAGTCAAATGACAAACATGTATTAAGTCTGTTAAATAAACCTGTGTCACTACTGTAAGAGACAGCACAGAACAAAACCTACAAATGACATGTGTGACTAGCCTGCACAGAAGACAAGGGTTGGTTCAAGAAATGGACGGTCAATCATATTAACAAGTGGTGACTGATTTATTCAAAGCATTGTAGCTTAACAAGCTCATTAGTGATCAAATTGACAACTGTTCTAGCAAGCACAATATCTAAAATTTTATTTTTGCTGAAAAAATGTGAGTAGCTTCACTTTTTCAGCAAAAATATTAGAATATTTGCCATATTAAATGATCAATGTTAAAAGATCAGGTCACATAATTGGAATGCTTTTTCAATCTTTTATAATTCTTTAATAATTGTGTTGTATGTACTGAGTAGAATCATCCTGACAAGGTCATAAAAGAAAAGATGATTTGTTTGAGTACACACAACAGACATTTTCTTGTTAAAATAAGAGAAATCTACATCTTATCCCTAGATATTTCTTAGCTAAAAAAGAATTCCCCAGGGACTCAAAAATGAGTTTCAACCAGCCACTGTGAACATGTGATCCCTGTTCAAGTTACTGGCATTTCACTGCCCTGACCCATTCAGGTAACCATACATGAAGTTTTTTTTATATTTCTTCACCTTTATTCAGATTTATAACACCTGTTTTGTATGTTTCAATTGAGGTTTTACGTTCCCATTAACACTATTTAGGTCATTTGGAGACATTGTTTCCAATTTTCTGGGACTTCTACCTGAAACTGAGATGGCATCTCAAGCCTTACCGCGCAAACAAACCAACAGGGTTTATATGCAGGGATGGACTAACTCACACAACTTTCATACCAACAGATAAGGTGAGTATTTTGTGATAATTGAAGGATAGTTTTTGTCAATTCTTGATAAAAACTTACGTTGTGCCAAGGCGGTTCTATTGAGTACCCACAACATAGGTTTATATGGAGAAATAAGACAAGCTCGCCCAGTGGGGCTTGAAGAAATAGATGGGGTGCATGATGCTTCCACGCAGAGCTGAAACCGACCGCACACGAGTACTGGTGAACCGCTTAGATGATCTAAGCCTGCCCAGGCAAAGCGGTGTGAGTCGGACCGCCCATGCTTATAAACCATATTGATTTCATTGGGCAGCAGGGCTTGAGATGTCATTTCATCTCGATGTCGGGTAAAAGTCCCACAAAGTTGGAAGCAATGTCTCCAAAATGACCTATACAGTGTTGACAGGGACCTTAAACCTCAAATCAAACAAACAAATAAGAAAAGCTATCCTTCAATTCTCACAAAATATCTTAGCTGTTGCTATGACCAGGTAGCCTTGGCAGGCCAAGATCTTTTAAGCAGTTTACCAGTAGTCGTGTGCAGCCGGTTTCAGGTCTGCGTGGAAGCACCATGCAGCCCAATATATTTCTCCAAGCCATGACGGAAGGGGGGCCCCTTATAACAGCTGTACAGCTTCATTATGAACAACAAAAGATCACTATTGACTGAGATAAAAGTCAAGGTCACTAACACTACTATGAAGAGTGATAACGCTCTGCATGCTGGGATTTTTTTCAGCAGGCAGCATTTTGAAAATTGTTTTATTTTTCCGAGAAAACAGGACTTGACGTTCATGCAAACTGTCTCCTACAGAGACAGTTTGCACGAAATGTCAAATCCTGTTTTCTGAAAAATAAGAAAAATACCAACAATTTGTCGTCTGCTGAATTAGGCCAGCGAGTGGAAAAGTTTAAGCAAGTCAATCATACAGACAAATTATTGTCTTATCTATATTTACTGTTTTATTGTAAAGAAAATAATTTTAATTTTTGTCACTTCATTTGATATTTTATATATATTTTTTAAAATATTTTCTGCATTCTGGTTTCATGCTGTAAAATAAGGTATACCCGAAAACAGTTGTTTCCATTGACTTCTCTGCTGTTGTGTTTGATTAGCATAATACATTAACTTCGGCCATTTCGGTTTGGTGCAGTGCAGTTAATGGTTCAACAGTATGGCAAAAATTGCACTGAACATATAACCGGTTTAAAGAAAACCAATGCACAGAAACCAATCAATCTGGCCGCACCAGAAAATAAAAATGGCCGCTTAAGCATTGTATCAGAGTCATTTGGGACTGAAAAAAGGTGACCACTTGCCACATATTGCAGGTGCATGCTTAACAGTTCATTTACTGGGAAAATCCATTGGGGGGAATTCCAACTGGCTGCATAAGACAGGGGCAAACTTAATAGAGGTGGCAATAAGTACAGGTTAGTGTGTGTGTGTGTGTGTGTGTGTGTGTGTGTGTGTGTGTGTGTGTGTGTGTGTGTGTGTGTGTGTGTGTGTGTGTGTGTGTGTGTGAATTCGGGTTTAACGTCGCTTTCAACAATTTTTCAGTCATATCACGACGGTGTCTGGTTGCCACAGGGAGCTCACTGCTCACTTTTATAGTGCTGCCTCACTGAAGTACCATGTCCCAGACACATTACATGATACCACACCCAGTCACATTATCCTGACACTGGGTCACCCAGTCCTAGCTCTACCCTGTAAATCTGAGCGCCAAGCGAGGAGCAGGTAGTACCATTTTTAACGACTTTGGTATGTCGCGGCCCGGGATCGAACCCGTGACCTCCCGTTCCCCTGAGCGGACACTCTACCAACTGAGCTATCGGGGCCGGTTGTACAGGTTAGACTGTAATTTCAAAAGGTGACTGAAAATAACAGACTTAAAGGAGTCTTTTATCTATCAAATCTATTATTGTTTATAACATCCTGATGAAGCTGTGTTGGTGAAACACTGATGTTAATACATGACAAAGATTATTTCATATTGGTGTTGATTTACTATACTAAATTATCTATCTGATATATACATACTAAACATACTCTGATGTAGTGAAAAAATGTGGTGTACCACAGTTGACATATTTTTTCTCTCTCACAAATTGCTTGTTTAAAACTTCTTTCGCATAAAGGCAAACAGTGTGGACCCTAATCAGAGGAGCAGTCTGATCTGGGTCCACACTGTTTGCAATAATGACTTTCCAAGTAACCTGCAGACGACAAAGCAGATGATAATTTTTGTGACTGGCATCTTAAAGGTTAAACATTCAGAAGGTGAGGTTAACTCTTACCTTGCTGTTCACAACAACCCCTATCTTTGGAAACAGTGCAGATCCAGATCAGATGGCTTCTGAAGAAGCCATCTGATCAGGATCTACACTATTGACATTCAATTTATGAATTTGTAGGAATAAATTACATTAAGTAATCTGATTGTTTCAAAGTCAGAAATGGGTGTGGCTAAACTGAATATTCAGCAAGAGAAGGGTTAATAATTATGCAATACAGTGCTTTTTGTTAGTTTCATACACTTAACAGAAGCATACCTGATTCTGCTAAAAAGCCCATTCCATATAACATGTGAATTAATAGAACACAATGCAACCTCCAACATGCTGATTATACATAAGCCAAAAGATGCTGTATGTCTCATACACAGATCCAGATGACGAAAAATGAAGCTACTTAAGGGGAAGTTTTCCATTTTCTCTCAAAAACAAAATATCACATTTGTTGCTTTGCTTTTATGTATTGAACTTGTCCCTTTGTTATTATTGGACAGGCTTAGGACTTCTAAGCAATACAATGCCCACTCTTTCATTATTAACTGATACCTGCCCTTCTTAAGGGGAATGGGAACACCTAGCACATTTTTCTGCCATTTTTCAAAGGGAGACAACTTTCAGGACTTTCTGTACACTTTTCTATAAGCTCAGTCCCAATGAAAAAAAGGAAAGAATTAGCTTCTCAGGATCAAATTCTTTCCTTTAAGAGTTGACCCCTATTGACATGGAAGACAAAACTACTTTTGCAGGAGTTGTCTCCCCTGAAGGTGTATCCATTCCCCTTAAACAAGTGATGAGAACAACCTTTACAAATATTTTATAATAAATCTCAATGACAGAATGTGTTGCTGTAGCCGGAGATCATACTCCTGACCTCCTGAATTACCAGTTGAATGTCGATCTTACAGAGCCACAGGGCCAAATGTATGTTGTGGATACTTGTTAAAATAATACAGAGGACTCTCAATATAGCACCTAACAACTTTGCCATTATAAAGAATTTGCCTCTATAAAGCATTCCAACGAATATAATAGGAAATAAAGCATTTTGCCCTTAATTACTCCAATAAATAAATGCTGCGTATTTTTGTTAGAATTGCTTCAAGGCGATTCTAACAAATATCCACGAAATTTGTTTCTTCACATATTAAAAACAATATTCTTGACAATATCAATTAGTCTGTCTCATCTTGAGCTTAGAATTCACATGACTGCAATTGTTGTTATCACAAGTTCTGTCATTAACCCTTGTCCTGCTGAATATTTATATATGCCACACCCACTACCAATTATCAGCCAATCAGATTACTTGATGCAAATTATTGCAACAAATTCATAAACTGGATGGCAAACAATGAAGATCCTGATCAGATGGCTTCTTCAGAAGCCATCTGATCTGGATCTACATTGTTTCAAAGATAAGGCATATCCGGGATTAGCAGGACAAGGGTTAAGTCATATGTTGGTATAAAGATGGGTGGCTGTGTCAATCAAAAAGATAATTCTAGTATGCACCCTCATATCCTCTCATTATGATAATTTCAAGAGTCCTTAGAACATGTTTGTAAGGAGAAATGAATACAAAAAAAAAAAAAAAAGGATTATCTTATTCTTCATTCTCCAGTGCTCTATATATGGTTACAAATATTTACTGAATGACTCATTTACTAAATGTTCTATTTCTGGAACAAAGAAAACAGAAAAGGCTGTACATAGTTTAAATGAGACATACATGGACAGTTTTGTGCTTTACAATGCTCAAATAACATTCTTGAATGCATATAATTTGTTACATATTACCTTAAACCAGAAAGTGTAAGTCTGGTAGGGTTTGAGATAAGACCTGCTCTATGGCTGTAAGAAACATTCAGACATGTATGGTAGTACCACAAGAAATGAAACTAACTCTTGGTAACTCAAATGCTGATGAATTACTTAACCTTTAGCATGCTGAATTAATTTTTTTATCGATACTCGGTCCCACTGAATTGTTTTTATCAAATACTACCATTTTCAGCAACTTTTAACACGCAAAAACCCGTATTTTTCTTGATTTCTCCACCATTCAAAGCATATGGAAAACGAAAGTAGCCTACTGTCACTCAGCTGACTGAGTCGAAAAATCGTTTAAAACACCCTTTCAGAGCGTATTTTGGGCTCGATTAGATCAAGTTCGTCAAAAAGTAGCGATTTCTTCAAAAAAATTGCATCCTTACCCAGAAAACCCAAAGAAAATCCATCCAAAAACATCGAAACGGCAAGTTTTTTTTTCATCGATGCCCGGATGTTATTTGATACCGAAATGCCAAACCGCACCGAAAAACGAGAGTTCCTCCTTTAACTATGAGTCGCACCATGCACACCAGTCAATTTCGGCGCACGATTGCGCCTACAGCGTGGCGCCGTTACATTTTCACGGGCGCACGAATGCGCCTACAGCATGCTAAAGGTTAAGCATATTTATGAAACCATAAGGGTCCAGCATCATTAGATTAACAAGCTCGTCAGTGGTCAAATTGAAACTCTTCTGGCAAGTATAATATCTAATTCTCTAGTACTTTTGCTGAAAAAAATGTGTGTAGCTTTTGCATTTGCAAAAGCTACACACATTTTTTCAGTAAAACATATTAGCATTCTTGACATGGTTGGTTGGTTGATTTGAGGTTTAACGTCCCCGTAACACTGTAAAGGTCATTTTGGAGACGTTGCTTCCAATTTTGTGTGACTTTTACCCGACACTGAGTTGAAATGACATCTCAAGCCCTGTCGCCCAGTGAAACCGATAGGGTTTATTAGCATGGACGGTCTGCCTTGCACCACGGTTCCTGGACAGGCTTAGATCCTCTATAAAGCGGTTTACCAGTACTAGTGTGCGGGCCGGATTCAGCTCTGCGTGGAAGCATAATGCCACCCATATATTTCTTCAAGCCCCTATGGGCGGGGGCCAAGCATTCTTGACATATCAAATGATTTAAGGGGAATGGGAACACCTGGCAGATTTTTCTGCCATTTTTCTAAGGGAGACAACTTTTGGAACTTCCTGTCCGCTTTTCAATAAGCCCTGTCCCTGTGAAAAAGGGGTCTACTCTTAAAGGAAAGAATTTGCTCCTCAGGAGCAAATTGTTTCCTTTAAGAGTTGACCCCTATGGACATGGGAGACAAAAATACTTTTGCAGGAGTTGCCTTTCCTGAAGGTGTTCCCATTACCCTTCAGTTTTAATGATTTTGTTAACTATTAACATCAATAGATTTGAACAAATGACCCCTATTCTGTTAACTAATACCCTTTACAATTCAGGGCCCTTTAGCACAAAGCTTTGATAGCTCTGTCTTCTATACCAAAAATATCCCAAATCTCTGTTCTCTTGGCTTTGAGTTCAGAAGTGTCTACTGATATAATGTGGTAATAATGTTAGAATATTTTTGCTGCTACCAGTTACTGTAATCGTCTTAACCCTTTACCACTCAGATACGTGTTTTTACTGTCTGCACCCCCCCCCCCCCATTTTAAGCCCCAGAAGCACCTAAAATCTACATTTCTACCCCTGGATAGTTATGTTTGCTTTAGGATTTCTCGGGCAAAAAAGTGACCTGTTTTATCGCAATCCCCACTAAAAATATTCTGGGGGGGATTGAAGGGGGCAACACCCCCAATCACATCCCGAAAAATTTTGGGAGTATGGCCCAACCGGCCGCTAAAATTTATAGCTGAGGGTGCCTGGGGTCAAAAATGTCTGAAAATTTATGCTGATAAAACATGCTGCAAACAGTGAAAATGGCCAGTGCCAAACACCTTAATTGTTGCCTTGACAGCTGTGTGAAGATTAAAATGTGGTCAAAAATTCATGTGAAAACACACTTTTTGCCAACTTTGAGATGCCCCCTCTTTACCATGACAACAATGATCAAGTCATGAAAGGTTGTATTTGAAAGGCTACTGCCCAATGAACATTCATACCGAGTTTGGTGTAAAACAGACCATCCATTATGAAATAATGGCTAGTTGAAGTTGCTGTCAGGTGCAACACTGTGAAAATCAGTGCAATTCACAATATCCCTGAGTGGTAAAAGGTTAAAGAAAAAGCAAATCAATATTACCTAGATAAATGTCAAAAACAAGCAGACTATACAGGAGTAGTCTGATCAGGGTCTTCACTGTTTGCTCATTTTTGTATTTCAAAATGTTTGCAATAGCTAAATTTCAGACAAAAAGTTTGCTTTGAATCCTTATTCTGCTGAAAAGGATAACTCCTACCTTTTTGCAAACAGTGTAGATCTTGATCAGATGGCCATCTACACTGTTTGTCATTCGGTTTGCAAATTTGAATGAATATATCATATCAAGTAATTTTGATTGGTTGATAGTGATAAATTGGTGTGGCCAAATTATTTTATTCAGCAGAATAGGGGTTAGATAAAAGGAGAGTTTGAAACAAGTCTATTTTGAATTGATGATTTAATCTTCAGTATTTTATGACAAAAAGTTAAAATCTAACTATAGAAATAGGCCAAAACTTTACCTAGATGGATTATTTTTCATCATCTGTGAGGCTACTCTTTCACCACATACCATTGTGTAATACTGGAAATAATACAGAAAACGACATGCACTTAATATTCACTGACAACAATTTTGTTTGATTTGAGGTTTAAGGTCCCCGTCAACACAGTATAGGTCAGTTTGGAGACGTTGCTTCCAATTTTGTGGGACTTTTACCCGACATTGAGATGAAATGACATCTCAAGCCCTGTCGCCCAATGAAACCATATACTGTTGAACTTCGATGGCTCGAACACCGTTGGGACCACGAAATTTTGTTAGACAGGCGTAGTTTGAGCCACTGAGGGTTACTGCCGGGAGGCGTAAAGGGGATAGTTTGGGCCTTCTTTTCGGTGTTCTCTAACATAAATGTATGCTGCATGTACTCATTAGAATCGCCTCAATGAGTACATACAGCATACATTTGCAAGATAAGGAATGAAAATAGTCTAAATTTTCCCCTTACTATTTCTTACTGTAGCGAAATTCCCTAGGGACTCAAGAAAGGGTTCCACTCAGCCATGGTAAACGAGCCAGCGTAGTTCAAGCCATCAAAGTTCTACTGTAAATCATTCACAGAGCAATTTAATTAAGGAATTAATGTATTTTTTAACTTTCATTGAAGTATGAACAACATCGGGTCACGAGCAAAGTAAGTAGGGTTCACTTAAACATTTCTATTCGTGACCCGATGTTGTTCATACTTCAATGAACGTTAAATAAATTACATTTATTACTTATATTGGCATTATTTTCAATCCATTATTTGATGCAAAATCTGGTTTAAGAGCTGAAACTGAAACAGGGAAACCACTGCATGCAGTTTTCCTATGAACAGCGGAACAGCTTCATGACATCATAACGTCATCATTGTTGAATTCTATTGGAGAGAACCATGGTTTATTGTGACATCACTTAGTGATCATGTGATGTCTTGTGAGTCAATCAATTCATTTAAGAAATGAAATTTATTTTTCTGCTGTTCATGGAAGTATGAACGCAGTGGGTCACGTGCAAAGTAAATGAACCCCGAGGGGGCTCATGTAAACTTTGCTAGTGGTCCACTATCATTCATACTTTCATGAAAAGCAGAAAAAAAGTTTATTTTTTATATTTACATTATTTGTCACTCATCACTGGGCGAACAAATGCTTATAGGGCAAACACTGTTTTTCTACAAACAGCAGAACAGTCCCTAGAGAACCTTGGTTTAGAATGACGACACTTGACATCACTGAAAATCATGAGATTCGATGCGTTCATGGAAGTATGAACTACATTAATTTCTATAGGTTTACACTAGGCTTTACACTGGAAATGTAAATATTGAGATATGAACAACATAGCATCCCAGTAGTCAACTATAGGGGTTTTCTGCAAATACAATGAGAGTGTAAATAGTCCAATCTATGAGACGTTCAACCTGGTAGATCCTACCATTACCTTTATTACTGTATATTATAAGAATCTTATATGGGTGTGAGGGGTGGATGGAAAAATCCGTCCCAAGGGTCACTGTCCGGCATCACGAGGCTTGCCGAGTGATGCCGGACAGTGATCCCGAGGGAAGGATTTTTGTATCCACCCCTCACACCCATATAGGATTCTTTTTCTTGCATACCTTCCATTTCTATTGCGAATTTTTAATGCTGCTGTCACTTCGGTTACCGACGTCCGCCATTTTGTGATGACACAACAGGAATGTTTAGTGACATCATGCATGACGACACCGCACATGAGGTTGTAATCATCCAGTGCATTTATCAAACACTCGATTATATTCGATTTGGGGTCGGAACACCAGGGTCAGAACATAAATTTCTATCCCAGGGTAAAATCACGGATTTTCTTGTCTGGTGTGCAAGAATAACCCTTATCCTGCTGAACACGACAACCCCTACCTCGGGTCAACTCAGACAGGTCAACTAAGCATTTTTTTTTTTTTGCAACTGTATCAGGTACCTCACACTATGTAATAAATTTCAGCAAATTTTCAGCGGCCAAATCATCTCTAATAAAGATTGTTTGATCAATCTTATGACTTCAACAGATGATGAGGTTTTGAAATCTATGCAAATACTTATAAGTACATGCAATATATCATAACTCAGGACTATGCTGACGAGTGTTATTTGTTTATTTATTTTTTACATTTGTATGAATGTATGTGTAAGATGTTTGTATTTGCTTGCCATTAATTTTCAACCCTTAAGATGCCGACAAAAAATACATCTGAAAATGTCGTCTGCTTATGTCGTCTGCTGAATTTTTTGCTAACTTTTTAACAATATTTTTGCATACAGGCAAACAGTGCGGGCCCAGATCAGACTGCTCCTACAGAAGCAGTCTGATCTGGGTCCACACTGTTTGCAAACAAGAGCACTGCAAGCGGGTGCCAACGCTCGTCTGCAGTTTCTTTTAGAAAACAAAAGTTCTAAGTCAAATCAAATTGCAAGATGGAGTTATAAAACTTGTAGGGAATGTAGCTCTTGTGATGGTGAGTATGTGTATGAAGTTTCATGAAGGTAGGCCAAATACTTTTGGAAATATGGTCAAGGTTAAGTTTTTTGGTTTATTTTTCGAAAAATAGGTCAAAGTTCAAAGGTCAAGGTCACAGGTCAAAAAGCGTGGTATGACTGAAAAGGTCTTGTCCCAAGGAACATTCATGTGAAGTTGGAAGGCTCTGTTGTGAATAGTATTGAAATAAGAGACAAAAACAATTTAAAAAAAAACGGAGAGAAAAGGGGAGATAATTCAATCAAATTGCAAGATGGAGTTATAAAACTTGTAGGGAATGTAGCTCTTGTGATGGTGAGTATGTGTATGAAGTTTCATGAAGGTAGGCCAAATACTTTTGGAAATATGGTCAAGGTTAAGGTTTTCGGTTAAATTTTCGAAAAATAGGTCAAAGTTCAAAGGTCAAGGTCACAGATCAAAAAGTGTGGTATCACTGAAAAGGTCTTGTCCCAAGGAACATTCATGTGAAGTTTGAAGGCTCTGTTGTGAATAGTATTAAAATGAGAGCAAAAAATGTGTTTCAGAAAAAAATTGGAAAAGGGGAGATAATTCAGCCAAAATCAACAATGTTGTTATGGTCCTTGGTCAAAATGTAGCTCTTGTGATGATGAGTGTGTGTATGAAGTTTCATGAGGCTAGGTCTAATACTTTTTAAGTTATAGCCAAGGTTAAGTTTTTTTGGAACGACGCAGGACGACGCAGGACGACAACGCAGACGCCGGAGTGATGACAATAGCTCGAAAGTTTTTTTTCAAAAAACAGACGAGCCAAAAATTACTTTAAAGGTAACCGGCAGATGGTAAAGCAGACGACAATTGTCAGGATTAGCATTTATGGGTTAAAGGGTATATAATTATGTGCAATAAATATTTTTATATTCTATTCTGTATGTTATGCAGTATGCTGGAGGAGGTAACTTTCGAAAGGCTATCCGCATAACAATTTCTAGCATGTCTGGAGACCTATCCAGTTTCATGTCAATAGGACAGTTAGTTAAAGAAGTATCATGACATGCAACTCTGTTGCACATCAAAAACTTCAGATATTTGGGAGACATTGCTTCTGATTTTGTGGGACTTTTACCTGAAACTGAGATGAAATGACATCTCAAGTCCTACCACCCTAAGAAATCTATGACGATTAAGTAAGAGTCTGAGTCACACCACTTTTCCTGGGCAGGCTTAGACCTTCTTAGTGGTTTACCAGTACTCAAGTTTGGTCCGTTTCAGCTCTGCACAGAAGCACCATGCAGCCCAATCTGTTTCTCCAAGGTCCAATGGGGGGCATGCAGCCCAATCTATTTCTCCAAGGTCCAATGGTGGGGGGGGGGGGGGGGGGGGGCATTTTTTCAATATGTTTTGCACTAATAAAGATCTGTTTCTTGCTTTTTCAAAGTTGCTGCAAACTATCCTCTATTATTATCACAATAAGCAGCTCAGATCACTGACTTTAAAAGTTTGACTTTTCCAGGCTTTTATCTTTGCCGAATCTTAGTCAATAAGCCAGATAAAAATAGGAAAAAACTGGCATATCTATATAGGTCTGTTGATCTCAGAGCTGAAGGATTACGGGCAAACTATCAGAACTACAGTCATGTGAAGTTATTGTCTCTAATGTGTGAGAATATAATTTGACCTACATATGACAGTCAAGCCATAGCAAAAGTTACTGGTAGCCTGTTGCCCAGGCATCAAGTAGTCCTTCCAGCTCCCAAGAGGAATAAGCTCATCTATTAATACTTAAGACGCTGAGAAAAACTACATCTGAAAGTGTCGTCTGCTGAATTTTTTGCAAACTTTTTAAAAATATTTTTGCAATCAGGCAAACAGTGTGGGCCCAGATCAGACTGCTCCTACAGGAGCAGTCTGATCTGGGTCCACAATGTTTGCAAAAAAAATACTTTTTAGGTTAACTGGCAGACGGCAAAGCAGACGACGATGGTCGTGATTGGCATTTTAAGAGTTAAGCAAATACATATTTTTTTGTATTTTCTCACAATTTCCTTTAAATCACTCACCCTGAGCTAAAGTCGAACAGTGAGTTGAATCATGTCCTAATATATGTATTAAATAATTCTAAGGGTACTTACAAACTCGCTCTGGTGAAATAACGGCAGGAAAGTATAACTGAGTAGATTATACACATGTTCATAGGCCCTGAAATATAATATTTAATGTTGATGTCCAGCGTCCTACAAAAGGAACTTTGAAAACAGCGCAGGTTTAAACTAGAACACCTTTAAAACATCATACATAGTCTAGACCTACAATGACTGCATTAAATGTTTGAAATGATAATAAAAGTCTGTTAGGTCTTGTATTGAATATGGATCTGATGCAATTACAAGGTGTAAAAAGCCAAAAATCCACTATAATTGAGTAACTGACATGTACCAAATTTTAGCCAACCCACACAGACCTCCGAAGATGTTAATAAATAAAGTACATACCCGTTTTTACCCTTACTATAATGGACATATCAACTCTTTGCCATACTAGTTCTAAAATTTGAACAAGTACAATTAACTTCCCAATGTTGTGCCTTAAGATAGCTGAATGAGTGGCAAACAGTGAAGACCCTGATGAGATGCCACAATCTGTGGCATCTCATCTGGGTTTACACTGTTTGCTCAGGCCTGTCCGTCCGGATACAAGCAGCCAATACAGTAATTCATGTTTTAACATGTCCATAGGTTCTACTTTGTTATATGCATAAACATGTAAAAGTATCTTTTGCAAAGCACAGAGAAGTATATTTTTTGTCTAAAAACTATTGCAAGGTGAATTTGAAATACTTAGTAAATGTATACTAATTGTTTCTATACAGGAATATAATCAAGAAATCTACAGAAAATTGGGTCATTCCCAACAGCTGCTTCATTTCAAAGATGAACAGAATAGCTAATGCTAAACTATGAAATGTACAGAGATGCTAGATCTCAAAGTTTATAGACTAATGGACAAACAAGTCAATCAAAAATTTTGTTTGATTTGAGGTTTAACATCCCCGTCAACACTGTAAAGGTCATTTTGGAGACGTTGCTTCCAATTTGTGGGACTGTTACCCATCATTGAGATGAAATGACATCTCAAGCCCTGTCGCCCAGTGAAACCAATAGGGCAGGCTTAGATCCTGCTGAGCGATTTACCAGTGCTCATGTGCGGGTCGAATTTAGCTCTGCGTGGAAGCATCATGCAGCCATATATTTCTTCAAGCCCAGAGGGGCGGGGGCCTAAGTCAATCAGAAAACTATATAACAGCATGACAATGTAACTATTAGGTAAAGATGCAGTACCACTGTTTTCCCCCCATGACTTACCTAAACATAGGTGTTGATGTTCTTAATTTCAATACCATTTCAGGTGGTCCTTCAATAACTGAAAGATATGATATGAGCCCCACCAAGAGAATTTGTGTCTTCGAGCATTCCGTCATGACAAATTTTAACTGCGCATGCCCAGCCATTCAGAGGGGCCAGGGATATGGCTTTCTGTCTGAAGGTTCCTCTTGATTCACTGCTTGTATGAGCGAGCAGTGAAGGTTCTGGCGAGACTGCGCGGATGTGCAGGCTCGCCTGAACCTTCGCTGCTCGCATAGGCGATAAGTACCAAAATCGCTTGACGGGGCCCATATGGTTGGTTGAATAGTGGTTTAACATGCCCATCAACACTATTTAGGTCATTTTGGAGATATTGCTTCCAATTTTGTGGGACTTTTAACCCACATTGAGCTGAAATGACATCTCAAGCCCTGCCGTCCAATGGAAACCAAAAGGCTTACATGCACTGGATGGTCCGACTCACATCATTTTGCCTGAGCAGGCTTAGTTCTTCTAAGCAGTTTACCAGTACTCATTTTTAGCTCTGTGTGGAAGCATCAGGCAGCCCAATCTATTTCTCCAAGCCCCGATGGGCAGAGGCAAAAGATATGATATGGTTGTAATAGGATGTGCAGGCTAGTTCTGAAGAAACCATCTGATCTGGATCTAATCTGTTTGTCATTCAACATACAAATTTGAATAAATACATTATTTCAAGTAATCTGATTGGTTGATAAACAGAAATGGGTGTGGCAAAATTACAAAATACAGCAAATTATAATAACACCCCCATGTCCTAACATGGCATTTTTCAAAAATATTTCCATATGTTTTTTTTTTTCTAATTTCTTGTCAAATTATAGATTGTGCATGCTCATTAACAATGAGGCAGTTCTAACAAGTACCCACAATCTATGTTTTTGAGCAAAAATAAGGAAAAATAATTTATACCCCCATAAACCCCACTTTTCTCTACATAAAATGGGGTTCAGAGGGGTGTTCATTACACTTACTTAATAACCTGATGAGGACAAGGGATAATTAAGAAATAGATCAGCTATATGCAGTGATTTGTTTAGTAATAAATCACAGTTTGGAGGTCAGTTGTAAAGTAGACAAATCACGAGCGCATAGCGCATGTGATTTTCTACTTACAGCTGACCGACAAACTGTGATTTATTACCCAACAAATCACCGGCTAGAGCTGATCCATTTCCATTCTAATACGCTGAAAATCGGCAATAATGTTGTTGTTTCCTTGAATTCCCACAACCTTTAGCCATTGTTAAAAGAAATCCCGCAAAAATATTGACTGTAACACATGTATTTGTGTCCTTATGTAATGTTTTCGATACGAGATAGTGATGTTTCACCATCTAACGTTAAGAAATCTACAAGTGAAGTCTTAATTTGCCAGCTTTTAATGACATTGTTTGTCTTGCTCTTCCGCCCCATGATTTGTTGCATAATAATTCACAGTTCCTTTCCATTGCCTTTACAGACACGTTGTGTTTAGAATAACATCATATAACAAACTGTTACAAGTGTAAGAGGCTAAACCCTAAGTATGTGAACTGTAACAAGCAAAAATATTTAGACAAAAAGAGTAGACAACTGAGAGTCTAAACATATTGATATTCTGTTGCTACACATCCAAATTATGGTAATCAACAAAAGTAAGATCAACTCATTAAAACTATAGAGCACTAAGGCTGACACGATTAATCGTATAATCGATTAATCGATCGATAAATTCCAGAAAAATGATTATCATTTCATATTTGCTTGTAATCGATTACTTGACAGGTCTAATTCACTAACCAAAGTTATGCCTAAAATAGCTGGGTGAGTGGCAAACAGTGCAGACCCTGATGAGACGCCGCATTCTGCGGCGTCTCATCTGGGTCTACACTGTTTGCTCAGGCCTGTCTGTTCAAATATACATATGGTTAAGTGCAACATATGGTAAGAGTCATGCTCAGACAGGTGAAATAATGACAAAAATCTTAGCGATTACTAATCGATTATCGATCGCAAAGACAGAACTGATAATCGATTATCTTTTCAGCTCCGATTAGCCAGTCCTATAGAGCACTGCAATAACTGGTTTTCTTACATGCTTTTCAATGAAAGACAGAGATTTCTCACTGAAATCAAAATCGATATTGCCACTGCAAACAGTGAAGATACGATTTTTGGATTTTCACTGTTTGTGAATTTGATGTATCATCGAAAAATAACACATATACTGTGTTTATTCAATGCCATTTAGCCTTACGAAAATAGTGTTTGCCAAAAATAATGTCATGCACGTTTGCATATCATTAAGATGTTGATGACGTCACTTTTAAAGCTGATGTAACATAACACACACAACGCCAGATAAGCTTAACAACTGCGTACATTATTTGAATGCAAATTACAAGTGAACCATTTGATAAAGTAACATTCTAAGCTATTTTCCAGGTGCAAACTACACCCAAAAGCCACTGTGGTGTAGTGGTTATGCTACTCGCAGGATCGAACCCGGGGCTTCTCCAGCCTTTTGGATGAGTCTTTAAACCGAGGTCCCATCTCCATATGATCTTAGCTGTTGGTGAGACGTAAAACTCAAACACTCAGTTTACACCCAATATTACCCTGTAAACCCACTGAACACCTCTAAATCGACACTAAATTGCCATGGAAAAAGTTTGTTCTCTATGGTGACGGCTGACGCTTTGAAATTGCATTAACCCTTGTCCTGCTGAGCCCGGATATGCCTTATTTTCCAAACAATGAAGATCCAGATCAGATGGCTTCTGACGAAGCCATCTGATCAGGATCTACATTGTTTGCCATTCAGATTGTGAATTTGTTGCAATAATTTGCATCAAGTAATCTGATTGGTTGATAATCGGTAGTGGGTGGGGCATATATGAATATTCAGCAGGACAAGGGTTAAAAATTACAGCTTAAAGAAACAAAAAATTTAACTTTTTTCAGTGTAAAATCAATTTTTATTTCACTCATGAACACCAAAATTAGTATTTGCCACTCGTGGAAATACTTTTATGGTGTTCATTTGGTGAAATCAATCTTACACTGAAAAATCAAATATCCTCCATAAGATTTTTTTTTTTCTTGCTTTGAAGTTTCATCATGTTGGGTTGGTCAGTTAACCTTACCCCAATTTTCCTGAAAAGGGGTTTGTTTTTCAATGTGGTTAACCCTTACCAGTTACCGACAACTACCCTAGACTGGAGTGAGAGATTGTGGTTAAGATGTATAAATCTTGATGCTCTGTCTCTGGTCGAGCCCACTGGAGTCCAACTGTGCTCCAGGATTTCATGCTGTGGTGTCCTCATCGTTGTTTCACCACTGTATTCCTTTGAATTTTATGTTCTCAGAGATGTTGCACTGATGAGTAAAAAATCTTCATGCGGACTGAACAAATTATTTGTCTTAACCAAGACAGAACCAAGAGCAAGGATTGTGGTCACGTAAAATTGATTTAAGCCCCAAGTAAAAATTTCCAAGGTGGTTCTTCTGTTGTGGTTTATTATTGTTAAAGTTTGTCTTTGCATGTATGTATTGCTAATATCTTTTTATTTTGGATAGCCGTTTGGTCATTTTGTGAGAAAGTAACTGTCCTCTTGGCTTTCTTCCTGTGAAATTTCATTATGTTGAAGCTGTTTTTATGTTTGTTGTTTCTTTCCCTGTGGTGTCTTTGATGGTAGGTGTGAGGTAATTAGGGGATAACTGTATTCAAAATTGTCATTTGGGGAGGTAAATTGGCGGTTTTACGGTCGGAAATTTTGTTTTACGGCGACGCGTTAGCGGAGCCGTAAAACGGAATTTGCGACCGTAAAACCGACGATTTACCTCCACAAATGACAATTTTCAATACAGTTATCCCCATTCTAATGCATTTATTCACTTGTTTTGTTTAAAAAATATTCCTTTTCCCCAGAACTACAAGCAGAGTGAGTTGCGTAAAACCAAATACCAACCAATGAGAAGCGACGTCACAAGATGACGTCGGATTTCCAACAGTATATCGCAGAATATACTGTCGCAAATTTTTGACGTTATCCAATCAGACGGCGTGTTATATACGCAAGTGCATTAGAATTGTATTTCTTACATGCTTTTCAATGAATGATAGAGATTTATCAGTGAAATATAAATCAATATTTTCACTGTTTCAAACAGTGAAAATACGATTTTTTATATTTCACTGTTTGGGACTACTTTTTTCTTCAAATCTAACTCTAATTTCAATTTTACCTTTTGTCAGATAACTGAACAATACTGAAAAGTGTTCTAATTGACGCATAGACCGTTCATGTGTGACGGGGACGTTACTGAGGTCATTTATGAGTGTGGGAATGTGAGGTTGCCCATTATCACAGTTGCCTCCCCACCTTCAGGGTTATGAGGCTGCCACAACCTGGGTGGCAGAGCTAGGCAGCAACCATCTACAGACCGATGGCTTGGTGTACTAGCTACTGTGGTTTGGCGGATGATCCTTGCTGTACAAGGACAACGGTAAAGCACACCTGCCCTAGTGAGTTGGGAACGGCGGCTTGCTCAGGTGCCGTAAAAGAATTGAGTAGGGACGTCAGCCAGGACAGGCGGTCCTGTAAACTATAACCGTCAAAACATATCATGGCAGCTACAAATTCAGAATCAAGGTTAGGCGGTGCCAACAGACATCAAAGCTCTGTTGGTGACGTCTCCGGCTTGGCCTCCTCTCAGGTGTGGGAGGCAGGGTCGGGCCATTGTGGCGAATCAAGCAAGCGCCTGAGGAAATTCAGGGTGGGAACACTCAATGTTAACACCCTGAGAGGAAGAGTTTGCGAGGTAGTGGAAACACTATCCCGCAGGAAAGTGGATGTCTGTTGTGTCCAGGAGACCAGATACCGTGGTGGAAACTGCCGCACGATCAAGGGCAAGGACACCAAGTATAAGCTCTACTGGTCTGGAAATGATAAAGGCACTGCTGGTGTAGGAGTGTTTGTGGCAGAAGAGTGGATAGAGAAAGTTTTTGAAGTGCAAAGAGTCTCAGACAGAATCATCGTGGTGAAGCTTGTAGTCGGCCAGTGCGTGGTTGCCCTTCTGTCTGTGTATGCCCCACAGAGTGGTTTAAGTGCAGAAGTCAAGGACTTGTTCTTTGACCAACTGCGTGCTGTGACTGCCAGGATCCCAGGATCCGAACTCCTGATCCCATGCGGAGATTGGAATGGCCACGTAGGCCGTGCAGGCACTGGATACAAGGAAGTGCATGGTGGGATCGGGTATGGTAGACCTGAACCAGATGTTGAAGGTGAGAGGATTCTAGAGTATGCCCTGGCATTTGACCTGCTTCTTGGAAACACATGTTTCAAGAAACGTGACAGTCATCTTATCACGTACAAGTCAGGAAGCGCAGCTACGCAGATAGATTTCATCCTTTACCGCAGGACAATGCGCAAACTTGTCACAGATGTCAAAGTGATCCCTGGAGAGGAAGTAGCCCTGCAACATCAGCTACTCATATGCGACATGAGGATTGATGTGCCACCAAAACCAAAGTGCAAGTTCACCCCCAGACTAAAAGTTTGGAAGCTGAAAGAATCTCAGACAAGAAATCATTTCCAGGAGGTTTTCAGCCAGCATGTGAGAGCTTCAGCCGGTGTAGCAGATGCTACTACTGAGGATATATGGAACAGCATCAAGACCGGTCTGCTCAAGACAACTGAAGAGGTGTGTGGCACAACTCGGCACCACCGCTGGCGTCGTGAAACCTGGTGGTGGAATGAGGATGTTAATAAGGTCATTGCAGCCAAGCGGCAAGCCTTTAAAGCTTGGAAGACTGGTAAGGGCACCCGTGCATCATATCTTGCGGCCAAACGCATAGCCAGACGAGCGGTGCACCATGCTCGCCAAGAAGCTGAGAAGGAGATCTACAAGAATATTGACCCTAAGTCCTCAGAAGTATACCGCCTTGCTAACCAGATGAGAAGAGAGAATGCCGATGTTGTAGGTGACAAACCAGTAAAGAATGATGCAGGGGAGATGTCAATGAGTGAAGACTCAAAGCAGAGGGCCTGGTTAGAACACTACCAAAGGCTACTCAATGTTGAGTTTGACTGGGACCCAGACCACCTGTCTGATGAACCACCAGTGGAAGGGCCACCCATCCCAATCACTATTGATATGGTTAAGAAGGCTATCTCTCAGATGAAGACTGGCAAAGCACCGGGTCCCTCTGGCATAGTGGTGGAGATGATAAGAGCTGCAGGCGATGCGGGTGCCTCAATGATCCGCGACCTTGCAGCTGCAATCATCCGTGATGGGAAGGTACCCTCTGACTGGGAACAGAGTTTCATTGTCTGTCTCTACAAGGGCAAGGGCGATGCATTGGAACGGGGCAACTACCGTGGTCTCAAGCTGACAGAACAGGTCATGAAAGTCCTGGAGAGGATTGTGGATGGCCTCATCAGGCAGTTGGTGTCCATCGACGATTCCCAGTTTGGCTTCGTCCCAGGAAGAGGCACAACAGACGCAATTTTTCAATTTTTGTTGTACGGCAGCTGCAAGAGAAGTATCTGGCGGCCAACAAGAGACTCTACATGGCTTTTGTAGACCTGGAGAAGGCATTTGATCGAGTGCCTAGGAAAGTCATCTGGTGGGCACTAAGAAAACTTGGAGTGGACGAGTGGATTGTGAAACTGGTCCAAGGGATGTATGCTAATGCTCGGAGCCGTGTCCGCGTTGGTGATGGTTACAGTGAAGAATTCGAGGTGAAGGTGGGTGTTCATCAAGGCTCTGTTCTCAGCCCACTGCTTTTCATCATTGTGCTTGAAGCCTTGTCATGCGAGTTCCGCTCTGGAGTCCCCTGGGAGGACCTGTATGCTGATGACCTTGTCATCATAGCTGAATCCCTTGAGGAATGTGTCAGGAGGCTCTTAACTTGGAAAGACGCAATGGAGGCGAAAGGGCTGAGAGTGAATGCAGGAAAGACAAAGATCATGATCTGTGGTACAGGTCTGGACCTCTTGCAGAGTACAGGCCAGTTCCCATGCGCTGTATGTCGCACTGGAGTGGGCAGCAACAGTATCTTTTGTAATGGCTGCAAGTTCTGGGTGCACAAGAAATGCAGTGGGCTCAAACGCTTGATAGAGGACCCTGATTACAGGTGTACACGTTGCCAAGGAACTGCACGCCCCTTAGATGGCAGACCACAGAGGGAAGTCGAAGTCGGATCCGACAAGCTGGAGGTTGTAGCTTCCTTCTGCTACCTAGGTGATATGCTCTCTGCAGCAGGTGGTTGCGACCTTTCAACTACATCACGTGTGAAAACAGCCTGGAAGAAATTCAAGGAGTTGCTACCAGTTCTCTCTTCCCGCCACCTCTCGTTCAAGACACGTGGCCGTGTGTATAGCTCTTGTGTGCGGAGCGCAATGCTCCATGCCAGTGAGACATGGCCATTGACAAAGCCAAACCTCCAACGCCTACAGCGAAATGACAGGGCAATGATCAGACAGATCTGCAATGTCAAGCCACAGGACACTGTCACCATCAGGTCCAGTGAGTTACTTGAACGTCTTGGCATTGAGGACCTGGACCTCATTCTGAAAGAGAGAAGACTTCGCTGGTATGGACATGTGGAACGCTCCAACGGTGCAGTCAAGACTGCCTGTGACATACAGGTAGGTGGAAAGCGGGGACCAGGAAGGCCCAAGATGACCTGGAAGCAGCTAACAGAAAGAGATTGCAGAGAATGGAAGCTCTCTGCTATCGATCCTCATGATAGACAAGCCTGGAGATCTGGTGTAAGATCTGCCATGCGTGCAGCAAGCCAGCTACCTGGAAGGGGGCCCACTTATGTGGACGCTGCCCCTGTACCTGCACGTTAATCAAAAATCCGTTGATGATGATGATGATTTATGACGCTGATGTCACGTCTTTTAGACTTGCCAGCAACTTCTTTGGAAAACTACTCTCTCAATTATTTCATTAATCATTAATAATAATACCATCCCAGGCCATTTCTCAGGTGCAAACTTTCAGTTTACACCCAATAGTATACCCACTAAACACGATGGACACCACTAAATTGACACGAAACTAACAGGAACAAAGATAATTTTCTCACAATGTGAGCGATACCATTAAAGACGCTAAATATTGCCTTTTGAAGCATGTAAGAAACAGAAAATTTGATTTTTTCAGTGCAAGATCAAATTTATTTCACTCATGAACACCAAAACTGCTATTTTCACTCGTGGCTACGCCACTCATGAAAATAACAGTTTTGGTGTTCATTCGATGAAATAAAATTCGATCTTACACTGAAAAAATCAAATATCCTCTATAGATTCCTGATCATTGCTTTCATTTCTATTAAAGATAGATACTGTAAATATATGTAAGTAAATCCTAAAGATAGCTACTTAAGGGGAACGGGAACACCTTCATTGGAGCAACTCCTGCAAAAGTATTTTAGTCTCCCATGTCAATAGGGGTCAACTCTTTCAGGAAAAAAATTGCTCCAGAGGAGCAAATTCTTTCCTTTAAGAGTTGACCCCTTTTTCTGTGGGACAGGGCTTATAGAAAAGCAAACAGGAAGTTCCGAAAGTTGTCTCCCTTTGAAAAATGGCAGAAAAATATGCCAGGTGTTCTCATTCCCCTTAAATGTAAATACATGTAAACTTACTTTCTTGTAATTCACGAATAATGCCTTCTTCAAAGTTAATTCTGTCTGAGCCTCCATAAGAACAGTAATTTTTAAATATAGTTTTTAAATCATTGTGTAAATACTCAAGATCTGTAGATGATAGGTCAGGATTCAGTATCTTCTTGTTGAAGTCCTCTGAAATGTTAGGAAATTTATCAAAAAGTCATTTTTAACTGTTATCGTGTTGAACACGACAGGCTGTATCTTTGCAAACAGTGTT
Source organism: Lucinisca nassula (assembly GCA_963580285.1). Lineage (NCBI taxonomy): Eukaryota > Metazoa > Mollusca > Bivalvia > Lucinida > Lucinidae > Lucinisca > Lucinisca nassula. The sequence continues at coordinate 25,090,123 of OY757021.1, forward strand.
GATCCTGATCCCTGATCAGGATCTACACTGATTGTCATGCAGTTTATGAATTGAATGAATACATTATATTAAGTAATTTGGTTAATAGTCAAAAATGGATTTGGCTATTGTTACGAGCCAGGCGTAGCAGAAAGAAAAAGCAAACAAGCCTTTTGGAAAAATTTGACAAAATACATGATTTCTTTAACCTGTACAAGTAAGAAAATTAAATGTACTTAGCTCTGTTATGAAATATCCTTGAATGAATCTATTTTCCTTGATCGCACAGAATTCACAGTCCGAAATGGAATATAATATCCTGACAATCCAACACAGAATTTAGAAATATTTTTTTTTTATAAACCCAAACTTCAAACTCCAAAGTCTGACTCAAAGAGAAAAATCAACCTCTTTTATATACCCTAAGATTTCTCTAGAATGTTCAACAGGGCTGTGGAATAAGATGATGTAATTTTCTAAAAATAATGCAAACCTGAACTTTCTGGAAGATTCCAAAGTACTTTTCCTTGTTTCCTTGTAAACAAGTTGTTTTCAAAAATATGACTCATTTCGAGAATGTTCTTTAAAAAGATATTTATAGCATTATTAGGTCATCCAGTGAGGTGAAAGTGGGAAACAGAAAAATAAATTCTTATGCCTAACACTATATCAATTTATTCAGCAGGATAATGGTTAAACCTAAAGATGCCATGAAACACTGCATCTGAAATGTCATCTGTTCATATTGTCTGCTGCATCTTCTTGCAAACTATTCAAACATATTGTTGCAGACAGGAAAACAGTGTGGACCCTGATCAGACTGCTCCTAGAGGAGCAGTCTGATCAGAGTTCACACTGTTTGCAAAAATGACTTAAAAAAAAACAGCAAATGACAAAGCAGACAACAATATTTGTGATTTATCATCTCACTGGTTAAGAAGTGTACTATAGCCAACAAATATTGTCATGTGGCAGCCCTAAAGATCTTCCTATACACCTTTATCATGCTGATTTTGATTGTTTGGAGTTTATAAGCCCAGTCGACACTATTTAAATCATATCAAACCAGTCAGTTTACCTACACTTGACATACAAATGCAGTTAACCAGTACAGTGCATATTCTTTTGACAGAAATTGAGAACTGCCCTTCTTGAATCAGCAGAAGGGAGAGTATGACTTATGTGCAGTCTTACCCAAGTTTTTGCTGGTTGCCTAAGCAAAATGTACCATTTTCATACACTGCCTCATTTATTTGCCTAAGGAGTAAATTCTATGCTTTAATGGGAATGGATCTACCTGCAGGGGAGGCAACTCCTGCAAAAATATTTTTGTCTCCCATGTCAATAGGGGTCAACTCTTTTGGTCTCCCATGTCAATAGGGGTCAACTCTTAAAGGAATGAATCTGCTCCAGAGGAGCACATTCTTTCCTTTAAGAGTAGACCTGTTTTCAGTGGGGCAGGTCATATAGAAAAGAGAACAGGAACTTCTGAAAATTGTCTCTCTTTGAAAAATGGCAGAAAAATCTGTCAGGTGTTCCCATTCCCCTTAAGAAGTATTCACTGAGAAATATTTTATTTTGAATTTTCCTTGTTGGGCTTAATAATGTTTTTTTTCTTATGACTATGCCACTGCTTTGTAAACAACAAAGAAATAGATAACAAGTTGTTTGTAAAATTTGCATGTAAGGCTGCCACGATTGATCGTATAATCGATTGATCGATCGACAAATTCCACAAAAATGATTATCATTTCTGATTTGCTTTTAGTCAATTACTTAATAGGTACAATTTACTACCCAAAGTTATGCCTAAAATAGCTGGATGAGTGGCAAACAGTGCAGACCCTGATGAGACGCCGCATAATGCGGCGTCTCATCTGGGTCTACACTGTTTGCTCAGGCCTGTCTGTTCAAATATGCATATGGTAAAGTGTAACATATGGTAAGAATCATGCTCACAAGAATGCCAGACAGGTAAAATAATGACAAAAACCTTAGCAATTACTAATCGATTATCGATCCCAATGACCGGACTGATAATCGATAATCTTTTCAGCTCCGATTAGCCAGCCCTATTTGCATGTGTCAGCTAAGCATCCAATAAATGGGATTTTGAGAAGTCAAAGTACACAAGGAGAAACACAGAAGACATTGTTGATGATATAAAGATCAATGGTCAAAAGCTTGAGACAGTAACATCCTTCAAGAACCTAGGATCTATTGTGACAGTTGGGGGTTCTAAACCGAAGTCCTTGCTTGAATTGCACAAATAGTAGCTGTGCTTTCAGGGGTGAAAATTATTTGGAAAGACAGAACCATATGGCTCCACAGCAAGCATAGCTTTGCCTGGGCAGGCTCAGATCCTCTAAGCAGTTTACTGTGTAATTGTGTGCAGTCGGATTCAGCTCTGTGTGGAAGCATCATGCAGTCCATCTATTTCTTCAAGCTCCGATGGGGGGGGGGGGGGGGGAGCCGAAAATTTTATTAACTTCTGGTACTCTTCACAGAAAGAATTTGCTTCCTGTAGACACCCAACAGACAAGGAAGACAAAAATATTATTGAAATATCCATCCCCCTTAAGGACTGAAAATGCAGTACAAGAGGGCCCAGAGGGCCCTAGTTCGCTCACCTGTGTGTCACTGTCTTGAGTACATGCTATTTTTAGCTCTTGTGGCCATCTTGTTCATCAGCAGAGTGATTTTAGCTTATATGGTAGGGAGTAACCTGTGCAACATTCCTGGGAACTTTGAATCAAATTGGCCGTAGGGTTTAGGGGGAGTTTCCGTTTGAATCAAATTTACAATATTTTTCTCTTTTTTACCTCCGGTGGCCATTTTGTTCATCAGCGTGGGATTGTTTTAGTCTTTTTGGTAGATGATCATCTAAGCAACGTTGTCGCAAGGAGTGAGTGAGTGTTCGAGTTTTACGTCCCAACTAACAGCTAGGTCATACGGAGACGGGACCTCAGTTTAAAGACTCATTCTAAAGTCTGGAGAAGCCCGGGATCGATCCTGCGATCCCTGGTTTACAAGGCGAGTAGCGTAACCACTGCACCACGGAGGCTCCTATTGTCGCAAAGAACCTACATGCTAAATATGAAGGCTGTATCTCAAATGCTTTAAAAGTTATTACAAAGTAGGTCAAGGTCATGGGTCAAAAGTTTTGAATGGCTGAGAAAACCTTGTCACAAGGAACATGCATGCCAAATATAAAGGCTCTATCTCATATGGTTCAAAAGGTATGATAAAGTAGGTCACAGGTCAAGGTCACAGGTCAAATCTTTATGAGTGGGAAGCCCTTGTCAGAAAGTACCTACATGCCAAATATGAAGGCTCTATCTCAAACGGTTCAAAAGTTATGACAAAATAACCTACTGATCTACTTTTTGATTTGACGTGACCCATATTCGAACTTAACTGAGATATTGTCCAGATGATCATTCTGAGGCTCTGAGCAAGTTTGATGATGATTTGAATAAAACTGTAGCCTCTTAGAGTGTTCAAAACGTTTTCTATGATTTGACCTGCTGACCTTCTTTTTGACCCGACATGACCCATATTCAAACTTGACACAGATATTGTCAAGATGATCATTCTGAGCAAATTTGATGATGATCAGACCAAAACTTGGGCCTCTAGTGTGTTCACAAGGTTTTCAACAATCTGACCTACTGACCTACATATTGACCAGACATGACCCATATTCTAAATTAACCAAGATATTGTCAAATGATCATTTTGAGCAAGTTTGATGATGATCGGACCAAAACTGTAGCCGCTAGTGTGTTCAGAGGGTTTTTCTTTGATTTGACCTATTGACCTACTTTTTGCCCCAACATGACCCATATTTGAATTTGACTGAGATATTGTCAAGATGATGATTCTGGGCAAGTTTGATGATGATCAGACCAAAACTGTGGCCTCTAGTGTGTTCACAAGCTTTTTCTATGATTTGACCTACTGACCTACTTTTTGGCCCGGCATGACCTGTATTCAACATGACCCGGATATTGTCAAGATGATCATTCTGGGCAAGTTTGATGATGATCGGACATAAACTGTGGCCTCTAGTGTGTTCAGAAGGTTTTCCTATGATTTGACCTACTGACCTACTTTTTGACCCGACATGACCCATATTTGAACTTGACCGAGATACTGTCAAGACTATCATTCTGATCAAGTTTGACGATGATCGTACCAAAACTGTGGCCTCTAAGTGTGTTTACAAGGTTTTTCTCTGATTTGACCTACTGACCTACTTTTTGACCCTACATGACCCATATTAGAACTTGACCGAGGAATTGTCAAGCTAATCATTCTGAGCAAGTTTCATGATGATCAGACCAAAACTCTGGCCTCTAGTGTATTCACAAGGTTTTTCTATGATTTGACCTAATGACCTACTTTGTGACCAGACATAACCCATATTCGAACTTGACCAAGATATTGTCAAAATGATCATTCTGGGCAAGTCTGATGATGATTGGACCAAAACTGTGGCCTCTAGTGTGTTCACAAGGTTTTTCTATGATTTGACCTACTGACCTACTTTTTGACCCGACATGACCCGTATTCAAACTTTACCGAGATATTGTCAAGATGATCATTCTGGGCAAGTTTGATAATGATTGGACCAAAACTGCGGCCTCTAGTGTATTCACAAGGTTTTTCTATGATTTTACCTACTGACCTACTTTTTAACCCGGCATGACTCATATTCGAACGTGACCAAGATATTATCAAGATGATCATTCTGAGCAAGTTTGATGATGATTTGACATAAATTGTGGCCTCTAGTGTGTTCACAAGGTTTTTCTATGATTTGACCTACTGACCTACTTTTTGAACCAACAACACCCATATTCGAACTTGACTGAGATATTGTCAAGATAATCATTCTGGGCTAGTTTGATGATGATCTGACCAAAACTGTGGCCTCTCGTGTCTTCACGTTTTTTTTTTTCTGATTTGACCTACTGACCTACTTTTTGACCTGACATGACCCATATTCAACTTGACCAAGATTTTGTGGTGGTACAAATTGTGGGCAAGTTTAGTTAAAATCAAATCACAAATGAAACATCTATCATGCAGACAAGACCAAAATAGGCAATTTTTAGCCCTTTCAGGGGCCGTAACTCCGTAACACATGATGGGATATGGCTGGTTCAAGAAAGGAACCCATATCTCATGGTGGTACAAGTTGTGTGCAAGTCTTGTTAAAATCAAATCATTAATGAAGATGCTATCGTGCGGACAAGACCAACTAGAAATGTGTCCAGACGACACAGATGCCCCCGCCAAGGGCCCCGCCTCACCCCGAAAATCCATGTTGCAACAAAATTTTCTAAGTGTGTGACCTTGTCATCAGGAACATTTGTGAGAAGTTATATTGAAATTGGTGAAAAAATGTAAGCGCTAGAGTAATGACAAAGTTTTTCTACAAATAGCCACAGTGACCTTGACCTTGAAAGTCGAACTCGCTCGAGGTATTGTCATAAGGAACATTTGTGTGAAGTTATATTGATATCAGTGAAGAAATGTAGTCGCTAGAGCGATGACAAAGTTTTTCTAAAAATAGCCACAGTGACCTTGACCTTGAAAGTGGAACTTGCTAGAGATATTGTCATAAGGAATATTTGTGTGAAGTAATATTGAAATTGGTGAAAAAATGTAAGCGCTAGAGCAATGACAAAGTTTTTCTAAAAATAGCCACAGTGACCTTGACCTTGAAAGTCAAACTCGTTCGAGGAATTGTCATAGGGAACATTTGTGTGAAGTTATTTTGAAACCAGTGAAGAAATGCAGGCGCTAGAGCGATGACAAAGTTTTTCTAAAAATAGCCACAGTGACCTTGACCTTGAAAGTCAAACTCGTTCGAGGTATTGTCATAAGGAACATTTGTGTGAAGTTATATTGAGATCAGTGAAGAAATATAGATGCTAGAGCTATGTTGTGCGTGGGGATAATTAAAAATTTTTAAGTCTGTGACCTTGACCTTGAGCTCATGGGTATGGGTGGGGGTATCGCTGAATAAAATGGACAGGTATCTAACATCATATCAAATATCAACTCAATCCATCGCACGATTTGGAAAATATCAACTCTTAAAATATCTAATTAAAAATTTCTAAGTCTGTGACCTTGACCTTGAAGCCATAGGCATGAGTGGGGGTATTGCCAAATAAACATTTGGACCTGTATCTATCATAATAGCATACATAAGCCAAATCCATAATATAGTTTGGAAAATGTGAGATATTTAAAAGCTTTCACATTAAAATTGTCTAAGTCTGTGACCTTGGCCTTGAGGTTATAGGCATGGGTGGGGGTATTGCTGAATAAAACATTGTACCTATATCTATCATCATACGAACCAAAGCCATCATAAAAGTTCAGGTTCTACCAGGTACAAATACCTTAGCTGGAGTCTTTAACATGGGAAATTTCAGTCCATGACCTTGACCTTGACGCCATGGGCATGGGTGGGGGTATCGCTGAATAAAACTTTGGTCCTATATCTATAATCATACCAAATATGAACCAATTCCATCAAATGGTTTGGAAAATATGAGTTCTAAAATATTCAAGTCTACCTGTTACAAAAACCTTAACCTGAGTCTTTAACATTGAAAATTTCTAAGTCTGTGACCTTGACCTTGAGGTCACAGGCATGGGTGGGGGTATTGCTTAATAAAACTTTGGACCTATATCTATCATCATACCAAAGATGAACCAGTTCCATCAAATGGTTAGGAAAATATGAGTTCTAAAAGTTCAGGCTCTACCTCTTACAAAAACTTTAACCTGAGGTTACAGGATCACGTACGTACGTACGTACACACACACGTACAGACGGACGTACACATGTACGCACGTACGCACGTACGGAAAACCGAAAAACTATATGCCCCCGGCATCATATGATGCGGGGGCATAAAAATAGGCAATTTTTGCCCTTTCAGGGGCCGTAACTCTGTAACACATGATGGGATATGGCTGGTTCAAGAAAGGAACCTAGATCTCATGGTGGTACAAGTTGTGTGCAAGTCTGGTTAAAATCAAATCATAAATGAAGATGCTATCGTGCGGACAAGAAATTGTTTACGCACAGACGGACGCACGGACGACGGACAAAATGTGATCACAAAAGCTCACCTTGTCACTACGTGACAGGTGAGCTAAAAACACTAAAACTCACCACAGTCGAGAGCAAACTGTAGAACATTTACAGCCGCTTCACTCTTTAAGAACTGCATGAAGACATATAACATCTGAGGTTTTTCTCCATTCATTAGATCACCAAGAACAATACGCAAACACTGAAAATAAAACAGCTGGTCAGTGTCTACCAAGACTCAGAAACAAACTTTAAAAATTTCCAGTAATGTCTGACAAATCCATAAATGTATTATACATGTACATGTATTTGGTGTCTGGGGCCAGTTTCTCAAACTAACAATATCGTTAGTTAACATATTACTGAAACATTGATCATGTTATACAGCAAAAAAATACTTATACATGCGTTTGCGGGCCGGCCTCAGTAGCTCAGTCGGAAGCACACCTGACTGGTGATCAGGAGGATGCGGGTTCGATACCTACTGGGGTCGGCAACATTCTTTCTTCTAGGTTGATCATGAAATCTTTTCTACGGTCATTCTCTCCCTTCTGCTGATTCAAGAAGGGAAGTTGTCAGTTTCTGGCGCAAGAATGTGCACTGTACTGGTTAACCACTTAAGTATAAGTCTGCCCAGAAATGTGTCGATAGGTATAAAACTGATTGGCTCAAAAATGACCTAAAATAGTGCTGACAAACAAATACAGTCGAACCTGTGCTTACGGTCACCTCCGAATAACGGTCCCCTTATTACAACGGTCATTTTCAACCCCTCCCATCGAAATTCCCTAATAAATTAACTGGTAATAGCGGTCCACTGTGCACTACGGTCAACGGTCATGTTATTCAGTCCCAAACTGAGTTGCTGTCCTTGAATAACGGTCTATAATTGAATCCATCACGCTCATGATTTCAGCTTTGAGGTAATTATCGACATTGATTGGCATATAATTGGCCTGCTTGATTGGTGTTGCAGTCCTTAATCCTGGCGATCTGGTCAAACATGTTACTGTTTGTGAGTGAGTTGAATTGAATAAATCCATTGCATTCTGTTTTACACAAGAACTGAAGATAGTTTATTAGACAAGAGGGCCCAATGGCCCTATATCGCTCACCTGTGTTCCAGAAAATCATAAGTGTAGGAGACCACTTGACATTGCTACATACTAAATATCTAAGCTCAGGCAAAGCGGTGTCCATGCTTATAAACCCTAGTGGTTTCATTGGGCAACAGGGCTTGAGATGTAATTTCATCTCAATGTCTGGTAAAAGTCCCACAAAATTGGAAGAGACATCTCCAAAATGACCTATACAGTGTTGATGGGGATGTAAAACCACAAATCAAACAAAATCTGTGCCTTATGGTTTTGGAGAAAAATGATGCTTTTAAGTTTTTTCCAGTTTAAGTCTATAGGAGCTAATGAGCCCTGGGGCTGGACCAATTTTGACCCAAAGGGCATGGTTGGCAGGATTTATGTAGGCGACCATTTTGTGTTGCTATATACTAAATATCTAAGGTCTGTACTTCATGGTTTCAAAGAAGATGTTTGAAGCCTTTTCCATTATAAGTTTGTTGGAGTTTAGGGGCCACAGGATTTGGACCCAAGGGGCATGATTGGCAGGATTCATGTAGGCGACCACTCGACATTGCTACATGCTAAATACCTAAGCTCTGGGACTTATGGTTTCAGAGAAGATTTTTTTCCCCATTTTAAGTTGTTTTTTTTTTTTCATTATAAGGGCCCTGTGGTTTCAGAGAAGAAGATTTTTGAAGTTTCTCCAATTTTAAGTCTATGGAAGCTAAAGAGCCCTGGGGTGGGGCCAATTTGGATCCCAGGGGCATAACTGGCAGGATTTATGTAGGTGGCCACTTGATGTTGCTACATACTAAAAATCTAAGCTCTGGGCCTTATGGTTTCATAGAAGAAGATCTTTTAAGTTTTTTTCCATTATAAGTCTATTGGAGGTGATGAGCTGGGGCGAGGCCAATTTTGACCCCAGGGGCAGGGTTAGCTGGATTTATGTAGCTGGCTATTTTATGTTGCTAGATACTAAATATCTAAGTTCTGTGCTTCACAGTTTCTGAGAAGAACATTTTTGAAGCTTTTTACCATTACGAGTCTATGGGAGCTAAGGGGCCCCGGGGCGTGGCCCATTTCGACCCAAGGGGCATGATTAGCAGGAAATATGAAGGTGACCACTTGCCGTTGCTACATGCTAAATATCTAAGCTCTGGGCGCTGTGGTTTCAGAGAAAAAGATTTTTGAAGTCTTTTTTCCATTATGAGTCTATGGGAGCTAAGGGGGTCCCAGGGTGTGGCCCATTTGGACACCAGGGGCATGATTGGCAGGATTAATGTAGGTGACCACTTGCCATTGCTACATGCTAAATATCTAAGCTCTGGGCCCTGTGGTTTCAGAGAAGAAGATTTTTTAAGCTTTTTTTCCATTATGAGTCTATAGGAGCTAAGTGGCCCCGGGGCGTGGCCCTTTTGGATTCCTGGGGCATGATTGGCAGGAATTATGTAGGTGACCACTTGCGATTGCTATGTGCGTAATATCTAAGCTCTGGGCGCTGTGGTTTCAGAGAAGAAGATTTTTTAAGCTTTTTTCCATTATGAGTCTATGGGAGCAAAGGGGCCCAGGCGCGTGGCCCATTTGGAACCCAGGGGCATGATTGGCAGGAATTATGTAGGTGACTAATTGCCCTTGCTACATGCTAAATATCTAAACTGTGGGCCCTTTGGTTTCAGAGAAGAATATTTTTGAAGTTTTTTTTTCCATTTTGAGTCTATGGGAGCTAAGGGGCCCCAGGGCCTGGCCAATTTGGACCCTAGGGGCATGATTGGCAGGATTTATGTAGGTGACCGCTTGCCATTGCTACATGTTAAATACCTGAGGTCTGGGCCCTGTGGTTTCAGAGAAGAAGATTTTTGAAGCTTTTTTCCATTATGAGTCTATAGGAGCCAAAGGGCCCCGGGGGGTGGCCCGTTTGGACCCCAGGGGCATGATTAGCAGGAATTATGTAGGTGACCACTTGCCGTTGCTACATGCTAAATATCTGCATTCTGGGCCTTGTGGTTTCAGAGAAGATTTTTGAAGCTTTTTTTTTCCATTATGAGTCTATGGGAGCTAAGGGGCCCCGGGGTGTGGCCAATTTGGACCTGAGGAGCATGATTGGCAGGAATTATGTAGGTTACCACTTGCCGTTGCTACATGCCAAATATCTCATTTCGGGGCCCTGTGGTTTCAGAGAAGAGGATTTTTGAAGCTTTTTTTTTCATTATGAGTCTATGGGAGCTAAGGGGCCCTGGGGTGTGGCCAATTTGGACCCCAGGGGCATGATTGGCAGGAATTATGTAGGTTACCACTTGCCGTTGCTACATGCCAAATATCTCAGCTCGGGGCCCTGTGGTTTCAGAGAAGAGGATTTTTGAAGCTTTTTTTTCCATTATGAGTCTATAGGAGCTAAAGGGCCCCGGGGCGTGGCCCGTTTGGACACCAGGGGCATAATTGGCAAGAATTATGTAGGTGACCACTTGCCGTTGCTACATGCTAAATATCTAAGCTCTGGGCCTTGTGGTTTCTGAGAAGAACATTTTTGAAGCTTTTTGTTCAATTATGAGTCTATGGGAGCGAAGGGGCCCCGGGGCGTCCCCCATTTGGAACCCAGGGGCATGATTGGCAGGAATTATGTAGGTGACCACTTGCCATTGCTACATGCTAAATATCTAAGCTCTGGACCCTGTGGTTTCAGAGAAGAAGATTTTTGAAGCTTTTTTACCATTTTGAGTCTATGGGAGCTAAGGGGCCCCGGGGTGTTTCCAATTTGGAACCCAGGGGCATGATTGGCAGGAATTATGTAGGTGACCACTTGCCGTTGCTACATGCTAAATATCTCAGCTCTGGGCCCTGTGGTTTCAGAGAAGAAGATTTTTGAAGCTTTTTTCCATTATGAGTCTATAGGAGCTAAAGGGCCCCGGGGCGTGGCCCGTTTGGACCCCAGGGGCATGATTGGCAGGAATTATGTAGGTGACCACTTGCCATTGCTACACGCTAAATATCTAAGCTCTGGGCCCTGTGGTTTCTGGGAAAAAGATTTTTGAAGCTTTTTGTTCCATTATGAGTCTATGGGAGCGAAGGGGCCCCGGGGCGTGGCCAATTCGGACCCTAGGGGCATGATTGGCAGGAATTATGTAGGTTACCACTTGCCGTTGCTACATGCCAAATATCTCATTTCGGGGCCCTGTGGTTTCAGAGAAGAGGATTTTTGAAGCTTTTTTTTTCATTATGAGTCTATGGGAGCTAAGGGGCCCTGGGGTGTGGCCAATTTGGACCCCAGGGGCATGATTGGCAGGAATTATGTAGGTTACCACTTGCCGTTGCTACATGCCAAATATCTCAGCTCGGGGCCCTGTGGTTTCAGAGAAAAGGATTTTTGAAGCTTTTTTTTCCATTATGAGTCTATAGGAGCTAAAGGGCCCCGGGGCGTGGCCCGTTTGGACACCAGGGGCATAATTGGCAAGAATTATGTAGGTGACCACTTGCCGTTGCTACATGCTAAATATCTAAGCTCTGGGCCTTGTGGTTTCTGAGAAGAACATTTTTGAAGCTTTTTGTTCAATTATGAGTCTATGGGAGCGAAGGGGACCCGGGGCGTCCCCCATTTGGAACCCAGGGGCATGATTGGCAGGAATTATGTAGGTGACCACTTGCCATTGCTACATGCTAAATATCTAAGCTCTGGACCCTGTGGTTTCAGAGAAGAAGATTTTTGAAGCTTTTTTACCATTTTGAGTCTATGGGAGCTAAGGGGCCCCGGGGTGTTTCCAATTTGGAACCCAGGGGCATGATTGGCAGGAATTATGTAGGTGACCACTTGCCGTTGCTACATGCTAAATATCTCAGCTCTGGGCCCTGTGGTTTCAGAGAAGAAGATTTTTGAAGCTTTTTTCCATTATGAGTCTATAGGAGCTAAAGGGCCCCGGGGCGTGGCCCGTTTGGACCCCAGGGGCATGATTGGCAGGAATTATGTAGGTGACCACTTGCCATTGCTACACGCTAAATATCTAAGCTCTGGGCCCTGTGGTTTCTGGGAAAAAGATTTTTGAAGCTTTTTGTTCCATTATGAGTCTATGGGAGCGAAGGGGCCCCGGGGCGTGGCCAATTCGGACCCTAGGGGCATGATTGGCAGGAATTATGTAGGTGATCACTGGCGGTTGCTACATGCTAAATATCTAAGCTCTGGGCCCTGTGGTTTCAGAGAAGAAGATTTGTGAAGCTTTTTTTCCATTATGAGTCTATGGGAGCTAAGGGGCACCTGGGTGTGGCCAATTTGGACCCCAGGGGCATGATTGGCAGGAATTATGTAGGTTACCACTTGCCGTTGCTACATGCCAAATATCTCAGCTCGGGGCCCTGTGGTTTCAGAGAAGAAGATTTTTGAATGTTTTTTTTCCATTATGAGTCTATAGGAGCTAAAGGGCCCCGGGGCGTGGCCCGTTTGGACACCAGGGGCATGATTGGCAGGAATTATGTAGGTGACCACTTGCCGTTGCTACTCGCCAAATATCTCAGCTCTGGGCCCTGTGGTTTCAGAGAAGAAGATTTTTGAAGCTTTTTTCCATTATGAGTCTATGGGAGCTAAAGGGCCCCGGGGCGTGGCCCGTTTGGACCCCAGGGGCATGATTGGCAGGAATTATGTAGGTGACCACTTGCCGTTGCTACATGCTAAATATCTAAGCTCTGGGCCTTGTGGTTTCCGAGTAGAAGATTTTTGAAGCTTTTTGTTCCATTATGAGTCTATGGGAGCGAAGGGGCCCCGGGGCGTGGCCAATTTGGACCCCAGGGGCATGATTGGCAGGAATTATGTAGGTGACCACTGGCCATTGCTACATGCTAAATATCTAAGCTCTGGGCCCTGTGGTTTCCAAGAAGAAGATTTTTGAAGCTTTTTGTTCCATTATGAGTCTATGGGAGCGAAGGGGCCCCGGGGCGTGGCCAATTTGGACCCTAGGGGCATGATTGGCAGGAATTATGTAGGTGACCACTGGCCATTGCTACATGCTAAATATCTAAGCTCTGGACCCTGTGGTTTTAGAGAAGAAGATTTTTGAACCTTTCTTTTCCATTATGAGACTATGGGAGCTAAGGGGCCCCGGGGTGTGGCCAATTTGGACCCCAGGGGCATGATTGGCAGGAATTATGTAGGTGACCACTGGCCGTTAATACATGCTAAATATCTAAGCTCTGGGCCCTGTGGTTTCAGAGAAGAAGATATTTTAATTTTTTCCCATTGTAAGTCTATGGGAGCTATATGTTGCCATGGCAACCACAATTCCCATCTGATCAGCCCAAAAACCTTATGCAGCCTTTCCCCCTTCCTGATGATGCTTCTCATGAAATTTGATCAAGATTGACCATGGGGTATTAGAGATATACTTATTTGAAATTGTTTACGGACGCACGGACGCACGGACGGACGCACGGACGGACGCAGGACGGACGACGGACGAAAAGTGATCACAAAAGCTCACCTTGTCACTACGTGACAGGTGAGCTAAAAAGTGAAGAAAAATTGACTAAACATTTTTTTTTTAATTGGCGGACAATCTTAAAGACGGTAAAACTAGCCCAGTAAGTAAATCACAATAATTGCCGCACTGTCAATTCAGAGACAAACCATCTGTGTATTTATTACGGTTCAAGTATGACACTATTGTTAATCCCTGTCATATAATTGCCACCCTGCGGTGCGTGTCGATAAGGTGTGAAAATATGGTCAAGTCATGTCTCTAATTTGCGTTTATCCTCCAGTCAAAAAATTTAATCCAAGATCAATGTGAAAATGATTTAATCCTCCTCAGACAATTAGCTATATCTAACGATATATGTTTGCATAATAAAAACGGACTACTCTACGGTCTCATGAATGGTTATGTTTTGGCGCCAAATAGCAGACGCTCGGCAGGAAAAGTCGAACGCTGTTGTTGGTTATTGACATGGAGGGATAATTCGGGAGCTATACAGCGCTGTTTTCTTTCCACCTCTATTCACAACCGTTTAGCTATTGAGAAAATATTTTTTACCGGTTCCAAACATTTTTTATGAAAGATTTAAACACGTGTGGGGTTGCTGGCGTCGGATGACGCAACAAATAAACATGTAAATTAAATGGAAAACAATATGCTTCTTCTTCCAGTGACAGCTTTTCATTTAATCAATAAATGTTAGAATTTTTGGACACTGTCGGCCTGTTGGTAATTGTCAAACCTCTGAATAAAGGTCACCTGTGAATAACGGCCAAATTTGTCCTGTCCCATAGATGGCCTTTGTTCACAGGTTTGACTGTACATGCATTTGCTTGAAAATTGCAGCAAAAATAACGCTCTATTAGATATAGTACTTACAAAAACAGTTTACATTTCGATGACTTATGAACTTGTAAAGCTAATAAACAATTGTGCCCTTGCCAAATAATGTCTCATTTGCTAAATCTATATAACCTCAAGGTAACTTATGTAGCAAAAAGGTTTTTGTCACCCCCCGCAAAAGGGGGTTTACTCTTAAAGGAAAGAATGTGTTCCTTTAGAGCAAATTCTTTCCTTCAACCTTCACAACTCTCTGGGCTAATACAGCAGAGTACAAATTGTTGTTATTATACCCGCTTTTTTTGAGAAAAAAAAAAACAGGTATATTGTTTTCGTCATGGGTGTCCGTCCGTCCGTCCTTCAGTCTGTCACGTTTCTTGTGAATGCAACTACTTTTTTATTTCTTTACCTACAGTGACCAAACTTGGTACATACATTGCTTGGGGACTGCAGATGTGCATGAAGGTGTTGAATTTTTCATCTGACCCCCTGGGGTCATGGGGTGAGGTCAAAGGTCAAATTTCTAAGAAAAGGCTTGTGAATGCAACTACTTTTTTATTTCTTTACCTACAGTGACCAAACTTGGTACATACATTGCTTGGGGACTGCAGATGTGCATGAAGGTGTCGAAATTTTCATCTGACCCCCTGGGGTCATGGGGTGAGGTCAAAGGTCAAATTTCTTAGAAAAGGCTTGTGAATGTAACCTCTCAATTGTCCTATTTAGTGTACACATGTATTTCTAAGTGTGTTGTCCATACAAAAGCGGGTATTTGCGATGGTGCACCATCAACTGCGCGATTCTAGTTCTTTTAATTTTTGTCAGAAAACAGGATTTGACATCTCGGCAATTTTGTGGTTGGCATCTTAATGGTTAACATGTTGAAAATACAAACATATGTCAAATTTTATGTAATGCTGAACATGTAGAATTAAATTATATTTTCATTATTTTGTTTACATCTGAGAATGTAATAACACCATGTAATAAATTGAGTAGTACATTAAATATGCAAATTAGTTAGATAGGACCCATAAGGTTATATGTACAACGTCCTTAACGACATCTTGTTTACTAATGGTGGAATATTGACATTTCTGTACAAAAATTGTGAATTAAATGCATTTTAAATGTCATACAATTAACAGAATCTTACATTCGTGCTCTTGTATTATTAAATTTATAAAACTTGTTGAGGAAAAGGCATAAAATGCTCGGCAAAGCCTCACATTTTATCCCTTTTAATCAACTCATTTAATAAATTCAATAACACATGAACACTCATGCAAAGATCCTGTATAAAATATGAAGCCAGACTGTGAAGAAAGTGCAGCATGTTAGAGATGATATGAGCCCCGCAAAGCGAATTTGTGTCTTCGAGCATTCCGTTATGACAAATTTTAACTGCGCATGCCCAGCCATCCAGAGGAGCCAGGGATATTGCTTTATGTCTGAAGGTTCCTCTTGATTCACTGCTTGTATGAGCGAGCAGCGAAGGTTCTGGCGAGACTGCGCGGATGCGCAGGCTCGCCTGAACCTTCGCTGCTCGCATAGGCGATAAGTACCAAAATCGCTTGACGGGGCCCATATTCAAGAATCAAGAGCAACCATCCCTTTACCAAATTACCAATACTCACAGATTTGCTTGCTTTCTGCATATCTGTTTGTTCTGGATCCGCAAGGTTACCAACTTTCTGGTTACAGAATAGACCAAGGAATGGTACCATGGGTGATGGTGGCTCTGTCGGGGAAGGGGGCTGAAAATGAATAGTTTTATATGATCAGCAAAAGCTCAGTAGAAGATCTATCATTTTGCATATACTGTATAAATTAAGTGTACTTTTATGTATGTATATGCATATCTGTTTGTTCTGGATCTGCAAGGTTACCAACTTTCTGGTTACAGAATAGACCAAGGAATGGTACCATGGGTGATGGTAGGGGGCTGAAAATGAATAGTTTTATATGATCAGCAAAAGCTCAGCAGAAGATCTATCATATTACATATACTGTATGAATTAAGTGTACTTTTATGTATGTACAGTCGAACTTCAATGGCTCGAACACCTTTGGGACCTCGAAAATCTGTTCGAGACAGGGGTAGTTCGAGCCACTGAGGTTACTGTCAGGAGGCATAAGGAGATATTTTTAGATATCTTTTCGGTGTTCTATAATAAAAATGTATGCTGTGTGTACTCATTAGAATCGCCTCATTGAGGCGATTCTAATGAGTACACACAGCATACATTTGCAAGATAAAAGACTAAAATCTCCTTAATTATACCCCACTATTCTAAGCCTGTCCAGGAACCGCGGTGCGAGACGGACCATCCATGCTAATAAACCCTATTGGTTTCATTGGGCGACAGGGCTTGAGAAGTCATTTCATCTCAATGTCGGGTAAAAGTCCCACAAAATTGGAAGCAACGTCTCCAAAATGACCTTTACAGTGTTGACGGGGACGTTAAACCTCAAATCAAACAAACAAAAATCAAGAATGGGTTCGACACATCCATGGTAAACGAGCCATCGGTGTTCGAGCCATCCAAGTTCTACTGTATATGCATATCTTCAGACCAAGAAGAAAACACCTGCAAGGTTTCAAAAAGATTGGACCACTATTGTAAGAGGAGTTGTGCATGCAAGATACATATTGCTCACATTTTTTTTCAGCAACAAAACAGAATATTACATTTTGTACTTAATAGAACAGTTAACAATTTCCCCACTAACGAACTGGTTAAGCTAACGATGCTTTGAACAACTGGCCCCAGGTGTATTTACTGCAATACACTGTAGCGTCGTTATAACGCTGTCATCGGGATCCATCGACGTCGACCGCGTTATATGTGATCCAGCGCTATATTGATCCCGAAAATATAGCGTTATATTGTTACCCCACCCACTTTTTCTGCATGCATGGCTACTGTTTCTGCCAGTTTATTATGAATATTACATACTGCATGTATTTTATAAATTATATAGTTACTAGATTAAATAATAATCTGATTCTATACTTCTAGTGGTCATTTAGCTTTTCATTCAAACCATTGCTGAATTTATTTATTACTGTACTTTCGTTTCTGTATCTCTGGCCGCCATTTTTATTTACCTCCTCCGGTCTCAAGAAGGTATCACTAAATAGTGAAGTAAAATGCAACTTGACAATTCCGAAAGGTTAGCTTGAAAGAGGGGCTATATATGTAAGCGAACCAAGTTTAACATGGGGATTATGAATGTTTATTGTTGTTCCTTGCTTGATTTCCGTTTCTTTGTTTTTATCTAGTGAATAATAAATAAATATCAAACAAGAGGGCCATGATGGCCCTGGATCGCTCACCTGATCCATAGTGTAACAAGTGGGCCCCAGAGAGGGCCATTATTGGCCCCAGGGCTTTAATGTACATAATGTTGAGGGAGGTCTTAAAGGTGAAGCTTCATACCAAACATCAACAAAGGCTAAAATTTGAACAATCTTGTCAAAGGTCCACTAGATGAAGCTACACATCAAATATCAAAGACCTGGGCCTAGCGGTTTCAGAGAAGAAGATTTTTAAAGATTTTGCCTATATAAGCCTATGTAAAATCAAAGGGCCCCGGGACAGGGGCATTTTTTGCCCCAGCACTATAGTTTGAACAATCTTGGTAGGGGTCCACTAGATGAAGCTTCATACCAAATATCAAAGTTCTGGGCCTTGTGGTTTCAGAGAAGAAGATTTTTAAAGATTTTCCCTATATAAGCCTATGTAAAACCAAAGGGCCCCGTGGCAGGGGGGGATTTTTTGTCCCAGCACTATAATTTGAACAATCTTGGTAGGGGTCCACTAGACGAAGCTTCATACCAAATATCAAAGTCCTGGGCCTTGTGGTTTCAGAGAAGAAGATTTTTAAAGATTTTCCCTATATAAGCCTATGTAAAACCAAAGGGCCCCGGGGCAGGGGCATTTTTGGCCCCAGCACTAAAATTGGAACAATCTTGGTAGGGGTCCACTAGATGAAGCTTCATACCAAATATCAAAGTTCTGGGCCTTGTGGTTTCAGAGAAGAAGATTTTTAAAGATTTTCCCTATATAAGCCTATGTAAAACCAAAGGGCCCCGTGGCAGGGGGGGATTTTTTGTCCCAGCACTATAATTTGAACAATCTTGGTAGGGGTCCACTAGACGAAGCTTCATACCAAATATCAAAGTCCTGGGCCTTGTGGTTTCAGAGAAGAAGATTTTTAAAGATTTTCCCTATATAAGCCTATGTAAAACCAAAGGGCCCCGGGGCAGGGGCATTTTTGGCCCCAGCACTAAAATTGGAACAATCTTGGTAGGGGTCCACTAGATGAAGCTTCATACCAAATATCAAAGTCCTGGGCCTTGTGGTTTTAGAGAAGAAAATTTTTAAAGATTTTCCCTATATAAGCCTATGTAAAACCAAAGGGCCCCGTGGCGGGGGCATTTTTGGCCCCAGCACTATAATTTGAACAATCTTGGTAGGGGTCCACTAGATGAAGCTTCATACCAAATATATAAGACCTGGGCCTTGTGGTTTCAGAGAAGAAGATTTTTAAAAATTTTCCCTATATAAGCCAATGTAAAAGCAAAGGGCCCCGTGGCGGGGGCATTTTTGTCCCAGCACTAAAATTTGAACAATCTTGGTAGGGGTCCACTAGATGAAGCTTCATACCAAATATCAAAGTCCTGGGCCTTGTGGTTTCAGAAAAGAAAATTTTTAAAGATTTTCCCTATATAAGCCCATGTAAAACCAAAGGGCCCCGTGGCGGGGGCATTTTTTGTCCCAGCACTAAAATTTGAACAATCTTGGTAGGGGTCCACTAGATGAAGCTTCATACCAAATATCAAAGACCTGGGCCTTGTGGTTTCAGAGAAGAAGATTTTTTAAGATTTTCCCTATATAAGCCTATGTAAAACCAAAGGGCCCCGGGGCGGGGGCATTTTTGGCCCCAGCACTGTAATTTGAACAATCTTGGTAGGGGTCAACTAGATGAAGCTTCATACCAAATATCAAAGACCTGGGCCTTGTGGTTTTAGAGAAGAAGATTTTTAAAGATTTTCCCTATATAAGCCAATGTAAAACCAAAGGGCCCCGTGGCGGGGGCATTTTTTGTCCCAGCACTATAATTTGAACAATCTTGGTAGGGGTCCACTAGATGAAGCTTCATACCAAATATCAAAGTCCTGGGCCTTGTGGTTTCAGAGTAGAAGATTTTTGAAGATTTTCCCTATATAAGCCTATGTAAAACCAAAGGGCCCTGGGGCGGGGGCATTTTTGGCCCCAGCACTATAATTTGAACAATCTTGGTAGGGGTCCACTAGATGAAGCTTCATACCAAATATCAAAGACCTGGGCCTTGTGGTTTCAGAGAAGAAGATTTTTAAAGATTTTCCCTATATAAGCCAATGTAAAACCAAAGGGCCCCATGGCGGGGGCATTTTTCGTCCCAGCACTCAAATTTGAACAATCTTGGTAGGGGTCCACTAGATGAAGCTTCATACCAAATATCAAAGTCCTGGGCCTTGTGGTTTCAGAGAAGAAGATTTTTAAAGATTTTCCCTATATAAGCCTATGTAAAACCAAAGGGCCCCCGTGCGGGGGCATTTTTGGCCCCAGCACTATAATTTGAACAATCTTGGTAGGGGTCCACTAGATGAAGCTTCATACCAAATAACAAAGACCTGGGCCTTGTGGTTTCAGAGAAGAAGATTTTTTAAGTTTTTGGTGAAAAAAATCTGTTTTTGGCTCCTGTGACCTAGATGTGCAACGGACCGGAACCATTTGACCCATATTCAAACTTGACCGAGATATTGTCATGATGATCATTCTGAGCAAGTTTGATTAAGATTGGACCAAAATTGTGGCCCCTAGGGTGTTCACAAGGTTTTTATATGATTTGACCCGCTGACCTACTTTTTAACCCGATATGACCCATATTCGAACTGGACTGAAATATTGTCACAATGGTCATTCTGAGCAAGTTTCATGATAATTGGACCAAAACAGTGGCCTTCAGAGTGTTCACAAGGTTTTTCTATGATTTGACCTACTGACCTACTTTTTGACCGGACATGACCCATATTCGAACTTGACCAAGATATTGTCATGATGATCATTCTGAGCAAGTTTGATTATGATTGGACCAAAATTGTGGCCTCTAGGGTGTTCACAAGGTTTTTCTATGATTTGACCCGCTGACCTACTTTTTAAGCCGACATGATCCATATTCAAACTTCACTAAAATATTGTCACAATGATCATTCTGAGCAAGTTTGATGATGATTGGACCAAAATTGTGGCCTCTCGAGTGTTCACAAGGTTTTTCTATGATTTGACCTACTGACCTACTTTTTTACCCGACATGACCCAAATTCGAACTTGACCGAGATATTGTCATGATTATCATTCTGAGCAAGTTTGATGATAATTGGACCAAAACTGTGGCCTCTAGTGTGTTCACAAGAAAAAGTTTACGCACGGACGACGCACGACGGACGACGGACGACGGACGACGACGCCGGACATCTTACTGTCACAAAAGCTCACCATGACCTTCGGTCAGGTGAGCTAAAAAATAAAACCCCGTCTGCTATGCTCTGTTTTGGCGGGAAAAATATTTAGCGTGTGCAAGTGACAATTACAAAGGGATTAATTGAGACAAACAGTTACAAATACCTTGATTACCTAGTTTTCACACCTTACCACACAGTTAATTGCCGTCTTATCAATAAGCCATAGGCGAGTATTCACACTTTAATAGTGTTGACAACTTGAGTAAATAAGCGAGAATACAGGTATTGGCTTGACTGATGGTATTTTGACTGCCGAGTTTGGCGGAAAAATGGGGGGAAAAAATGACCATTTTCAAAACTGGCGGACAAAAGCAAAAAAACGGAGCGTCAGACGAACAGCGTTATAACGATTTCCCCCCCAACAAACGGCCCCACGGATTTACCGCATGCAGATGCACAGGTGAAAACAGCATCTGCATTGCTCTGTTTTGGCGGGAAAAATGTTTAGCATATACAGGTGTCAATTTAATTTCACACCTTGTCCAGCTTATTTTTAATGCCTTAGGCGAATATTCACAGTTTGATAAGTGTTGACAGCTTGAGTAAATCGGCGAGTATACACGTCTTATCATGGCCGACGATGTTTTGACTGCCGAGTTATGCAAAAAAAGGGCAAAATTTTCAACCAAACTTTCAAAACTGGGAAAAAACGTTAAAAAAAAACGGGAGCCACAGACCAACAGCGTTATAACGATTTCCGCGCTATAAGCATCAGCGTTATAACGACTTTACAGTGTATATGTAGAAGGCAGACAACTCTTGTGACTTCATGTTGCTTTTCTGTTGTTGTTTTTTTTTTTTTGTTCATTTATGTTTTGTTTTATGGCCCTTTCCAGATTATTTTTCCTTTCCAGATGATTGTTAATCAGTGGTGAGCGAAAACCAGAGTACCTAGAGAACTAGCGGTCCCTGCCCATAGGGGCTTGAAGAAATATATGGGCTGCATGATGCTTCACGCAGAGCTGAATCCAGCCCGCACACTAGTACTGGTAAACCGCTTAGAGGATCTAAGCCTGTCCAGGAATCGCGGTGCAAGGCGGACTGTCCATGCTAATAAACCCTATTGGCTTCATTGGGCGACAGGGCTTGAGATGTCATTTCATCTCAATGTCGGGTAAAAGTCCCACAAAATTGGAAGCAACATCTCCAAAATGACCTTTACAGTGTTGACGGGGACGTTAAACCTCAAATCAAACAAATCAAACAAACCTAGAGAACTAGAAATTGTATTTGTGAAACACTATGCCCCCAACCATATGCTTGTCCCTAAATGGGACAGTAAACAGTTCCTCATGATCATTTACATTAAAAATAAACCTGTCAAATATTAAAAGATTTCAAACAAAAGTTATTCAGATCATTTATGCCTTAGTAGCAAACAGACTGCCAAATATCATGAGCCTAGCTCAAGTGGTTCTCCATTTATATTGTTCACAATATTTCCCTAAAGCCAAAATGTATAAGTCCAAAAAGAGGCATAACTCCATTAAATATTTTCCTAATTTCGTAAAAAGTTAATCAGGTCATCTACACATTAGACCAAAACTGTATACCAAATATCATGAGCCTAGCTCAAGCAGTTCTCCAGATATTTTGTTCATAAGGTTGCATAAGTCCAAAAAGGGGCATAACTCCATTAAATATTTTCAGAATTTCGTCAAAAGTTAATCAGGTCATCTACATATTAGACCCAAACCGTATGTCAAATATCATGAGCCTAACTCAAGGGGTTCTCCAGATATTTTGTTCACAAGGTTTCCCTATAGCCACAATGCATAAGTCCAAAAAGGGGCATAACTCCATTAAATATTTTCGGAATTTCGCCAAAAGTTAAGCAGGTCATCTATACCTTAGACCCAAACCGTCTACTAAATATCATGAGCCTAGCTGAAGCAGTTCTCCAGATATTTTGCTCACAAGGTTTCCCCCATTGCCACAATGCATAAGTCGAAAAGGGGCTTTACTCCATTAAATATGTTCGGAAATTCATCAAAAGTTAATCAGATCATGTACACATTAGACCCAAACTCTCTACTAAATATCATGAGCCTAGCTCAAGCGGTTCTTCAGATATTTTGTTCACAAGGTTTCCCCATAGCCACAATGCATAAGTCCGAAAAGGGGCATTATTCCGTTAAATATTTTCGGAATTTCGTCAAAAGTTAATCAGGTCATCTACACCTTAGACCCAAACTGTTTACTAAATATCATGAGCCTAGCTCACTTGATTCTCCAGATACCTTGCTCGCAAGGTTTCCCCATAGCCACAATGCATAAGTCCGAAAAGGGGCGTAACTCTGCAAAGACAAGTCCGGCTAAAAAAAAAAAAAAAATATGTGTCCGCTTATTTTTCATGCACATTCCATATATGAAATTTCGAGATCCTAGCTCAAACCATTCAGGGTGAAAGCATAACGGACAGACAGACAGACGGACAAGACAGAACCAATATGCCCCATCAACTTCTTCGAAGTTGGGGGCATAAAAACCACCTAGCCTTCTGTTGCAATATCCACTAGGCCACGGGAGGCTCGTCTGCTTCACTGTTAACTGATCACCTCTAAAAAGGAGTCTACTCTCAGAGCAAAGAATTTGCTCTGAAGACCCCTACTGACAGGGAGGACAAAATATTTTGAAGAGTTTCCTCCCCTGAATGTGTATCAATTCCACTTAAAAATCTACACATTACGATAACACATCCATGTGATATAGTGCATTTTTCAAACCTCAAAAAAGGCAATTTTTCTGATGAAAATTTGTGGTATTTTTCTTACTTATACTCCAAACATAGGTTTTGGGTGCTGGTTAGAACCGCCTCATTGAGGCGGTTCTGACAAGTACCCACAACCTATGTCTTGGAGCAGAAATAAGGAAAATAATCTTTACCTCCCTAAACCCCAGTTTTCTCTATATAAAGTGGGGTTTAGGGGGGTCTTCATTTCATGGAGATGTTTACGTGATGAGATAGAGGTAAAGATGGGTACTTACCGGGGTGTCATCCAAAAATATCAGTATCAGATTGTTTATCATGTCCTGAAAAATAAATCAAAGGTACAAAATCTCTTTTAGACTGTATCAGCATGTTCGACATGCTGAGACAATGAGCCATTTATGTCAGCCATTTATGTCAATAGTCTGTAAGATTATGAGGGCGAGTCAATAAAAAACCAGCCTAACTTATTTCTGGGTGAGATCAATCTCTTCTTTTTCGATGTAATTGCCCTCTAGTATAATACACTTGGACCAACGCTGTTCCAGCGTCATCAGCCCAGAATTGAAGAAGCCAGAGTCCTTGTCTCTGTCCCACTCCTCAACTGCTCCCATGACCTCTTCCTTGGACCAGAAATGACTTCCACGCATATCCTTTTCAAGCTAGGGAATAGGAAATACAGCCGAACTTCAATGGCTCGAACACCTTTGGGACCTCGAAAATCTGTTCGAGACAGGGGTAGTTCGAGCCACTGAGGTTACTGCCAGGAGGCACAACAAGATACTTTTAGACATCTTTTCGATGTTCTATAATGAAAATGTATGCTGTGGGTACTCATTAGAATCGCCTCATTGAGGCGATTCTTATGAGTACACACAGCATACATTTGCAAGATAAAAGACTAAAATCTCCTGAATTATCCCCCACTATTTCTAATGTCGAGGATTTCGCTAGGGGCTCAAGAATGGGTTCGACACATCCATGGTAAACGAGCCATCGGTGTTCGAGCCATCGAAGTTCCACTGTAGTCACTATGAGCAAATTCGGAGAAAAGGTGGGGTGAGGTATTAACTCATACCCATTCTGCTCAACAGCATCCATTGCGATTTTGCAAGTGAGGACTCTTGCGTTGTCCTGTTGGAGCATAGTCCCTTTGGAGAGTTTACCTCAGCATTCTTTCACAGATCACATTTCTCAGTTGGTCGAGAAAATTGCATAATATGCACCTGCTATTGGTCTTTTCTTTGCTAGAAAGTCCAACATAACAATGCCTTGAGCATCCCAAAATACAGTTGCCATCACCTTGCCAGCAGAGGGTTGCGTTTTGAACTTCTTTGGCCTCAGAGACCAGGCACTAAACTCTGGGACTTTCAGTTTTATTCTCTGGCTCATAATAATGGACAAGGTCTCATCTACAGTCACTAGACGTGAAAGAAAATCCTCTTACTTTAACCTAAACTGCTTCAACAATGCACTGCATACTGATACTAAGGTTACCATATGCTTGTCGCTAAGGGATTTTGGGACCCAACAGGCTGTCAGCATGCTCATACCCAAGCGATCATGTAAAATTGTTATAACACCACCATGTGAAATGTGGAATGCATTCCCCATTTTTTCCACCTTAATTCGCCTATCAGACTACACCAGATCCCATACTTTGTTACAAAATTCTTCATCATTGGCATCTGATGGGCGTCCAGACCTGGTTTTGTCTTCTGAAGACGTTCTACAGCATTTGAATTCCCCCACCCAGATTTTAACTTGTGCATACGATGGTGCAGAAGACACATAAACGTTGGTCAACTCGCAATGTATTTCCTGACATGTTTTCCCTTTTAAATACAAGTACTGAATTACAGCACGGTACTCAACTTTTGACGAAAAGCTTGCTTTTGTATCCCTAGCCATGTTTGACGATCAAATTCTTATGAGTGAATGACACGATAAGGGTGCAATTTTGCCCTCATGCCTAACACATGTATTCTTGCATAAATACCTATGCGCATGGTTGTTTTTTAGCCATTGTCAAATGGACCGAAAGCCGTGCTCAAACAGCAAAATCCATGTTCAAATCATGAAATTCGCGTGCTGTTTGAACATGGATTTTGAGCTTTTGATATGACAAGACGGGCCTTGCTTTGTTTGCGTTACGTTGAGCGACGTAAAGTTATCGCCCTGAACGTAGTGTTTTAGGGTTCTATGATGACGTCACTGCATGACAACGTCATTGTAAACAACATTCTGAACTGGCCGCCATTTTGGTTTGCCTGTCGCATTTGAAGAGTTTATATGGAATTTATATGGAGCTTTTGGGCGTTTTCGTCAAAATTTGCTGTCGGATTCGTATAAGTTATGCAAGAACAACGATCATCCATGGTTATTTCATTGCATTAACATTTGCCGGATCCCTCGGAAGATATTTGAACATTCTGCCTAGCGGCCTCATGTTCAAACAGCTTCCTCGGGATCCGGCAAATATTAATGCATGAAAAACCACGGTTGATCCCTATATTGAAACTAAGCATGAGAATCTTGGTTGTCTCTGACAATGAGATAGCTGGTTACTTATTGACTTGCCCTCGTCTTTTTATCATACAACAAGATTACAACAAGATTACATAGAGGATCTTACATGAGAGTCCATGTATTATTGAATGTATTAAACGAGTTGAGGAAAAGGGATAAAATGCGAGGCTGTGCCGAGCATTTTATTCCTTTTCCTCAACGAGTTTAATAAATTCAATAATACATGAGCACGAATGCAAGATTCTATTTATCATATGACATTTAAAACGCATTTTATTCACTATTGTTTACAAAAATGTCAATATTCCGCCATAAATAAACGCGACGTCGTTAAGGACGTCGTACATGTAATGTTACGGGACGTATCTAGCTAAGTTGCATATTTAATCCACTAGTGGATTATCAAAAATAATACATGGCGTTATTACACTCTCAGACACGACGTCATATGATAAAGCATATTAATTTTTTTTTTGGTGTTTTGTACTTTTCTCTGTGAAATGTCAATATGAATAAAAAGTGTGTTCACAACAGCATAATACAACATAAACATGTGGTATAGTTATAAATAGGATTTTTTTTTTTTTGGTTTTCGTTTTACGGCCCTTTCAAGATTATTTCACTCATATCGAGCCGATCGTTAATCAGAGGTGGGCGAAAACCGGAGTACCCGGAGAAAAACCACCTGACCTTCCGTTGCAGAACTTGGCGTCTCACACGTGGCCCGAGCGAGGCTCGAACCTACGGCGGTGAGAGACCTAATGACTAAGAGTCAGCGCTCTTATCCACTAGGCCACGGAGGCCCGTTATAAATAGGATTAAAACAACTCAGAGTGAGTGAGTGAGTTTTAGTTTTACGTCCCACCAACAGCTAAGGTCATGCGGAGATGGAACCTTGGTTTAAAGACTCATCCGAAAGTCTGGAGAAGCCCGGGATTGATCCTGCGATCCCTGGTTTACAAGGCGAGTAGCGTAACCACTGCACCACGGAGGCTTCTAAAAAAACAACTCAGAGTGTAGATTATAATTTACTCACAGGATTAGCCACAGCATCCATGGCAGGCATCAAGATTGAACCAGCTAGAATTTCTCGTATCAAAGCACACATTGATCTGCAAACAAACAAAGCTGTGTTGTTTTGGGGTCAAATGTTCATCAATCGACCCAAAGTTGCTAATCACAGAAGCTTCCTGCCGCCTCATGTCCATGTGACTATCACTGTCCAGGAAAAGAGGGGGACATAGAAGATGAGTACTAGTTTACGAAATGTGTTACCCTCTATAAATAAAGATGATTATTATTAATATACAGTAGAACTTTGATGGCTCGAACACCGATGGCTCGTTTACCATGGCTGGGTCAAACCCGTTCTTGAGTCCCAAGGGAATTTCTCTACATTAGAAATAGGGAGGGTAAGATTTAGGATATTTTCGTGTTTTATCATGAAAATGTATGCTGTGTGTACTCATTAGAATCGCCTCGATGATACATTTTTCAATACAGAACACCGAAAAGATGTCCGAAAGTATCTCGTTATGTCCCCTGGCAGTAGCCCTCAGAGGCTCGAACTACCCCTGTCTCGAACAGATTTTCATGGTCCCAAAGGTGTTCGAGCCATTGAAGTTCAGCTGTAATTATCACTTTTGAACTATTAAAAAGTGTGAATGTTGCCACTTTACCTGCATGTTAATCAAAATCTTATGATGATGATGATGATTCTAAATAGACTATTCTTATCTCAGTCACAGGTAACTCCTGTAAGTTCCTGTTTAATCCCCAAGTCAGGAAAATGCACCTAATTTTTACCCCCTTGAACCCCACTTTTATGTAGTAAAACTAGGGTTTGCAGGAATAAACCTTATTTTTCTTGTTTCTGCTCAAAAATATAGATTGTACGAGTACCCGCAATCTATATTTTCAGCAGATTCTTATTTATTTTGAGTGTTTGAGTTTTACGTCTCACCAACAGCTAAGGTCATACGGAGACGGGACTCATCCGAAAGTCTCTTATTTATGTTGAGCAGAAATCACAATTTTTCATCTAAAAATTTTCGTTTTTTGGTGGTAAAGTTTACAACGCATTTGCATAGGTGTGTTTTCGTCTAGACCTTTGGGACAATGGAAATATTTCTATACAGGGATGGTTTGAGCCACTTTGGCTATAGTGCCAGGTCTAAAGGCATAATGGGGATAATTTAGGGATACATTTTTGATCTTTTATAAAAGACAGGTACATCACAACCATTATAACACTGTTCCTTATAACACAGTTTTGGATATAACACAGTTTCAAGATGGATCCCAAAAATGTAGAGATTATTTAGAAAAAGATCCCAAAAATGCACAGATTATATAGAAAAATGACCATAAATGGTCATTTTTCTATATAATCTATACATTTTTGTTTGGATATAACATGGTTGTTTAAGTAACAGGTTTCTACTTTGGACCCCATTAATAGTGTTATAAAGAGGTTGTGGTGTATGTGGATGCCTTTGGCCTCAGGCAGTAGTGCTTCAGGTTGTCCACAACACCTGTAGACCTAGGTTTAACTATTGTCCAAACCACAATTGAAAATTGTTACTATACAATCCCTAAAGGAGATGAATGTCCTTGCTGCCAAAATTTCTCAGTTAATCAAAGGTATGTACTTCTTCCATTTTTACTCAGTCCAGAGTTCTCTGACCATTATGCACATGACTTTATACAACCTATCATCTTGAAAAATATTGTCTGAGTTGCGGAGACACAAGCAGTACAGAAGTGGACATAGGTATGAATGAATAAGGGTAAAACTATATCCACAACCTCCCACCCTCACACCCACTTTGTGATGGGGACATAGAACTTGAATGCTAGGGCTGGCTAATCGGAGCTGAAAAAATGATCGATTATCAGTCATGTCTTTGCGATCGATAATTGATTATTAATCACTAAGGTTTTTGTCATAATTTTATCTGTCTGGCTTTCTGTCTGAGAATGACTCTTACCATATGTTGCCCATTACCATATGTATATTTGAACGGACAGGCCTGAGCAAACAGTGTAGACCCAGATGAGACGCCGCAGAATGCGGCGCCTCATCAGGGTCTGCACTGTTTGCCACTCATCCCGCTATTTTAGGCGTAACTTTTGGTAGTAAATTGTACCTATCAAGTAATCGATTAAAAGCAATCATTTTTGTGGGATTTATCGATCGATTAATCGATTATACGATTAATCGTGTCAGCCTTACTGAACGCTGTCTGCTGATATCTGGCACTTTTACCTTTATCCTGCTGAACACAACAACCCCACTTTCGCAAACAATGTACATGTATATCCTGATTAGATGCCATCTGATCAGGATCTACACTGTCAAGTAATTTGGTCATAGCCCCAGATAAGAGGGGTTATCCACATATTATTTTTCTTATTTCTGTTCAAAAACATATGTTGTTGGTACTCATTAGAAGCACCTCAATGAGGCGCTGGTACTCATTAGAAGCACCTCGATGAGGCACTTCGAATGAGTACGCACAACGTATGTTTCATGCAGAAATAAGAAAAATATCTGTTCTTTTCGGATGAAAAAAGCACCTTATCTGGAGCGATGTTGGTTGGATGAAAGTCAGCAATGGATGTGGCTAAATTAATTTATTCAGTAGGATAAGGGTTAAAGATGATCTAGATGTCCCAAAGGGAGATAACATTTTAAGTATATGTTTTAAAATCACAAAGGCCAATAACTCACTTTGACTTAAGTGCCTGTGGTGACAGAATATAGGGAAATATCTGTTCTACAAGTCTACGTAGATATTCCAGCTCTGATCTACGACTGTGCATGGCATAATGGAGATTTGGCCCCATGTAATCCAAGGTGGCTTGTTGTAGATCAGCTCCCTCAGCAGCTGTAAGACAATAAAAATGATTATAACATGAGCCAGTGTTTATTTTGAGGTTTAACGTCCCCATCAACACTGTATAGTTCATTTTGGAGACGTTGCTACTTTTACCCGACCTCGTAGAGATTCTGGCCAGATTCTGGCTGACACGTCAGTTTTACATGTTTGACGCCAAAGAGAGAGAGACGCCTACAAGTAGCCATCAGGGCTTGGAGAAATAGACTGGGCTACATGGTGCTTCCACACATCCACACAAAGGTGAAACCGACCACACATGAGTACTGGTAAACCACTTAGAAGGTCTAAGCCTGCCCAGGCAAAGCGGTTCGAGTCAGGCTGTCCATGCATGTATAGCCTATTGGTTTCATTATGCAGCAGGGCTTGAGATTCATGTCATCTCAATGTCGGGTAAAAGTCGCACAAAATTGGAAGCAGTCTCCAAAATGACCTATATAGTGTTGAGGGGAACACCTCATATCAAACAAACAAAAATTGTGGGGTTTCCCTTCTAAAATTTGTTAAAAATTGGGAACATACTTGCTTGAGCGATGTGAAGCTAGACCAGGAGCTGAGGTTATAAAATGTTTTTCATGCTCAACTCACTTGAGCATGAAATTTAAAAATTTATGAGCACGACAACCACACACTCTACGCTTCTCTGACGGGACAAATTGCCTCGTTTGTGTGTATTTTAATATTTATGAGCATTTCAAATTTCATAGAACATAAAACAAATTTTATAACCACGAGGCCTGGGTCTAAACTGTCTGCCATTCTGCTAGCATATTTTTCAAATATCAGCCAACAGAGTACATTAACCATTCAAAATCTAACTCTTGCTGTTCACGACAACCCCTATCTTTGCAAACAGTGTAGATCCAGATCAGATGGCTTCTTCAGAAGCCATCTGATCAGGATCTACAATGTTTGACATTCAGTTTATGAATTTGTAGGAATAAACTAGAGCTGCCGCCTAACGGGCGCCAATTATACCTCCGCATGCGTTGTCAGACAAATTTTTACAAGTATTTGACCTTGAGGAAGGTCAACGTAAAGGTCAAGTCAGGTTTGTGTATATCAATCTTTAGTACTAGTGGCAAGGTGTGTGGTGTGTGAATATTAAAGAAATCGGTCAAAGAATAAGGAAGTTATGAGCAATGTTAAAGTTTTTTGTAACGGACCGACGACGACAGACGACAAGCTGACTCCTATATACCCCCTTCAAACTTCGTTTGCGGGGGTATAATTACATCAAGTAATCTGATTGGTTCAAAGTCAGAGATGGGTGTGGCTATAATGAATATTCAGCAAGAGAAGGGCTAATTAGCAATGAATTTCAATGAATATTGTAATGTGCCCACTCTGTGGCTGGCCGAACTCCGGTACCTACGAATCTTATGTGGTTTATGTTTCTGATGGGACATTTTATGAGTATTTCCTTGTTCAATTCGGTTGTCATGCCCTCCCATTTACCCGGTCAGGACAGGGGATGTTAACTTACCTGTTGCATGTAATTATTCAGTTTAGGCTGTTAGTTTAAACGCATTTTATCATAAAATGTCCCACTACTCTGCACAGATTATTGTTTACATGTTTCTGTGTATTGATTACTTTGTGTAAGTCCAATATTGAGCGAAAGCGAGGCTGTCTGTCAGACGCTGTGTATCGTAGGTGAACTGTCAAAGTCAAAATCCTCGGGTTTGCTCAAAAATAATCAAAGAACCCTTTTTAATCCTTTTGCATCATTGCGTGTATCGTACAGACCATTCATTTCTCCATCGTTTCGCATATATTTTATACTGCATTCCATTCAGTTCTGTTGAGTTATCGCTGTTTCTTTGCAACTACCCGGCGATTTTCTATCTGTTTATCGGCCGCCATTGACGTATTCCGCGATATTGTTGTTGTTTTCCTGCAAGGAGACGTCGTAGGATCACGTGATCCTACAGACTTTTTTTGCAGGAACGTACGATCTTACGCTCAATAATCGTAGGAATGTATGATTTTCAATCAAATTTCGTAGGATTGTAGGGTGTAGGATCGTATACTATATAAAGGCAGACCGTAGGATTTTCAAGGACTTCACTTTTTGGCTACTGCTCTGAACGGCCGTGTTTTTAGGTCTCTCTAAGTTTTTATTCATTTTTCGAAATAATTGCCACTTCTTTTAATTCTAAAGCCATAAAAAATACTAAAATGGATGCAGGAAGCTTTTTTTTTATATAACTGTCGTCGAAAATTACCATTTTAAAGCGTAAAGCAAGAGAAATTATATACACAGTTCACCATGATCACATTTCCATTTAATATCTCATTGCATTCATTAAGTCTCATTGTTGCTGAAGCTGACACAGCCTAGTGCGTGTGTGTTTGCAAGTGATTCACAAGATTTTCTACGTTAGTCTCAGTCCCATGCTACCATTTTCCCTTAATTACACCGTTTCATAAATGCTTTGTATTAACAGTCTTCTTGTTACTTGTTTATCATTATTGCGTTAAGTTTGAAAATTTAATCAAAGTACTAAAAGTACTGCTACAAATGCAATAAACCAAACAAAGCAAAGTATGCACACGTCTTTAGTATTATTTTCCTTCCATTAAGTCTAACAGGAATCGTACATCTGTCCAAAGGTCATTTCCGTTGAAGTCCAATTTTAGTTTGTTTATTTGAACGAGTATCTAGAGTAACCGGTCTCGTGCAGTTATTACTGGTTTAGTAGCCCCCTGATCTCATTGAAGGGCGTTGTCTGTTGTGGAAGACCTCGAGCCCGTAACACAAAGTGGTGGCAGCGCGGTGAGATCCATTATTTTGGATTTTCTGGATCTAGAGATACGAACCTGGTTTAATATGGATAGGGGAGCTACACCCGGAGAAACTTCTAGGTCTCTTGATGCACATCACCCAGGCCCTAATTCAGAGATAACCGAACCGAACCACACATCCAAAAGCCGTATAATGGTTAGCCGACAATTAAACTCGGAGCAAACTGACAATAGTGAGACCATGCATGATGATAGGACAGCAGCTGTTGCCCTTATGCAGCTGCAGAGTACAGAGCAGACCGACTATCAATCAGGTGACACAGGTAGATTAAGAGATGGGAGTCAACCCTTAAATAACGTCCCGGACATGTCCAATTTCTACAATCACACTAGATTATATCAGAGTAGGTCTGACACAGGGGCACAGTCACAGTCCATGGTACAAGACAGAACCATGACAGGCGATGTATACAGTGGGAATAGGAGTAGCTCTAGTAGTCAGGCACAAGACACTGTCTCGAACCTTTGTAATGCATTTACGAATATGCAACAACAACAGATACTTATGTCCCAAAGGCAAGAAAGTATATCAAACACACTGTGTAACCTGGCGGCGATGATGCAAAATTGGCATCATGGTCCTCAGGATAACAACCCTAACATATCAAACCAGTATAACCCGTCCCAAACATCAAACCAGCTATCTAACGTCATGCGCAGTAACTCTCAACCACTCGCGGATGACAGACGCCATGTGCAAGGTGATTCAAATTACAATTATAGAGTCAATCCCGTGAACCATGAAGCGGGAGAGTATAACGTGATAGACCGCCAAGAAGTACGAGGCAATTGGCGAGAAATACAGACTTTTGATGGTTATGATAGAACACAGCAATATGATGGGACCAGAAATAGAGCCTTGCCGGACACCACAAGAGACAGACAATTCCGTAGGCAGCCACAGTCAAGTCAGTCATACAGCTCAGTCTTTCCAGAGGTGAAATTACCTCCCTTCAATGGAAAAGAAGACTGGAAGGTATGGATTAACCGTTTTGAAGCAGTAGCTCAAAGACGTAACTGGGATGACGAAGCAAAGTTGGACAATTTATTACCAAGACTTCAGGGCAGAGCGGGAGAATTTGTCTTCAATCAGCTGCCACAAGAAACAATAGGCTGCTACCAAGAGTTGAGAAGAGAACTAAATAGCAGATTCCGTATCGTGGAAACACAGAAAACATTTGCACTAAAGTTCAGTCAAAGGGTCCAGAAGCATGACGAGACCGCAGAGGAATATGCAGCCGAGCTCAAGAGGCTATACGCTAAGGCATACAAGTCTAGGGACAACAAGACACGACAAGAGGACTTGGTCAGACGTTTCCTAGACGGCTTAAAGGATAGTGAAGCAAGGTTCGCCATAGAATATAATAAAGAGCCAGAAGACATAGATGAGGCAGTATACCATGCTGTTAACTTTATCCAGACAAGAAGGAAAAACTACTCAGAGCCAGCAGGAGATAGAAAATTTAAGAAGTTTGTGCGGCGAACAAGTGAAGAAAGTGAGTCTGAAGAGACTGAAACAGAGCAACAAGAAACCAGTGATGACTACGAACGACTAATGAGGTTACCTTCAAAAGGAGAAGCTTTACAGAGAAGGCTACCACAGAAAAATGATGGAAAGACGGGGACTCAAACAGAGTCAAGCGCAATATCAGAAATAAAGGACTTGTTCAAGACCCTGGCAGATCAGATTGCTGAATTGCAAAAGAACAAGACAACTATAACGGACAACCAGGGAAATGCACCCAAAGCTAGCAGCAGAAGCATCATATGTTATGCTTGTAGCCAGCAGGGACATATTTCCCGAGATTGTCCAAATAATTCGCGAGATCGGAGACCGAGGGACAATGCAAGAGTTCAGTTTTCAAATCAAGGTAAGACTCAAGGTAAGGAAAAGGAAAAGAACTTTCCTTTAAACTAGGAAAGGCTGTCTCTGGCGGCCACAGGGAAGCCTTATATGACATTAATGGCCAAACAAGAAAAGAGCAGTTTAAAAAGGACGAAATTGTTAAGTCTATAAAGCATGTCAGGAAGCTACCCGATGGTATATACATACGCGGATTAGTACAAGGTTATCCTATCCTGTTTACTACCGATACAGGTGCATCGAAAACGGTCCTTTCAAAACGTGTATATGATTCTATGAGACCTGAAGATAAACCAGTTCTTCAGAAGGCATCTAAATTAATAGGGGCGGGTGGTACAGCTATAAGTGAACATGGAAAAGGAGAATTTTCACTACAGTTAGGCCCAGTGAAATTGCAAGTCGAGGCAATGGTTGCTGACATTGAAGATGATGGTTTGTTAGGTGTGGATATACTACAGAATGATAGTAGTGGTCCAACCGATTTAATGATGAGCAAAGGAGTACTACTAATCAAAGAACAAGAAGTACCCATTATACAAGTTGGTGTAACCAGTAGAATAAGGAAGGTAACAGCGGCTGACCATATGGTAATACCTGCCCAAAGCGAATGTGTAGTAGATGTGTATGTTCAGAGATGTGAGTATGATGACTTCACTAGCGAGAAAGATTATATAATAGAACCAACAGAGAAATTCCAGACAGAGTATCCATTACAAATGGCCACTACACTTGTGGACATCAATGAAGCATGCACTTGCAAGGTCAGGATGTTGAACCCTTTTCCGACAGCCATGACTATTAAACAAGACGCTGTGATAGGGAAAGCAGAGCCAATAGAAGGTACACCTATAACTGCCGCTCATCAGGAAGACAAGAGTGAAGAAGAAAACTATGTAAGCACTAGACGGGTTAAGTTGCTCACACAACAGGTATCTAACAGTACCTCGGCTGATATAGGTAGAAAGGTCCTTCATGAGAGACAAGATATTCCAGAACATCTGACAGAACTATATGAGAAAACCTCACAAGGTCTAGATCGTCTTGAGAAGGAAAGAGTCGCGGAACTTCTGTGCAAGTTCCAAAACAGTTTCTCTCGCGATGAGTGGGACTTAGGATTAACTCATCTTACCTCACATAGTATTAAAACAGAAGGAGCGGACCCAATAAAGCAAGCACCAAGGCGTGTACCACTAGCTTATGCTGAAGACGAGAAGAAAGCCATCGAGGATCTGAAGGCCAAAGGCGTAATTAGAGAGAGTGTATCTCCGTGGGCAAGCCCAATTGTACTTGTCAAGAAGAAAGACGGAGGCGTCAGGCCTTGTGTAGATTACAGAAAAGTCAACGAACTGGTCAAGCCCGATGGTTTTCCTTTGCCACGGATACAAGACTGCCTCGATGCAGTGGCCGGTTCCTCACTCTTTAGCACCTATGACCTGACCAGTGGGTACTTCCAGATCCCACTGAAGAAGGAAGACATCCCCAAATCAGCATTCGTATGCAAGTACGGGCAGTTTGAAATGTTGCGCATGCCATTTGGACTCAACAACTCTGCCTCAACGTTTCAAAGGACGATGGAGATGGCTCTACAGGGCTTGCAGTGGACCACCTGTCTTATATATATCGATGACATTATCGTCTTTGGTAGGAACTTTGAAGAGCACATGAGACGCGTGGAAGAAGTCCTAGAACGAATAACAGCAGCTGGTCTCAAACTAAAACCAGAGAAATGCACAATGCTCCAAAGAGAAGTGGTGTTCCTTGGTCATGTTGTCTCAGGTGAAGGAGTGAAGCCAAGCCCAGTCAACATTGCAAAGATCATTACCTGGCCAAAACCTAAGACAGCGAGACAAGTCAAACAGTTCGTCGCAATGGGGTCGTACTATCGACGATATGTTAAAGATTTTGCTACATTGGTGAGACCAATGGTGGAACTAACTAAAAAAGGTAAGCGGTTTATTTGGAAAGAAGCATGCGATAACTCATTTGATTTAGTGAAGAAGGCTCTTGTTAGTGCAGATGTGATGGGCTATCCGTTAAACGATGCAGGAGATTTCGTGCTAGATGTAGATGCCTCAGATGTAGGGATCGGAGGAGTGTTACACCAGATACAAGAAGGCCGTGAAAGAGTTATTGCTTATGCAAGTAGGGCCTTAAACAAGGCAGAAAAGAATTATTGTATAACAGAGAAAGAACTTTTGGCTGTACGATATTTCATCGAATACTTTCGGCAATATCTCCTTGGAAGACGCTTTCGCGTAAGAAGTGATCATCAGGCTCTGATTTGGATTTTCAAGTTAAGAGAGCCTAGAGGTAAGTTAGCCAGATGGCTAGAGATACTCAGCCAGTACGATTTTTCAATTGAGTATAGGTCAGGCAAAAAACAGGGGCACTGCGACGCTTTATCCAGATGTGAAAACCCGAGAGACTGTGAATGCGCAGAGCAGGACACAAGTGAACCGTTAAAGTGCGGCCCTTGTAAGAAGTGCATAAAGAGAGCTCAAGAAATGATGCACGAACGCTTATACAAGGAAATAATGTCTGGACAAAATGGTCATCCACAAGAAGATTGCAAAGAAGGTAAGCCTTTAGAGATAAAGTGTGTAAAAGACATTCCCGAGCCTGGACCATCTGAACAACGCTCTGATGAAAGAAATGAAGAGCAGGTGAGTGTTTCATCGTCTTGGTCTGGTTTAATGACAGCTAGTGAAGTATTTCAACTTCAAAGGGAAGATCCCGATATTGGACCGATAATAGCCGCTAAGATGGTTGATAAAAGACCAAGTAGTCAAGAGATGGCCACTCGTAGTCCAGCCTGTAGACACTACTGGATCCTGTGGGATTCGCTTAAGATTCAAGATGGCATACTATTCAAGAAGTTCCTAAAAAGGGACGGGTCAGGTGAGTACATGCAGCTCATTGTTCCCTCGTCCATGAAGAAGGAGGTTCTGTTTCAGATGCACGACTCTCTAACTGCAGGGCATCTCGGATGCAAGAAAACTAAGGAAAAGACTTTGCAAAGATTTTTCTGGTATTCATTAAAAGAGGACATAGGTTTGTATATCCTTAAGTGCGACATATGCGCGGCCGACAAAAAGCCAGCAAAGATTCCGCGTGCACCCCTCGGTAGTCTTCAAGTAGGAGCACCTGGCGATCGCGTCGCGACCGACTATCTTGGTCCATTTCCAGTAACCAGCAGAGGACATAAGTATATTCTTTTATTTACAGACCATTTCACCAAAAATGTTGAAATAGTTCCCGTCTGTAACATGTCGGCAGAAGTGTGCGCAGACAAGTTGCTTAATGAGGTGATAGCCAGATGGGGCTGCCCTCTGGCAATACATAGCGACCAAGGTAGGACCTACGAAAGTAAAGTATTCAAGGAACTCTGCAGGATGCTCGAGGTAAGAAAGACCCGGACAAGTGTGAGAAACCCACGAGGCAATGGACAGGTTGAACGGTTTAACCGCACTTTACTTCGTATGATAAAAGCTTACCTATGTGGAGAACAGAAAGACTGGGATTTGCACTTAGGATGTCTCGCTGGTGCATATCGAGCCACACCCCATGAGTCCACTAGAATGACGCCCAACCTTCTTACAATGGGTAGAGAGGTAAGATTGCCAGAAGAACTAGTCTTTGGAAGTACCAATACTCACGATGGAGGGGAAATAACGTCTTATGGAGACTATGTGGACTCTCTTAGAGAAAGGGTGCAACATGCGCACGAGGTTGCTCGTAAGTATATGTCAACCGCTGCCAAAAGGAGCAAAGAACTCTATGATACGAAAATAGCATTTCACCAATACAGTGAAGGGGATATAGTGTGGTGCCTGATGGAGGTAAGAAAAGTAGGTGTGTCACCAAAGCTAGAGTTCGTATATGACGGCCCTTTCCTAGTTAAAAAGAAGCTATCCGAATTAGACTTTGTACTACAAGTAAACAAGTCTGGCACCGAGAAGCCAATCCACCATAACAAGTTGAAACCTTATGAGGGTGATAAACCACCGAAGTGGGTCCTTAAAGCCAAAAGGCAGATATCCACTGGAAGTAAATCAACACAGTAAACAGATATTAAGATTCCATTTCTATGCGTGAATGAGAATGAGTGTGGATGTAAATTTGTATGAATGTAAGCATACAAAAGTAAGTGGGTGGGGTAACTAAGGTATGTTGACCAAAACAAAAAAAAAAAAAAGCTATAACTGGTGTATTGCAAAGTATACAGAGAACATGGTTAGAAGAAGACAGAAGATAGAATGACAAAGTAATGAAGCTGACAGTTCAGGTGTATCTGAGAGGGAACCCTTTATTTTAAAAGACAATGATGAAGATGGAAAGGAGAAGAGGGAGATGCACTATCTAACACAGTTCGGAGATGTTTGAAGGATGAAGGCTTGGAAGAGATAAAAGTTAAAATGAGAAGGAGATAGATTGGAACATGAGAAAAAAGAAGTACAGAGCACGGCGATATGTTGTAGAAAAGACGATACGCTCGGGCATTTTGAGAAGGACTTGGTTTTGAAACGGGCAAAGATTAAGGTTGAAGAAGAGTGTTAGAAGAGAGATCTCAAAGACGCGTACCTTGACGTAGTATACGAGGACATTGAGGCCTTCAGAAAACGGCAGTTTTGAAGGGTAAGAGAAGTTATGGTTTGGTCAAGTTACATGTTAGGCAGCATAAGAGACTAAGAGTAATGTAAAAGATAGTGATCACTTGCAAACGTCAGCATCAGCATCAGGGCAACAAAAGGGGGGCAAGGTTATTATTCTTTATGCCTTCAGGTACTATGGAGCGAGCTCTGATTGAAGCAGAAGAGATGGAGAGGCTAGAGAA
Source organism: Lucinisca nassula (assembly GCA_963580285.1). Classification (NCBI taxonomy): domain Eukaryota; kingdom Metazoa; phylum Mollusca; class Bivalvia; order Lucinida; family Lucinidae; genus Lucinisca; species Lucinisca nassula. Next base: position 25,129,809 of record OY757021.1, read on the forward strand.
GGCGAAGAAGAGAGGAAGGGCGTGGCAGTGTCTTAGATGCTACTACCGTGACCAGAAGAGATGGGTGGACATAAAATGCAGGGTGGAGGAGCATATCATGAAGGTGCATTTGGCGCTGGAAGAAGTCCCCTTCTACTGCAAGCTCTGTCTGTTCAGGTGTCAGCAACGGGAGCAGCTAATACATCATGTGACAGCACACAAGCGGCACTTGGAGATGGCAGCCAAGAGGAAGATCATTGACCACGGGCAATGTCTGGTGGAGAATGTGCGGCCCCACATCTTAGGACCCCTGGACTATGTGGCCTTAACAGCTGATGAAAGTCTGAAGCATTTTCTGGCCGTGCAACAAGTCTCACAACCTGGCACTCCACAGCTTGCAAAGAGTAGGGCCATGTCTTTGGAACCACAACGGACGGTTTCGGAAGCCACAACTTCAGGTGGGGAGAAGCGGATGCCTCAGACACCCGAGGTGATTTCAGCTGTTCCATTGACTTTCCTAAGGCACACGAACATTCCCGGACCGGAGCAAGCTACCATCCACACGCAGCCCATGACAAGGGATGTTTCAGTCGGTAGTGGGAGCCAAACCAGAACAGATCAGACCTCTTTAACAGTATCAGGGTCATTGATTTCACAGAACCAGGCGATCCTCCCACCATCAGGGGCAGTCCAAGAGCCGTTGTTGCCACCAGCTACACCAAGGGTCCCAGAAATAACATCGGTGGATTCCAACTGGTCTGATCAGCAGAATTTGGCAAGCCAGCTTACAGCACTTCTCAGCAGCATTGTGAGCAACCAACCAAACTTGTGGACAAGCCCACGGGTCCCGGATCAGCAGTCCACTGTAGAACTGTACGGTCAACGGGCTAGTCAGATTGCTATGCCTATGTGTGCACCGGTGACAACCACAATTCAAGAGACCACTATGCCAGAGGTTAGGGAAACATTGGCTCAAGCAGTGATAGAGCCAGTCCTGCCAAAGCAAAAGGATGAGACCTTCACAGTCAGTTTAGCGAAGGAGCTGGAAGCAAGCCAAATGGAAGTAGTGGAACAGGCTGATCAGAAGGTCACGGATGGATCTGGTATAGTAGAGGGACAGAGAGATGAGGAGATAGTAGACAAAGACCTACCTGCTGATGGAGCCATAAGTCTGGTTGAAAAGGCGATCGAGGAATATGTTCCACTGTACGTCCCAACTCCAAGAGATGAGTTGAAAGGGAAGTTTAGTAAAAAGCAAGGAAAAGATAGTAAGGCAACAGCTACAGAAACAGTGGCCAAAACACCTGACAGCTATGCTAGAGACGAGCCGGAAGATGTACTGGATCTGGCAGACGATAATATGTCTCTTGCTTCACCAGTAAAAAGGAGTTGGAGAGAGATTGAGGATCCTCTGGGAGCACAAAAGAAGCCGAGAAAGAGCAAGAGTAGTGATGGCCTTAACGTGGACGTAAATGATTTGAGTGAGAGAACCTTAGTGACAGCGGTAGACAAGTTCAGAGAAGTAATGGAAAGGAACACGTCAGCGGTAGAGAAAGTAGGAAAAGCACTAACAGAAAACAACTGCATCCTGGGTAAATTGGCAGATGCAGTCACTAGACTTAAGAATGCTGTGGATGACCACGAGAAAGAAGAAAGACGCCGAGAGGAGAGAAGGAGAGACGAGGAATGGAGGAGAGAGTCGTATAGACGAAGGGATGAAGATAAACGTAGAGAGGACCGGAGAAAAGAGACCGACAGGAATGAGAAAGAGTCACAGAGAAGGAAGGAAACTCAAAGCATGGGAAGTGATGACGAGGAGAAGGCCAATAAGGAAAACACCAGGACCAGATCGTTGCTAGCAAGATCTTACACCAGAAACGCCATGAAAGACTATACAAACGACAGAAGAAAATATTAAATAAGAACTTTTACTATTAATTAAGGTAGCATGGGAACATTTAAGGTAGACTTTTAAAGCAGAGAGAGAGAGAGAGAGAGAGAGAGAGAGAGAACATACCAGTCAGTATCAAGACCTGTTAAAGTGTGTATGGTTGGGTAAAAGAGTGATAGATTTGTAGATTAAATATGGTTTGTGCAACTGAAGTCGGAGTGAACAAAGAAATTGTAAGTGCATAGTAATTAATTTGCATGTTGGTAAATAAAAATAAAAAATGATTGAATCCTCTTGAATCCGCACTAAGCATTTACTGCGAATAAAAGAGGGCTTATTTGGTAGTGGTTTACCCATCCGTGATAATTGAATTCATGGATTTGTTTTCTTTGTTCACGAAGACATTAATTGATACTCTGTGGAAGAAATAGAGCAACATGTTGTCTTGGACCTGATCAATGTGCTCGAATTTCTCCTGTCAGACTTTTGTGAATTTTTAGTGGATGAAAGTTACTGTTGTTGTTTTAATGTATAGACTGGCTGGTGAGCAGTCCTTGTACATCATTACAACCCTAAGTTCAGTGCTCACCAGTCTTGTCGTGAAATAATCTTGATATTGTATGTCTCTTGCGAAGACCGGCAGTAGTCCTACGGTGCACATCAATAGATCAATTCCATTTGTTACCTAAGATATAATTCCAGTTCATTTGCATTTTAGCCAGTAGGTGCACCTAAAGTTTGTAACTGTGAAATTTATTAATCATGTCAGAGAATCTGTCTTGCCTCTTAGCTTCTTACCAGAAGTTTTAATTCATTACTTAATAGTCTCATCCATTCGTGTTCTTTAAGTTCACGACCTCTGGCATTTCCCAATATTTGGGTTCTAGCCAGTTTGTTTCATGCACTTACCTTGTATGCCTGTTATCAATTTATATTTGCAAACGTTTATGAAAATTGAATATTCAGTTTTCATGTGTCCCTGTTAAATGCAGTACATGAGCAATTTCATCTAAGGAAGAGTTTATTGTAATCATCAGTTGATTCTAAATGTATGGCTTGATGTTTGTTAGCCTTTAAGGGTTTACCGAAGTACAAAAAGTGGGTGGGGTACCCCTCAACATGACTTTTCTTTTCAGCCAAAACACGGAGTCGGAGAAAAAGTTTGAATATACTGAAAAGTAACACGTCTTCAAACATAACATTATCTAATAAGCAATTATCAAACTGCTTGTAGGTTTACACAGCCGATGCAAAAAATGAGGGTGACAGCATTTGCGCTCAAAGTCATATTTACCTAATTTTTCAGGACCTAAAATGTACAGTGTACTGTTCTTGGAAAGGTGAACTACAATGTCTTAGAGTATTACTAACCAAAATTGTCTCCTGTCTAAGAAACATTTGTGCCACCACGAGATATTTTTCATAAGTTCTTTGGTCGCCATTTTTCATTCATGGGATTTGTAAACAAAATATCAACACTTGTTTGGAAACGCATATCGCCAAATCGGCTCGACGATGTAACATGACAACTATGCGCCGTGAAACAGGAACCCTTCCTGCATAGTTTTGTGCAAGTTTAAGTATTTTACAAACTTACGATTAATCATCCATCAGGTCAATTTTATAGTCATTTTTTAATCATAACAGCTGATTGGAAACATTTGTTGTTGAGCATGAGGAAGTCATGGCTTTATCACATAAATATTACTACGCCTCAAGCGGAACTAGGACAAAACATCGGAAAAATTCCGATATGTCCTCAAAGTTTTTGTTGTTTCATAAATCTAAATGACTTTTGTGCTTGAATTGCTTAAAATTGTTCTTGAATAAATGGTAATTCTTCAAAAACATGAATATTTTGGGACTATATTTTTGCGTTCGTGTCACCAGATATGGAAGTCCTTAGGTGTTTCCGGTTTCATTGACAAGCCTTTGAAAAAAAAAACATGTTAACAAATTTCACAAATTTTGCATTTTAGACATGTGAATCAAGGTAAGCATTTATAAAGAGCCTTAGATTATGGATTTTGCTGTAAGAATGAATAGGTTCAAGAGTTCGATTGTCGAAAAAACACCACTTATTTGTGTTTCAACATCTAGTCTAAATTACGTTATTGATAGTAAACCTACACCTCGTGACCAAATGTAAACATGTATGGTGGTCAATAGAAGACGGCAGTTATGCGCTCTCTGCAATTATTTTGTGGCATACTGTCAATGTTGTTATAATTAAAATATGTGGCCCTGAAAAAGATACATAGTTCTCTGAGGAAAGAATTTGCTCCACAGGACCAAAATTGTTCCTTTTCAATTTAAACACTTATTGATTAGAAACGATGTCGTTTCGACAAATGGGCTTTTTTTTATTTTTGTTAGATTTGCCCAGTATCGTTAATCGGTAGTGATCTCATTTCTATTATTGATAAGGGAGACAAAAATAATTTGGCTCCTTTGAATGTGTATCCTTTCTTTCTACTTAAACTGCGATCGGTCACATCTGACCATTACTCGCAGGTGTACATTTCATGCACACCAGGTTTGCAGGATGAAAGCCTACACAGTATTTATTGCCCCCCCCCCCCATCTGGGCTTGAAAAAATAAATGGGCTGCATGATGATTCCACGCAGAGCTGAATCCGAAAGCACACAAGGACTGGTAAACCGGTTTTATAGAGAATCTAAGCCTGCCCGGAAAAGCCGTGCAAGTCAATGCCATGCTTATTTATAAACCCTTTTGGTTTTCTTTTTTTTTTTCTCCCAATACTGTTTTCGGTCGATTCTGACCATGATAACAGGTTTGGGGTGTGGCACAAAAAGTTTTCAATCCCCATCCCCAAAAAAGAGCTTTGTGACACTGCCACCAGCAGATTAAAACTATTTACAAGAAGTCATCTGGGGAAGGAATCCATACCTATCCCCTGCCCAACCCTATGATATTATATTTTGGCCTGAAACCCATCAACTGTCTCAAAATAGACAGCTTCGATTGTAAGGCCATTCCAAGTTGCAATTGTCTCTTAAAACCATCCATGTAAGCATTAGGACGGTGATACTGAAAGGGATGGGACCTGGTTCTCCTACATCCTCCAACAGCTCCAGATTTTTTTTTTTTTTTGGTTTGGGTTTTACGGCCCTTTCAAGATAATTTCACTCATATCGAGCCGATCATTAATCAGAGGTGGGCGAAAACCGGAGTACCCGGAGAAAAACCACCTGACCTTCCGTTGCAGAACTTGGCGTCTCACATGTGACCCGAGCGAGGCTCGAACCACAGCGGTGAGAGACATAATGATCAAGAGTCAGCGCTCTTAACCACTAGGCCACGGAGGCCCGTTTAACAGCTCCAGATAGGTACCTACTCTTATCTATAACGGTTTCTTTGGGCGACAGGGCTTCAGGTGTCATTTAATCTCAATGTCGGGTAAAAGTCACACAAAATTGGAAGCAACTTCTCCAAAATGACCTATATAGTGTTGGCGGGGACGTTAAACTTCAAATCAAACAAAACAGTGACATGAAAACAAGGGAGACAACTTAAACTTCCAATGATTCAGTTGTAGTAGCTGCAGCAGTTATTGTCCACCATACCTTTTTTCTAGACTACTTTTTAGCAACAAATATGTCTGGAAATTGTATTATTTTGATACACAGTATGGGCACAAATTTGCTGTATACTCTACTGTGGAATATTTTTGAGCAATGACATTCTCACACATTGTAGTAGAATAACCTATTAACCTATTTATGCAATTTTATTTGGCTATATTACCATGGAGAATATGTATGAACGCAAATGGATTGAAGCACATAAAGAGAGGTATGTTTTTCTCAATAATTCCTGAATTTCTGAAAAAATTCTAATAGAACATGTGAATAAGTTGAAATAAATTATGGGCCAAGTAACTTTTCAAAAAACCTGACAGTTTTGCAAAATTCAATTAAACAAATTTTGAACACCACAC